>JBBBDQ010001158.1:447500-900000 GCA_037127315.1 Ascarosepion bandense
CGGAAAGAGAAATCATTGAGCCGAGTTTGAATTCCAGTTGAATACTCTGCATTCCATTAAACACTGGTACCCTTGGAAAAGGTATTAATCCGCCCCCTTTCTCCAGTTATGGGTTAAATAACAAGAGTAGGACTTGCTGGGGACCCTACCCTTAAAAACAAACCCCTATGAATCTTGATACTCGAAAAGAAAAAAGTATTACTAGACACAAAACTTATATAAAAACAACAATAAATTGTTGAAAGAAAAAGGTATTACCAGCAATAAATAAATAAAATTTAGTTGGCAATAAATGACCCGCCGAGGTTGATATACCATAAAACAAAACAGCCAACCAAAACTAGTGATAACTGAATTCTTTTCCTTTTATCTTATGACTTTTTTGTTGCTAACTTTTCTGTTTTTGAATCATTTATTAGCTCTTATTTTTTTACGCACTTTTCTCTAAGTTTTTCGTCATTAATTCTTTGATTATTTCTCTGAATTGTTTGTCCTATTCTCTTCTTCTTATTTGCTTACTTTTTACTTTACGTTTTACGCCCTTTTTTTTATAGCCTTTCTTTCTTTTTTTCATAAATTTACGCTTACATTTTCGCCTTTTCCCCTAACTTTTACCTAATTGAGTCTTTTATTCTTTCTTATCATTCTACGTTTTTTTCTCAAATATTTACTAATTAGCAGTATAGCACGGCGTTGCCCGGATGTAATGAAAGCTTTAAAACTAATCCATGGTCCTGGAGCTCAGACTCAGCCTAAAGAATATTTGCGTGAAGTTTGATTAGAATCGGATAAAAATTGTGGATTTGTATAAAGGACAAACAGACAGATAAACAGACACACACAAACATCCTGCCTTTTATATATATATATATATATATATATATATATATATATATATATTATCGATTTTCTGCACTATTGTAAGAACTGCAACCTTGGAATTTCTGAATATTGTTTCTTATGTCTTTGCCTATGAGTGTATCAAATTTGATTAAAATCGGACCACTCCTTCTGTAAGCCGATTTTTTCGATTATCGATTTTCGATATTTATCGAGTGTACCTCGACACAATCCCTAGCTAAGAACACTCACAGACGCTTATAGTACAACCGTGTAAATTTTCAAGAAAATCGATTCAGCCGTTTCAGAGTCTATGGGTAACGGACACACATACACAGAGACACATACACACGCATACAAAGTTCTATTTATAAATATGTTTAGATTTTATTCCATTATTTCTTCTATTTATTTTTCGCCTTTATTCTGTCATCTTTTATTCTTTCCCTTTAATTCCCTACCCCCTTCTCTAACTGTTCCATCTTTGATTCTCTTAATTTATCTCTCCATTTCCCGCGTATTTTCTTTAGACTTTACTTCTTTAAATCATGTATTCATTCACTTCATTTTACGCCTTTTTCACTAAGATGTCCTTCTCTGAGTTTCTTAATCTTTACTGTATTTTCATCGCCTCTTTTTTTCCTCTCGCTTTGTGATTAATTTACACTTCTCGGTCTTTGTCCTTTTTCTTTTCCACTTTTTAAAAATAACGTTTCAAACAAACCACTCTCACTTTCACTGTTCGGTGGTTCGCAATTAAAAGACATGCGACAAAGTGTGTTGAAGAACTGGTGATCTGCAAAATGATATACTTGCTGGGAAGTATACCTATATTCATAAGTAAGTGAATCCTGATACTGACATATCGGAAGACGATGAAAACTACCCGTCGTGTAAGCTATCACCTAAGCGAGACTATAAGCGAAACCTCTAAATAGAATACATATAGGCGTGATGCCGCTATCATTGGATGATGTGCTAAAAAGTATTTCAATCGATTCTTGGGAATGAGTTCTGTCACGGCTGTTTTCATCTTTTGAAACTGTTCCATTTTTACTTCACGGGTCTCGGTTAAATATGAGAATAAAAGGATTACTTTACTCACAAACATTAATTTCCAATTTCCGCTCAATATTTGAAACTTAACGGCACCATAAAATGAACTGCCTGTCCTTTTTTATTAAAGATGCACACAGTACAAAGCCCAAGAGTCACCCAAGATAAATGGTAAATAAATGAGTTTGTTTTAAAATCGTAAGAGGTGGAGGCATTGAGGATATGTAGGTGCATATTTAACACATACATTCTCTCTCTCTCTCTCTCTCGCTCTCTATCTATCTATCTATCTATCTATCTATCTATCTATCTATCTATGCTAGTCTGTTCATTATTTATCTACCTATCTTTCTTTCTTATCTGAGATTATTTATCACCCTATCAGAATTTAGTAATATCTATCTATCTATCTATCTATCTATCTATCTATCTATCTATCTATCTATCTATGAGTGTTCTGAGGCCATGGAATTAGAAGCTAAGTGTAGAAATGATACAAAATAGGGCAAAAATACTTATAATAACTGTTGACCATTATCATGAAAAAATTAAAATTGTACTAATCAAAGAAGTATCTTCTCGGGAGTCTGTTACACAAAGCGGCAGCTATTCGGTAGAAACTGCCCGAGTGGAACTTACTTCTTACTAATAGAATACGAAGAAAATGAGGATGATTCATGCCTGTGTACGTGGTCGTGTAAGTTTTAACTGTATATGTCTGAACTGGTGGAACTAAAGAGTGCAAGTTTAGAGTCAATTGTTATCTATCCTTCACATCATCATAAACTTTTCTTCCTTACTTTTTTCTATTATTCAATAACCCTCTACCAGGAATAGTTCTTAAGATTGTATTGAATAAGTATTAGTATAAAAATTTCAGATATAAAGCAATTGGCCTTCATATACATTGTTTTCTTTTTAATATATACTACTAACCATAATTATCAGGTCACCCCAGTTTTTTTTAATGAAATGATGTATTTGATACTATTTTTGATATTTATTGCCAAATGAAAATAGAATGGTTCTTTTTATTATTACTTAGCAACATTTTACAAGGCAAGGATGCAAAAAGGAATCACTCTCATCTTTCTTTATTCCTTCATTGATGAAACTGCAGTATAGGTAATTATTAAATATTTATAAATTCATTTGATGCTCATGTTATTGTACAATATTAACAAAAGAACCGTTCTATTTTCATTTACAATTATTCACTTGGCAATAAATACTAAAAATAGTATGAAATACATCATCTTTAAAACACTGAGGTGGCCTAATAATTATGGCCGGTAGTGTATGTTCGTTTATTTTGAAAAATAATATCCGATTTTAGAATCAACTTTTATTCTTGACTTCAATCAATTAAATGCCATACGTGATGAAGTATGTTGTCATTACTTTCTGTGGTAGCATAAGTGAATACAAGGGATTTCAACTGGAATTCGAACTCAGCTCTCCGATTTCTCGTTCCGAGCCGATATCCACTGTACCACAACGCACAACGTCAGTAGTACAATGACAAATTTGAGTAAGATATGTTAATTTATCGGCATAATCGGATACTTGATAACCAAAGAGCCAATTCGGATGAGCTTTGTCTAATGGGACGTGCGTTGTGGCGCGGTGGATATCGGCTTGGAACGAGAAATCGGAGAGCCGAGTTGGAATTACAGTTGCACTGACTTACGTTGGGAAAGGTATTAATCCGTCTCTTCCTTCCAGTTATGGGTTAAATAGCAGGACAGATTGGGTTCTATAGCCTTGGTCGGCAACCAGTCTACCGCAGAAAGCAGTGGCAACCTACTGCGGGATAATCTCCTGCCCAGTCAGTCATGTCTCTTTCGGGACATGATCGCCCAAGCGTGTATCACGTATGGCACTTAACTGACTGACTACTGAGGTCCGACACGACATCACGTGGATTTCTTTATTATTTACTTTAATGTCCGGTTTATTTTTGGCAATCGATGGAGCAAAATTAGTGTCAGTGAAAATGCTAAAATTGTAAGAAAGAAATAATCGAGATTTTGTGATATTTGCAAAAAGCAATAAACAAATAAAAATAAAAAAGAAATACCCCCAAAACAAACAAACTACCACCGTTCATAATTGAAGGGAAGTCATATATTGAAATTTGATGTGCACGTCATAAGCACCAATGATCTTCCTACTACTATCTAACAAGTTACCATCTCATGCAAAAGAAGATTTATCTGTAATGTAGAAGTAGACGGAAGTAGAAATGATTTGACAACGCCACTGAATGGACTAAGTGTCATTCACAGAGACTCAGATGTTTGCTCGCAAATGAGACATATGGAGGTAATTGTTCAAACGCTTCGCTACACAGTGACCCTAGAACCACAACCGGTCATGGAATCGATGGAACTTGATGAGGATGAGGGAAGACTACATAAGGGGCCTGAAATTTTAAAAAGTGTTATTATTAGTGAACAAATAAAAAAGACAATATGAACAACAACAACAACAACAACAACAACAACAACAACAACAATAATAATAATAATAATAATAATAATAATAATAATAATAATAATAACAAACAATGTGCGAACACAATGGAAAATATGTAAACAAAAACTGATTTGAACATCACCCAGCACTGGTTACAGAAATAGATGTCACCATTCTATGGGATTACACCATCTACACAGACAGAAAAATTAAAGCAAATAGGCCTGACATTATTGTGAAAAACAAAAACAAAAAAAAAGCTTGCTTATTAATTGATATGGCTTGTCCAGCGGATGGTAACATAGCAACCAAAGAATTCGAAAAACTGTCAAAATATAAAGACCTGGAAATTGAATTAGAAAAAATGTGAAAATTGAAAACAAATACCGTACTAGTGATAGTCGGTGCACTGGGAGTGATGAAAAAAATGGAAAAAAAAAAGAAAACACATTGAAAGAATCCCTGAAAACCCCAGCTATATATACAAAACCTTGTCTTGTGATAGTGATATAGAAAAACTTGTCTTGTTAAGTACAGTCCACACACTAAGGAGAACTTTGTCTATGTAACGCTAGGGATGATAGGGGAGATAGGAAAAAAAGCATTAAATGGTGCCATAACAACACACCACGAACTGCCTTATATCTTCCTGCAGACTTGGTAGTTAGAGCGACGATAGCAGAAATCGAATTATACTGAAAAATATCATCATAATAATAATAATAATAATAATAATAATAATAATAATAATAATAATATGGGATTATACCGTCTTTACGGACAGGAAGATTGAAACAAATAGGCCGGATTTGTTAAAAACCCAAAAGAAAAAGAAAAGTGCCTACAAATGGATATAATTTAGTATTAGAGTTACAATTTCAAATGTATTGTCAGCATTATAAAGAATAATTCTTAATGAATTGATAATGATAATATTTAATATATTTGCTTGTGTTTGTGTTTTCACCGTTGAAACATCCAATAATTTTTCTTTGTTTCATTTTTTATATTCTAAATATTTTTACCTGCAATTGTTGATCTGTGGAATAAAAAAGATGTAGGTAATAAAACCAAAATCTGAATGCATATGTCAATCATTCTATCTTGAGCCATGTGTCCTCCATGTATGACATCCTCCATGTAGGATGATATTCACAGGAAAACAGACATGGAAACGCATTTTATCATGATTATTATTATTATTATTATTATTATTATTATTATTATTATTATTAATAATAATAATAATAATTAAGGCTTTATTCTTGCAGCGCAAAACCAAAGTATTTTCACTAGAAACTTTCAGGCAAATATTATACATAATAATGTGAATACAAAACGCAGGTTCTTACCAAGAAACAATAGACAATCTATTCTCAGGATGTTCTGTACTTGCCCCAAATAAATATAAACATCACGATAGAGTGGGGGAATATTTACATTAGACAATGTGCAAAAACTATGGAAAATCTGTAAACAAACACTGGTATGAACATCAACCAGCACCGGTTACTGAAATAGAAGATGTCACCACTCTATGGGATTACACCATCTACACAGATAGATAAATTGAAGCAAATTGGCTGGTCATTATTGTTAAAAACCAGATAGAAAAAACTTCTCTATTAATTGATATGGCTTGTCCAGCGGATTATAACATAGCAACCAAGGAATTCGAAAAACTGTCAAAATATAAAGACCTGGAAATTGAAATAGAAAAAATGTGAAAATTGAAAACAAGAGTCGTACCAGTGATAGTAGGTGCACTTGGAATGATAAAAAATGGAACAAAAAAAAAAACACATTGAAAGAATCCCTGGAAACCCCATCTTAAGAGATATACAAAACATTGTCTTATTAAGTACAGCCCACACACTAAGGAAAACTTTGTCTATGTAACGCTAGGGATGATAGAGGAGATAGAAAACCATGAAATGGAGCCATAACAACACGCCACGACCTGCCTTAGGTCTTCCCGCAGACTTGGTTGTTAGTGCGACCATAGCAGAAATCGAATTATGATGAAAAGTGACATAATAATAAATGTAAGACAAGGTATATAAAACACAAAAATGAGGCGCAAAACAAAGTTAAAACGACTTTTAAAAAGAGCTAGACACGAAAATATGGTCTGAATATGTCAGTAGGTGGATTGGAAGATCCTACACAGAGACTCAGATGTTGGCACTCAACCAAGTCAGTATCACTATCATCGGTGCAGCTAAACACCGCGACCTGAAACCCACTCATCGGGCCGATGATAATGATGGTAATATTTTCATCGAGACGCTATAATTTTTTTCATCCTTTGATATATTGAAGTAAGTATCAATTTTTTGTGTTACTCTCAAATGATCAAATCTTATGGAAGAAGCTGAGAGGGGCAGAAATAAAACAACGGAATTCCCGTCGCTATATCCTCAATTTCTTTGTCAATGTGGGAGACCAAGTAGTCAAGTATTATGTGAAGTGGCTCTTTCTTTGTACGGGGCACATGCATATAAAAATGCCTAACGAAATCTGAAAGTAGGAATTGGTTCTGAGAATAAATTAAATTGATCTATCCTTGATAAGGCGCGTGTTGGAAATCTCTTTCGGAAAGATCAGAACGGGTGGATCAAAAGTGCCCGTATGACAGACAACAGAAACAGAATATTTGTGATTGTCCGTGCTACAACGAAGTAACAGATTCAACTTGTTACAAGGGGTGGAAACAGGAAATGATGAAAGAGATTCAGTCCGACTAATATCCCACCCAGCCCCAATCTGATATAGGCCTTTAGATTTCAATAGTTTTGTTTTATTTTTTTTATTTGCCGATAGAACATGCAGGTTTAATAATGTTATTGATTGATTCGTTTTCTACAGATTATTGACTATTTGCATATTAAAGTCCGAAAATATTTCTAAATTGTAAGAATTTCTTTGGAGGTGGAGGAAAAAATAATTATTAGTAACACAAGTCTTACTAATTTGGCCTATGACTCTGTCAATTAAGTGCCATGCGTGATAAGGGACACGACTGCCTGGGAACAAGATTTTCCCGCAGTAGGTTGTCATTGCTTTATGTGGTAGACTGGTTATCAAACAGAAACTTATCTGTCCTGCTATTTAACCCAAATCTGGAGGAAGAATCGATGGATCTACTTTTCGCAAGGTTTTTTGTGCGTAAGTGAATGCAACGAATTCAACTGAAATTCGAACTTGGCTAACCGATTTCTCGATTAGAGCCGATATTACTGCGCCACAACGTACATCTCGGGGAAGTAGAAGTGAATCCATACCTTTCTAAATGATATTTGCGCGTAACTTAATATAACGAACCCAACGAGAATTGAAAATCGTCTATGCGATTAACAAATCCAAGCCGTTATCCATTAGATCACACGCAAACCCAAGCTTAAAGTACACAGCACCTGTTATTCCTCAAGCCATCTTCTATCTAGGTACTGACAAAGCTCGCCTTTGCTTAACTTCGGTGATCGGGCACTGTTGTATCAAGCTGATGCAGCCGTAAAGTTCATTAATGTGAGATGCAAGATATAAATATATATACATATATATTTCAATTTACTGAAAGTTCATACAAGAGCCACTTAAGGTAGAGAATTACTGAGTTTAATTTTAAGGAATTACAGGACTAAGAGAATGTGTGAGGACGAATATATATCAGTTGATCCTGTTCATAAAGAAACTAAGATTGTGGTTGGTAGGGAAACAACTTCTTAGAAGATTGTTCCCCAAAGTAACAGTTCTAGAGAACTTGCTTTTTATCAAAGAAACGCGAAAGGAATTGGGATAGTTTACCTACTTCATCACGGCGTGGCCGGTCTATGCTGTTACGGTAAGAGCTAGTAGAGGTACCGAATGAAAATTGTCCGAATATATGCGATACAAATACCCATATAGCAATTAAAGACTAACGAGGTTTGGTGTACAGGGTTAAAGGTTACAGAATAATACCACACTCACAAGGCCGCGTGGGCGTTTTTTAACTTCTGTCGAGACTGGACAGTGAAGATTGAAAAGCACTGGCCAAGATTTGGCAGCAATACCCAATTTTAACCTGATCTGACTTTTATAAATATAGAGCATGACAGCAAGAGTTGGGTATTTTCTTGGACTATAAAAGGAACCACCATTTTCGGACATGAGATTTAGTCCCTATAAGATGTCGAGGCAAGGCGAACCTAAGAAGTTAGGACCACTCATCAGGGTTGAGGCAGATCTAGGTTGTCCTCGGTGATGATGAAAAGTTTAGTTTTCTATAATATCAACCAGTTTTTTTACATTGAATTTTGAGAATTGGGATATAAGAGAAGTCAGCTGCCAAGTACTTGCAATCAAGTTATTTGGAGGTGCACCTATATACACTGGCAACATTTATATTTTAAATATTTGCTAAAGGTCTGAGAGTGTTCTTTGATAGAAAATTGGTATAAAGAACACAAGAGAGGGCCTAAGAGGAGTCCAACAATGATCGTATGTGCTTCAGAGAACTGATCATGAACATCGACCTTCATAGACCTAGCCGAAATAGTTGATAACTGAGCGGATTCTGCCAGTGATTTTATAGCGGGTCAGTTTGTGTAATAATCTTCTGTCTCACACCTTATCAAAGACATTCGAGAAATCTAAATAGATCACTAACATGCGAAATTATGTTATCAGGATTCATTAATTCTATACCTGGTTATATTTAAGATATCAGAGGTGGACACAAAAAGCGAAAACATTAGTTTGTTGAGCAAGAGTTTATTTTTGTTGAGGTGTTCAAAGATTATATATATATATATATATATATATATAGTGTATCGAGATAGTAGATAATTTTCTAAACATATACTGTTAAATATAACTGACAATGAAAGTCTATTGTGTTTAATCATCAGCCGTTCTAAATATCGTGTTTTGGTTTCAGGTGAAAATAAAGACAGAAATTGTCCAATATTTGGATAATTTTTTATTAAAATGATTTTAATCTTGCACATAAACAAATCAACCATCCGTCCCTTCATGGAATAATGCTGTCATATATGGTCAGGCGCCCCAGATGTTCATCTCAGTGTTCTCGACAGGCTTCAAAGGAGAATCGGTAACGTGATAGGTCCCGACTTGGCAGCTTGACTCCAGCCACTTTCTCACTGGCGGGATGTGGCTTCCCTCTGTCTATTCTATAAATATTTTCATTGCTTCTGCTCCGACAAATTTAAGTCACTGGTGCCTCCTCCAATATAATTTACTCTTGCAGCCAGATTGATAACAAGGTGTCACCCACTTACAACTAGATCAACCAAATGCAGCCTTCAATTCTACTCAACAAGCTTCTTGTGGAACTCCCTTCCATATAGTTGCTTTCCTGATGGCCACAACCACCAGGTATTTAAATGCAAGGTCGATACCCATCTCTTATTCACTTAACTCCAGTTCTTTCTACATCATCTTGTATATCTTGTTCTATCCTGTTCTTTTCCTTTCTCTCGCCTTTAGCAACTGTTATCACGCCTGTGTTTTCATCCTTTTCTTGCCCTTTCCCTGACACCCACTCTAACTGGTCCGTCTTTCTCTTCACTCTCCTCTTTTCTAAACTTTTACTCTTATGTAGCCCCTGGCCTATGAGTAGCGGTACAGTCTTGCTTGGGGTCAAACGATTATATATATATATATATATATATATATATATATATATATATATATAGTTTAAACTAATGGATATATATTCTAGAGTTTAATATTATTTTTTCACAAAAAGTGCTCAATACTGAAGTATATATATATATATATATATATATATATATATATATATATATATGTAATTGTTGTTATAATAATAGCACAGTTGCAGTACGCTATAATTATAACAAAAATAGCCATCATTATATATATATAATATATATAATATATATTATAATAATAACCATCATTATATATATATATATATATAGAGAGAGAGAGAGGGAAAGAGAGAGAGAGAGAGAGCGAGAGAAAGAGAGAGAGAATGAGAGAGGGCGACAGAGAATTGGATAAAGTAAAATAGATAGATAGATAGATAGATAGATAGATAGATAGATAGATATAGATAAAATTAAATAGATAAACAGGTACTTATGGATAAAATTACAATTATTTTCGGAAGCATTTAATGTTTTTTATTTCGTTTGTTCTTGGGCCATGGAAATAGCCTTTTTAGTATGATTTCTGCTCTAGGAAGTTACAATTCCTTTATATCTTTTGTTGTATAAATTGCTAAATGTGTTTGTTTTGTAGGTTGCGGAACTGGTCTGTAGTTGTTTTTCTTAACTTCTTTCTTAGCTTTGCATTAATTCTTTCTAGAATATCGTTTTACTTAATTTACTTAGTTCACTTTTGGTAGAGTATATGAGTCTGCAAGTAGGTTTTTTTTTCTGAATTTCTCCTTGTGGTCATTTAATGTGATAAATTCTGGTACTTTAGCGATGCAATTTATTCGCTATTCTAGGTATAATTTTTGGGTGATAGTGTTTAGCTTTCTTATCTATTTTATGTTCTGTTGTTTTTTGGTGTATTTGAAAGGCTCCAATACGAACCTTTGAGGATGTTTTGGTATCAGTCTGAAGTCAGTGCACAGGATTTGAAAAGGCTGGATGAATCTAGTAGTGATTACGAAAGCGTTTGGTGTGATCACTAGTCATGTGGACGTTATGTCGCCATTCATCTCCCTAGACGGGCTCAGATTCAACACGGGGTGGGGGCTACATCAAATTTGTTGCCTTGGAGCAAGAGAGTGGCTACTGGAAGACCAAATTTCTGGCAAGAGGAATCTGCACCATGACACTCAAGCAGGAGAACCCAGTCATGACGTCAATCAAATTCTGTGACATATTGCCACATCTAAGCTACACTTAGAAAATAACGGCAACTCGAATTTGTGTGATGAATAGCAAGCTTGTCTCGCTAGAACAACTACGGCTTAGTAGCGAGTTCGATTACCATTGGGTCCACCATAATTCGGGCCTCGCAACGCACTGACACAGCCAAAAACGCATTTCAGAAGTAGTGAAAGACATAAAAATTTCATTAGAAATAAAACAAAGAGTGCTGGATTGCTATGTGATATCTGTACTTTTCTATGGAAGTGAATGTTGTACGATCTAATCAAGGATGAAAAAGACGCTTGTGGCAGCAGAAATGTGGAGTTACAGAAGTATGATGAGGATTCCGTGAATGAAAGTACTTCTTAGCTCTGAGCAAATGGGTGACGGAGCTGACCTAAGAGATTTCAGGAGAAAAATATTGAGAACGACAAGATACTGAAGTCCATGATCGTCGACGTCCTGAAAGGACACGGCACATAGAAGAAGAAGAAGAAGAAGAAGAAGAAGAAGAAGAAGAAGAAGCAATAGTTAAAGTGAAACCGTAGACTGGAAGAAAAATGAATGCATGTAAGTCAAATTTTAATTTCCTGCTATCGATATCAAATAAGTTTGTTCGTTGTAAATTGAATTTTGAAGGTTAAATAACTCATCTGAGTAAATGGCATCATGGCTGAGACTAAGAACTACAATTATACCTACTTAGAGCCAAACCCGAAGCAAAAACTAAAATAAAAGGGCTGAAAAAATACAGACATACAGGCAGATAAACAGACACACACACACAAACATCTTGCCTTTTATACATCTATATATTATCAATTTTCTGCAATTAATACTGAATATCGTTTCTTATGTCTTTGTCTATGAGTGTATCAAATTTGATTAAAATCGGACCACTCTTTCTATAACACGATTTTTTCGATTATCGATTTTCGATATTTATCGAGTCTACCTCAACACACTCGCAGACGCTTATAGTACAACTGTGTAAATTTTCAAGAAAATCGATTCTGCCGTTTCGGAGTCTATAGGTAACGGACACACACACATTCAGACAAAGTTCCATGTATAAATAAGTTTAGATATTATTTTATATTTTAATCAGTTCACCCCAAGCAAGGCACGACCACCAATAGTGCGCAGGTGGTGGAGTATTGAAATAAGGGTAACAGATGAACGGTATTCTAGAAGATCGAAGATGGCAATTTACATTTTTCGAGATCGTAGCTATCAAGAAAACAAAAAAGCGGAAAGGATATCCACAGGCGAGAAGTGCGAAAAAAGAATCTATTGGAGTAAAAATGTCGCTTGTATTTAACTAGTTCAAAGGTAAAAGGGCGTGAAGTAGATGCTAAATTCATGTGGTCAGAGCATCGGGGGATGAAAAGCTTGTCGGAGCAGTTATCCTGAAAATGTTTGTAGAAAATTGTTGTGGCGAAAACTTCGTTGCCAAGTTGTTAAAAGTCAGACGCGAAAAGAAGGTAGTTTCAACAAGTTTATTTGAATAACATCATGTGTATAAAGTTAGCTGTTAGTAATCAGCAAATAGAAGTATAACACCGAACTGGTATATTTACGCTACGCCTCGACTGCCTCACAGCTGCTTCTCCGAAAACTATTCCTATAGGTACCATAACAATAATACAATGTGAAGTCGTGTCACGTCGGTAACAAAATTACTGAAGTTGAAATGCCAAGTGAAGGACGACTACATTGCTGGTTCTTCTTTGGATTTGGTCGAGAACCTTGAAATGAATATATATATATATGTATATATATATATTTATTTTAAATTATGTTTTAGAACATGTACATTATTTTTTAATATATGTCCTCGACAATCATAAGGTTGTTTCAACGTTGGGTGCCTAAAACATAATTTATAATAAATATTCACAGCTTTATACATCATATATCGAGCACTGTTTTAAATTAATGTTTTGGACGGAAAAAAATATTTCTTGGTTCTGTATCCACTCGGATATATATATATATATATATATATATATATATATATATATATTATTGTCATCCGCAAACAGATCTGTTTCGCTGTATCACAGCTCATCAGTACGGTTAGACTTTGATTTCTACATAACCCAGGCACGAAACCCGGCCGAATTGGCGTCAGTTGGCGACTCTACCCCTTCATATATATATATATATATATATATATATATATATATATATATATGAATGTGTGTGTGTTTGCCTGTATCTGTAGATATATATTATCATGTTCTTTATGCACACACATACAAGCACGGACATATATATATATAGTCATCCGCAGAGAGATCTTTATCACAGCTCATCAGTAAGGTTAAACATCCGATTGCTTTTTACCCAGGATTGAAACCCGACCGACTTGACGTCAGTCGGCGATTCTACCTCTGAGCTATTGGCGCTTGGTAGAAGCAGACTTTTAGCGTGTGATATATCATGTATAAAGCGACAGTGTTTTAATTCGTTATTGAATGAAATGTTTAATGCAAAAGCTTCCAGATGGGTGATGACAACATAATGTTATCCTCACGATGCTTTGAGGACAGCAAAAATCTGGCAAATTCTCTACATTAATCCTATCAAAGGTCTATCTACACGTCGATATCGAGCACTTAATGAAAAAAACCTGATTTATAAAATACCCTTTTCAGTAAAACTACAATCATGGAGCTAAACAATTATCGCAACGCAACATTATATATATATATATATTAGTCATCCACATACAAGCCTGTTTCGCTGTATCACAGCTCATCAGTGTGGCTAGACGCATCCACTTGCTTCCGGCCGGGATCGAAACTCAACCGATATGGTGTCAGTCGGAGTCGCTACCCCCTAAACCATCGACGTATGGTACCAGAGAAGGGAAATTTTAACGTGTTGTATATAAGCAGTGTATACACACGCCAGTCGCCGAGAGAACTCGATTCATTTCTGAAGAGTCACGCATATAGCAGAAGTGGAAAATATTTTCAAAATTTTCTTCTCCAGAGAGCTCAATCATAATGAGAGCATAATATATATATATATATATATATATATATATATATATATATATATATACGATACTGTTGAAAGTTTATTTAAGTAATTTCATAAAATATCAATATTTAGAAGACTGGGTTAAAAAAAACCCGCCATTAATTTTCTATATGCCACGAACACAAATTTGATTTTGGATAATGATTTTGCTGGTCGGAAGTACTTGAATAAGCAAGAAGCTAAAAATAAATTTTGGACTTTTCATTTAAACTTTTAATTTTGATGCACAAATATTATGCGTGTATAATGTCATTACTATTTTCTGAGAATTTTACGTGTATATATATATATTCTTCTATTTGTTCATTTTTTACTATGTTTTGACAACGTATATACATTAATACATAAATTTTGTTTATTGTATACGTAATTAGAGAAATGTATTGTTCTACTAATCACTTCCTCATTAATATTAATCATATTTTCATCGTGTTTACTATCACTAGATTCATTCTGGCCATCTTATAGCTACAGAGAATTTCTTTTTGACTTGCATGTTCCCATCTCCATCCTCACTTCTTGCATGGAAGTTTTTATTGTTATAGTTATTAAATACACATCGTCTTATATTCTCGCATATTCTAGCGTATATGCACCAAAAAGACAAAGTGAAAAAGATTTCTCAGTCACAATTCTAACCACTTAATAGTTGTCATTTGACACGGTCAAATGATATATATATATATATATATATATATATATATATATATATATATATTGTCATCCGCAGACAGATCTGTTTCGCCGTCTCACAGCTCATCAGTACGGTTAGACTCCGATTGCTTTTTTTACCCAGGATTGAAACCCGACCAAAATGGCGTCAGTTGGCGAATATAAAACTAATTATAAAACTACTACTACTACTAATAATAATAATAATAATTATTATTATTATTAATTGAAAAATTAAACGGAGCGTCTACCTAAACATGAATATTCACTAAAAGTAACAATTAAAGCGATAAAAATCTGTCGAGTTAATAATTAAAATATCTATTGTTTCTTTAGAATATATATATCTATATCAATATATATATATATATATATATATATATATATATATATGTGTGTGTGTGTGTGTGTGTGTGTGTGTATGTGTGTGTGTGTGTGTGTGTGTGTGCTAACATATACTTGTTTACTCATATATATTTAAAAGCACATAGTATGGAAATATATATTGGCAGGAAAATATACTTGAATATAAATTAAGGGACACACATATACTTGCTCACACTATCGTCTATCTATCTATCTATCTATCTATCTATCTATCTATCTAGCACAGATACATATATATTTATCATAGATACATATATATGCATATATAGAAATATATTGTACATGGTTACATATGTGTCTGTATGTGTGTGTGGGGGGATGAACAGATAGATAGATACTGAAAATCTCCATCGGCAATTATGTAGAACATTTGATAAAGACGTCTGACAGACGTTAGAGGTTTTATGAATATCTACAGTATATTTTATATTTTGGTAAAACACATTTCCCACGGAGAGGAATTGTTTCAACTATCTGTGTAGATATCACGAAATCGGAAACTGAATATGGAATTAGAAGATTAAAAAAAGCCGCATTGATGCAAGAATGAACTGACAAAATGAAATGCAATAAAAAAAGAAAATAATGAAATAAATTCTTAAGTTTTAAAGAGTTGTTCGCATCAGAATACAGGTCTGGGAAATATAGTAAAGGAGAAAGAGAAACACCTCGAATTATTGAAGGAAGAAGACGAGAAAATTGCAGGTTGATGGAATATGAGATTGACGAAAGCTAATGTGAGATATAATGAGATGTTTTAGTTGGGAGAGAATCTCTGAAGGAGCGCGTAAGCATGGGAACAAAAGACGTCAACGATATATATATATATATATGTGTGTGTGTGAGGGGGTGAGTGTGTGTGTATACTGACAGAAAGAAACGTAGAGAGAAAAAAGAGTGAAAGAGACTGAGTCTGAGAGAAAACAAGAGAAAGAAATTGAAAGTGAGAAAAACGGAAGAGGAAAGACACACACACACACACACACACACACACACACACACACACACACACACACACACACACACACACATATATATATATATATATATATATATATATATATTGCTGGAAATAAGGTGTGCAAAAAGCTTCCAAAATCTTTAACTTTCCATAAAGTTTTCAGCCACTTCACTGGCCATTTTGAAGGATGTGATTTTTCCGATGTTGTTATTAAAATAATGATGCTCAAAGCCAAAATATATATTAATATATATATATATACATATATATATATACATATATATATATATAGAAAGAGAGAGAGAGAGAGAGAAGAGAGAAGAGAGAGAGAGAAAATAAACAGCATGAAAAAGAGAGAGAAATTGTAAGAGTGAGAGAAATGGATGGGAAGAGAGAGGGGAGAGAAATGCAGAGAGAGAGAGAGAGAGAGAGAAAGAGAGAGAGATTCCTCAAACAAAGAATTGGTGAAATCGTTATTACTCATTTGGAATAGAGCAATTAATGTTTTTTTTCTACTTTGTCGACAGATACTGGCTTTCAAACACCTGTCACTGCAAAAACGAATATTACAGACTGATTTCAATTTTATTAGTCATTTCCAAAATCGTTGACGTTCACTGTAACAAATATAAAACAAAGTTATGTTTCTTAGAGAGCAAAACAGATACCGATTAACACAAGAAAAATGTTTATTGTTGTTTTGTTTTACGATATATCAACCCATGGATTATTTAATGCCAAATTTTGCATGCACTACTGATGGTGTATCAGACTGGGGTTTTTTAAACCATTGGCTCTACAAAACCTCATCGCTGCTCACATGATCTGTCAATGACATCCTCAGCACCCTTCTGCAGAACCACATTTTAGTTGCTTTAAGTCTCTTCTTCATCTTTGGGGAGATTGTTCAGCATTCACTCTCATATTGAAGAATCGACATCACATAGCAATACAGTACAGTCTTCTTTGTTACTGGGCACCCTGATGTGGTGTAATGGTTAACAAGATGTCTTGTTAAAATATGTTGCAACTGAGTAGTAAGTTCTATCCTCACTGGGTACCCCATACTTTCGGACTTGTGCCACTTCTAAGCGACCCTTAGAAAATTAACTATCCTCTTTGTTTCTAGCGAAATCTTCTTTTCTCTCAATACTCTATTCGGCTTCTGGAAAGCATCCTTGGCTATACCAATACGCCTACGGATCTCCATTTTGCACTTTCCGTCCTCTGATAGAACACTTCCCAGATATTTAAATTTCTGTATCTGGTTGATTTTAGTATCCCCGACTTGGCAATTTGAACTCCTCGTTTTTCTGATGACCATGCATGCAGCTTTCTTGTAATGTATTTGTAGTCCTTTCTTTCCGCTTTCTTTAGGTACCTGCTGCAAAGGGTCTTGGTTTCCTTTCTGTGTCTGATATCAGCACTGTATCATCTACGTATATTATAATTTTCAGGTTATGGCCGAAGATGAATCCTAGCATGACTTCTAGGTCTCTAAGAATAGTCTCGCTGTACAAGCTGAATAGATACAGTGGAAAGACATCCTTGTCTCTTAACCCTTTCTATAAGAGATAAAAGCGTTAATAGGGCATGCATCCTTATTTAGACAGGCATTATTATTCTTCCTTATGAGCTGTTTCCCTCAGGACATAGGCGATCATGCTCTCCACAATTTTCCCTATTTATAACGCTTAACAAATTTTATCTTTGTGCTATTTCTTCTAGACCCTCTTCTACTCCCCATTTTTTCAAACACACTATTTTCCTTGTGAAATTCAATCTGTCCTGTGAGTGTCAGACTTTCCAATCTCTCTTTTCTCACTATATGCCCTAAGCATTTCAATTGTTTTGATTTTAAAGATCAGTGAGTCAGTTAAGTGCCATACGGGATACACGCTTGGGCGACCATGTCTCAAAAGAACATTGACTTTTTTTTTTAATCATATCACCCCAAGCAAGGCGAAAACGCCACTGATGCGCAGGGGGCTACGTAAGAGTAAAAAGATTAGGAAAGAGAAAAACCGGAAACCACATCCTAAACAGGAAACAAGGGATGAGCCTCTTCACCTGTTCAATAGATGTGGGTGGAGTGTGAACCGGGCGATAGTTTAGTCTATCTACTCCAATTGAAAAAAAAAAGTGAGAAGTTTGGAAAAGAGAAAACCGGAAACCGCATCCTAAACAGGAAACAAGGGATGAGCCTCTTCACCTGTTCAATAGATGTAGGTGGAGTGTGAACCGGGCGATAGTTTAGTCTATCTACTCCAATTATAAGAGAAAATATAGTTCAAAATATAATATATGTTGATATTTGTAATGTCATATATTTATTTAATGATTGGTAAATTTTATACGCACATATATGACATTCGTAATACCGCCAAAAACATTATTTTATATATATATGTTATATTATGTTACGAATAGGTGAGAGCGGACACATTCACTTAAAAATTTCTACATATGTGTGCGTGTGTGTTTTTCTATACGTAAGAGATAAGCTTTGCCTGTCCGACTCATTACTCCAAACTCACTAAATGACCAAACATCAAAATTTATTGAAAAGGGATCTCAGTCGGGTATGGAATATTTCAGCAACCAACAGTCAGTTAAGTGCCATACATGAAACAACATTGAGCGAGCATGTCTCAAAAGATAATTTATTACTACTAGTGCTATGTCTCTTGATAACGGACATTATAATTACAAAGCGTAGTTACTTTTAAAACTTCACCTTCCAGAATTAATCTAGTTGATAATTGTATTACAATCAACACAATCTCGAAGTAATATGTTTAAGTCTGCGATACGTATATATAAATGTATTCTAATTTATTAGCCCAACTTGTTGTGCATAAGGAGCATTTGAATTAGATGCTTATTTACGGCCAATTTTCAATATGGAGACCTTAAACATTAATTCAGATGTAGCATACAGTCAGTCAGTTTCTGACTGTGCAGATAATTTTCCCACAGTAGGTTGCCATAACTTTCTGTGGTAGACTGGTTGCCAACCAAGGCTAAAGCACCCAATCTGTTCTGCTATTTAACCTATAGTTGAAGGTAGAAGAACCCAATGTCTTGCTATTTCACCCATAGCAGGGAGGAAACGTATTAATACCTTTTACGCGAAAGTGAATGAAAAGAATTCAACTGGAATTCGAACTCGGCTCTCCGATTTTTCTTTCCGAGATGATATCTACTACACCACATGTGTATGCGAGTAAATGATAAAATATTTTTTTTTAAATTCCGGGAAAATATTGTGTAAATATGATACTATTTCTTGTTAAAATTTTAAAAGATCTGCACTGGAATCAATAAATACAAAACCTTCAAATGCCTCGGTGTTTGGATCAGTTACAACAAATTAAGTAAAGAAAATAAGCAAATTGAACACAGAATATAATGCGCTCGGTGTAGATTCGCTCTTTCAATAGCCGCTTACCTCCAGGACTTTGGCGAACATGGTCATCCAGTACTTTCTGTCCCTAGTAGTACTTGACAGTTCTTCAAATTTTTGCGCAAGGAAAACTTCACGCACATTCTTCCACCATCCATTGACTGAAACTCGTCAGCTAGGTGGCTTTCTTGCCTTCAATATGCCTTGTAAGGGTTAAGTTTTCAAATTCCACCTTCCACATTATAGGTCAAGAGAAATTTGGACTCCTGTTCGTATTGTTGCCATTTTCTTTAATACGTCCTGGTTGCTTACTCGCACTGTCCATTGAATTCTCAGTATCCTTCTGCATAACCACATTTATGTTGCACCTAGATTTTTCCTCACCCGTGGAGAGATCACGCAAAACACCTTCGTAATCATCATTAGACTCATCCAATTCTTTCCGTATCATCAGCTTTATTGTTAGACTGACACTCAAACGCACTGAATTATTCAATAATGAGCTTTCGGTGCATATTCCTAGAAGTACATCAGGCCGTTTTTAAATTTCTGGAGGAGTGAATTGCGTACCCAACTGAACCTGTTACATTTAAATATAAAATGACTATAATTTACATATCGCACCTTATATATATATATGTGTGTGTGTGTGTGTGTGTGTGTGTGTGTGTTCTAAATGTTGCAGTTTCTATAAGTATATATATATATATATATATATATATATATATATATATATACACATATAAACACTTTAGCCTTGAATCCTCATATACATACATATTATATAAAATATATTTTATTGCGATATAATTAGGACTATTAAACACACACACACACACACACACACACACACACACACACACACACACATATATATATATATATATATATATAGTAAATGTAGCAGCAATCTAATTTATTTTATTATGGTTAAGTTTTGTCTTTAATTTTTTATGTTAACTTATGGATTATTTTCTTTTGAGGACATAAATTATATAAAAATTGCCCAAATATTTTGATTATCCGAGCGTTTTTGGCTATACTTTCAGCCATTATCGAGGATGGATGTTATTTTATGTGTAACAGAATGTATGTAGTGTTATGTACGTTTGTAGATTTGTGTGTAAGTGTTATGTACTAAACACGGTAAGCACGTTGTTAGCTTGTTTATAGTTGATATTGAGTGTTTGATTTTTCGTTTTTTATCTATAATGCCTCCATTATTTTTAGTATTTTTACTTGTGAATAATACTATGATATTTATGTTGTCAACAAGTATTTTACGGATAGGGCTTTGGTAGGTCTCCGTGTGTGTTTATATGATATCTAATTGAGCTCTGCTTAGAGAGATACAGCGTGAGTCTTCGAGTTATTTTCGTAGTTATGTGATGGATATAATTATTTACGAAATCAGATGATCAAAGGACCTGTAAATTCGTAAATAATGTTGGGTTCGCTGTAGTTTCGATCTCGTGGATGAATTGATATTTTTAAATAATTATATCGGTTATAACACTCACATATTTACAAATAACAAAAGAAATTCACTACGCAACTGACTCGAACACTCACGCTGCATATATATAATTATAAACTTTTAAATTCAATAAATCTTCAAAATATTAATAAAGCCAACCGTGTAGCTAATGTCAAACTAAGTAAAACGATATATGATGAAATTTATCTTCTAATACTCGAAAGTGATTAGATACTGTTTTTTAATTTTTATTTTCTTTGTTTATATTATTTAACTTAAATGTACCTAATATTTGTTATTCTCTTTTAAATTTATATATTATCTAGCAGTATAGCCCGGCGTTGCTCGGGTGTAATGAAAGCTTTAAAACTAATCCATGGTCCTGGAGTTTAGACTCTTTGGACGTTGGCACGAAAGAATACAAAGCAATAGTTGTTTCCAGTTAAAGCGAAACCGTAGACTGAAAGAAAAATGAATGGATGTAAGTCAAATTTTGATTTCCTGGTATCGATATCAAATAAATTTTTTTCGTCTTTAAACTGAATTTTGAAGACTAAATAAGTCCTCTGAGTAAATGGTATCATGGCTGAGACTAAGAACTACAATTGTACCTACTTAGAGTCAAACCTGAAATAAAAACTAAAATAAAAGGGCTGAAAAAATACAGACATACAGGCAGATAAACAAACACACACACACACGAACATCTTGCCTTATATATATATATATATATATGTATATATATATATATATATATATATATTATCGCTTTTCTGCACTATTGTAAGAACTGCAACCTTGAAACTTCTGAATATCGTTTCTTATGTCTTTGTTTATGAGTGTATCAAATTTGATTAAAATCGAACCACTTCTTCTATAACCCGATTTTTCCGATTATCGATTTTCGATATTTATCGGGGGTATCTCGACACAAACCTAGCTAATAACATTCGCAGACGCTTATAGCACAACTGTGTAATTTTCAAGAAAATCAGTTCAGCCGTTTCGGAGTCTATAGGTAACGGATACACACACACAGACACACACACACAGACACACACACACACAGACAAAGTTCCATTTATAAATAAGGTTAGATTAGATTAGATAGATTAATGTATACATTGCTTATAATTAAAAGAGGGTCTATATTTAACCGTTTCACTTTTGTTTTTGTTAAATTTGTGGTCATGGATGTTGTATTCTTTTAAAATACGATACATATGTTAAAAACGGGGAAGTTACCATTTTCAGTAATTTTTTAATTTTGTGTCGAGTAAAAATATATTTATGTTTTATAAAAATTTTAAAAAATTACAATACAACGTAAATTATATAATTCCAAAATATGAAGCTCAATAAACTTATTTTGATAAAGTTATAAGAATAATTATATAACATTCGAAAAAAAATAGATGATCAAAAACATCAGTACGATTAAGAAAACATACTATTATAATGGATGCATAATATTCAAATGAACATAGCGTTCATATTTCATTAGTAGCTGATGAAGAAAAGCTTTTACTTTCACTTACATCTTGACATCTTTTGCTACATGAGCGAATTAATATCTTGCATTCATTAACGGATATTTTCTTCCATTCTTCTTTCAAATTAGTCCACAGTACTTCAACGTTTGTTGGATTCTTTTCCTTATCTCTTTCATTTAGTAACTTTCAAACTTTTGCAATAGAATTCATGTCTAGGCTTTCAGCAGGCCTCTTCATAACAGTAACATATTCCTGAGAAAGAAATTTAACAGGTTTCGCTGTGTGACATGGCGCATTATCATGCATAAATATAGCTGGTTGATTAATTGCAGTTCTCAAATTAGGTACAACGTGTTTCTTCAATATCTCTTTGTATACTGTTGCGTTAATTTTACTGTGTAGCCTAACAAGAGGTCCTGTAACAGCAGGTGAAATCATGCCAACCACCATCACACTTACTCCTCCAAATTTAACGCTACTTTTAGTGCATTGAGACAAATATCATTCCTTAGGACTGTGTCAAATGAACCTACTCCCTTCACAACTGAACAGGTTAAACTTTGACTCATCACTGAAATGAACACTGTCTCACTGTTCTTCTGTCCATATGACGTGTTCAGTGGGAAATTTTAATCGGCTCATTTGATTCTTTTTAGAAATGTAAGGCTTCGTAGAGGCTACTCGACTGTTCAGATCTATTTCATTAAGTCTCGGGAAATAGTGTGTCTTGATATATTTATGCAAAGATTAGCATTAGCTCTTTTTTTATTCTTTAGCAGTCTATTTTTTCTTCCCTTGCAGTAGTTTTCCTAGGCCTGCCAGGTGGATTCTTGGCTTCACATGACACAGTTTCCTCAAGATTTTTTAAAATACTATAAATACCACTTTTAGATTTCCCCACACTCTTTGAAATATCCCCAATCGAGAGTTTATCTTCATTACGTAACTTGATTATCAGTTTTCTAAGTTCCAATGACGTCACATATTTTTTTCGCCATGTTTATACTGTAATAGCCAGTAAAGTGCCGGTGTAATTTATTAAAATACCCGATTTTAAATTTTTACGCTAAAATATTTCAATGATGCAAAATAATTATTAAAAATATTTTGAGGACCAACTGTTGTACTATTTGTGTCTGAAAAGTCGCGTTAATAACATCAGAATGCGGTGAAATATGTATTACCCATTGTAATATTATAAACTATTTTATAAATTATATTACTCTCTTAAATTAAATAAATGAATTTAACATTGAGTTCCCTTGAGTTCGTCTCTATCGGAATTTACCTGGATAGTATACCAAGTATGCTATGTTATGTTTTATATATATATATATATATATATATATATATATAAAGTGTGCTATATGCATAGGATAAAGTGCTCAATATCAGAGATATCTGAGTGAACATTGAAGTCAACACTCAGATGCTTCAGAGTGTTGACTTCAATGTACACTTATATATCGCAAAAGCGTGAAACCCAGGGTCATAAATTCACATCAATCTATCTGAATACGTCACACTTGTTACTGATATTAATAATTAAATCTCTGCATGAAAGAAATAGTTTGTCATAAAAGGTATTCCTTTTGCCATTTTTTGTTTTTAATTTCGCGTATGTGCGTTATTTTTTTCGACTACAAATATAGAAGGATCAGTTGGGCACCTTTTGTGAGAAAAAGAAGACCATAATCTAATTCACTCCACCAAACATTTTAAAACGGCATGTTGTATTGTTTGGTATCCGCACCGGAATATCTAATGTGAAAATTTTATAGTGTTTGGCTTTCAATCTAAGGACAGTTCAGAGGATTCGGAAAGAGTCTGATGGTGATTACGAATGTGTTTGTAGTAATCACTGATGATGGCGACGTTATGCCTCTATTAATTTTTCCACAGGGCATCAGTTTCAACACAGAGGTTTACATTACATCAAGTGCCTTCATGAGGTATATATATATATATGTATATGTATATATATATATATACCTCATCAAGGCACTTATATATATATATATATATATATATATATATATATATATATATATAGTTTGTTTCCGAACTCAACTCTCTTCACCCACAAAGAAAAATCATTTTCATTCTCTTTTGTTGTCATAATTATTTACCTCGAAAGTTGATAATATTGCTTATAAAATCCGCTATGTGAAAATTTCCCCTATTTTGTAATCAATGTCCTCATTATCTGGCAACGTTTTCGAATAATTAAAATGTTTTCTCAATTTCATCGTCTCCCTCCGCTACACACCCATACTCTTTTCTTTTTCTTTTTTTTTTCTTTTTCTATGAAGACGTTAATTACTTTCGTGATTCACAACAGATTAGAATCGAGGAGGCTTTCCCCAACATCGACGCCGTTTTGGGCAATGTTTTTAAATTTGTGCTATTGTTTTCATTATAAACGCTCGCTAGGTCCTGCTGTGTTGTTGCAAACACGTCAAAGGTCTCGACATCTTTTCTCGTGTTTTGTTTCGTCCTGCTGCTGATGTTTCAAATCTTAATTCAACAGCAGGATTCAGAAATAAATTAATGAAAATGATTAAAATTTAAAATACTTTGTAATTACATCAATGCTGATCATGAGATGAACAGTGGAAGTCGACACATAAAACAAAAATAAGAATGAGATTATTTGTAATAACAACTCATCTGGAAAAGACAACGGGGATAACAGCAAATATTATTATGAAGGCAAATGCTGTTCATATTTACTGCTCATACTTACTGTGATCAGCAGAAGAAGAAAACAATAAAATGAAGAAGACGACGCAAATGATCCGTGAACATTATTCTGCTTATGGAATTTTACACTAAAATTGTATATATAAAAAAAAAAAACGAAAAAAAAAAAGAGAATTAGACTTGACTTTTCCAACGGAAAGTTAACTTTAGAAGTACCGATAATTTTACTAATAATTTATGCATTATTGATATTACTCTCCAAACCCGAGTGTTTATTCAACAACAGCCTATCTACAAACAAGAGATCAACTGATCGATAACAAATTTAAAAAAAAGGTAACACGAAAAGATAATAAGCCTCTTAGCCTTTATAGAATATGGGAAGTGTTTGAATCATCATACGTTTCAGCAGTGTTTATTGCACTATGGGGTCTGGGCATTAATAAAAATTATGTAAACTGACAATACCCGGAAAATATCACGGTTTTTAAATTTGAATTTTCTGGAGATTTTTATTCTTAATTTAATGAATTAAATTAAAATGAATAAATTCCTTTTGAGCTCCACTATTACAATATTAGTCAGTCAGTGAAGTGCCATTCGTGATACACGCTTGAGCGATCATGTCTTGAAAGAGATCTGACTGATTGGGCAGAAGATTATCTTGCAGTAGGTTACCATTACTTTCTGCTGTAGACTGATTGCCAGCCAAGGCTATAGAACACAATTTGTCCTGTTATTTAATCCATAACTAAAAAGATGGATTGATAACTTTCCCAAGGGTAATTTAACTCGAATTCAACTCTCCGATTTCTCGTTCCGAGCCGATATCCACTGCACCACAACGCACATCCATATAATTTAGGCCTTGAAAGTTCATTATTGCCTCTATGAATATTTGCTCTTAACAAACTTAACAAAAGAAAGAAGTAACAAGTAAAAGTATGAATGCAAGACATTATTTAATGTAGTAAGATTATACGAATAAAAAACAATCTGACAATATTTCCATTTAGCTGAAGCAAATGTTAAACACACGAGAGCATTGTCACCTCTTATATCGCAATTTTTCTTCTTTGTATTTATTTTCATTACTAGCAGTATAGCCCGGCGTTGCTCGGGTGTAATGAAAGCTTTAAAACTAATCCATGATCCTGGAGCTCAGACTCAGCCTAAGGAATATTTGTGTGAAGTTTGTGTGAAGTTTGGTGAGAATCGTTTGGTGAGAAATTGTGGATTTGTATAAAGGACATACTGACAGATAAACAGACACACACAAACATCTTGCCTTTTGTATATATATATATATATAGTTAGTTTAAACTAATGGATATATGCACCACAGTTTAATATTTACTTTTTATAAAAGCGCTAAATACAGAAATAGAGCATTTATAGATATTTTATAGATATACTAGCAGCATAGCGCGGCATTGCTCGGGTGTAATGAAAGTTTTAAAACTAATCCATGGTCCTGGAGCTCAGACTCAGCCTAAAGAATATTTGTGTGAAGTTTGGTGAGAATCGGATAAAAGTTGTGGATTTGTATAAAGGACATACTGACAGATAAACAGACACACACACAAACATCTTGCCTTTTTATATATATGTATATATAAATCAATAAAAAATATATATATATATATATATATATATATATATATATTTTATTGATTTTATGCACTATTGTAAGAATTGCAACCTTGAAATTTCTGAATATCGTTTCTTATGTCTTTGTCTATGAGTGCTTCAAATTCGATTAAAATCGGACCACTCCTTCTATAACCCGATTTTTTCAATTATCGATTTTCGATATTTATCTGGGGTACCTCGACACAAAACTTAGCTAATAACACTCGCAGAAGCTTATAGTACAACTGTGTAAATTTTCAAGAAAATTGGTTCACCCGTTTCAGAGTCTATAGGGAACGGCACACACACAGAGAAAGAGAGAGAGAGAGAGAGCGAGAGAGAGAGAGAGACAAAGTTCCATTTATAAATATGTTTAGATGTATGCTTTCTTTTCCCCACAAAAACTAAACCGTCTCTCTGATATATTTTCTCCTGTCTTCCCCAACAATCAGAAAGGTATGCTTCATTATTTACCTGAAGTAACGTTAGGGTTCTACCGGACTAACTCGTTAAGTAACTGAGCCACAAACAGAATTTAAACATGAAATTGTTGAGGATATATAACAGTACTGTAGCCGCAGTCTAGTAAATCGACTGCACCAAGACACGAATGAGACAATGGTTGGATAAGGATTTAGACAATGAGATTGGAATTTCGCCTAAAATATTTACAGAATGTATTGAAAATACATTTCAGAAAATTGAATTGGTTGAGTTAATGAATTACATAAAATGATGATTAATCTAAATTGCAAAAAAATGTTCATTAATAAGTTGATTAATAAAAGAACAAAAATAAATCTTAAAATTCTGGCAATAATGAATGAATTGAAGACGAGGAACTGCATAACCCCAAGAATATGACAGGAGAGAACATTAAAGAAAGAACATGAAAATAAAATAACACAAATTATATGGTAATTTAATATTGACATTGGCCATTTCTTTATAAGGAAAAATTCGGTATTTATTGACGCAACTGCTTATACTACTGTCGTTTGAAATACATAAAATGTTTTCCCTTATAACAATTGTTGGAATTTTTTGAAATCCAGTAGTTGATATCGCTCTTTCCAGTATTGATGAGGGTTTCCTTCCTAGCTTTTTATTTGATGTACTGTGGAACGTCAACATGTGCTGTTTATTTTAGCTGTTGCTGCTGTTCAAATTTATGAAGTGATGCGGTTTCTTTTATCTGATACAATTCTCTTTTTTAGTATTTTAACGCTAATCCAAAATGTTGGAAGTAGTGTGGTCTTCGCCAAAACCCACAAACTTCACTCAAATCCATTTTTAACCTTTAATTTTAGAAAGCGGTTTTTACAAACACTATGCCATTATTCCAAACATAAAAAATAGAAGAATCGTTTGAAAACAAATGGCGGTGTTCACAAAGTTGAATGAAAAAACTGCATTCATTTGTTCAACCAGTCCTGTATAAACTGCTCCTTAACGTAACTCTCTAGCTAGAATGGACCCCCAGTTTTCGTATAGTGTGAACCTTCTGTAAAAAAAACAACTCTCTAACACACACACACACACACACACACACACACACACACATAATACGCTATGAGAGGCTCCTCAAGGTGGCGTAATGGTTAGTAAGCTTGTCTAGCGAGAATCATTACAATTGAGTAGTGAGTTCGATCTACACTGGATGTCCTATACTTTTGGACTTGTGCTATATCTTAGCTGTGCTTAGAAAATTACCATAATAGGCTATGGAGATATCATGGGAGTGGTTAAAAGTCATTAAATAGTAAAGCTTTTAATATAGCAATAATAGGGGAAAATTGATAGTGAAAAAGGTTGTGTGATGCTAGTGAAAAACTATCTCGTTACAAACAAATATAAGAACAAACACAGATTGTATGTTTGTATTGTACACTTCATTATCTAAGCTTATTTATAAATGGAACTTTGTCTGTGTGTGTGTATCTCTGTGTGTGTGTCCGTTACCTATAGACTCCAAAACGGCTGAACCGATTTTCTTGAAAATTTACACAGTTGTACTGTAAGCGTCTGCGAGTGATCTTAGCTAGGTTTTGTGTCGAGGTACCCCCGATAAATATCGATAATCGAAAAAATCGGGTTATAGAAGGAGTGATCCGATTTTAATCAAATTTGATACACTCATATACAAAGACATAAGAAACGATATTCGGAATTTCCAAGGTTGCAGTTCTTACAATAGTGCAGATAATCGATAATATATATATATATATATATATATATATATATATATATATATATGAAAGGCAAGATGTTTGTGTGTTGGTCTGTATGTTCTTTATACAAATCCACAATTGTTATCCGATTCTCACCAAACTTCACACAAATATTCTTTTGGCTGAGTCTGAGCCCCAGGACCATGGATTAGTTTTAAAGCTATCTTTACACCCGAGCAACGCCGGGCTATACTGCTAGTTGAGTATAAGTCCATACCTCATCATCTTAGGCGTTAATACTGTGGTTTCTTTCGCAATGTATATTTGCAGGCCCCTTTACTAAATTCAGGTGTCCTACTAGTCTATCAAATACTAGACGAGCCAATGAAAGCCTAATCGGCTTTGCTGTTGGCCCTGAGCGGCACACGGAAGAGTGGGAATTATAGCTTGCTAAGAGGATGTGTGGACGCACGTTCGAGTAATGTTTATCGGTAGAGGCACTGTGGAATCATGGATAACAGCTCGGATGGACGAATCGGATTGCCGAGTTCGAACTCCAGTCGAATTCATTTACGTGTTAATAGTCTTGGGAAAGGTATAAACCTATCCCTTCTCATCCCCAGCTATGGGTAAAGGGCAAGACAGACTGGGATCTATAGCATTGGTTAGCAACAATTCTAAATTGAACAATCTTCTCAGTTACGCCACTGATTCTAAGTACAAATGTTCGTTTGTTCCCTCGTAGTTCACATGTTCCGTCCATTCAGCATTATTCTGTTAGCCAGCATCTCAGTTGCCTCACGTCTCGTGTTCGTCTGTGAATTTGCCAGAATACACTGTCATATTGGATGATTGATATTACATATCATTTCAGAAGTTTGTAGCTTTAGATATTTTCCTGTTTCTTACCTGAAGTAACATAGTTCTTATTTTTAGGGTTGGGGACCGCTTGTGAAACCATAAACCAGCCCATGGAATTTCTCCAAGAAAAGAATGCGGCTCAACCTGCCCTGGGTAAATGTCATCAAAAGTACAATCAAGGTATGTGTATTTACTCTTCTCCCCCACTTGAGAGAGTTGTGACACGAGGTCTTTTTTAACGTGGGGAACCTGAGCGCGTACGCCCAGGTACTGGTCAAAATATTACCTATCCACCGCAGTGGATAGGTACAAAACCGGTCTAAACTGGTCTTAAAACTGGTCTTAATTTGGTCATTCCCGACCCCAGCCGGAAGGCCGGGGCCAGGTGAGTATAAATAAGTACAATCAAGGTATGTGTGTGAAAGCGAACGCAACAATTTCAGCGTGAAATTTCGATAATCTTTCACAAAATTAGCGGTTCAATAGCGATTCAATTAACTACAAAATGTGCTTGCAATCATCATAATGCAAACACCTTTATATATCTACTAAGATTAGCATACTGTATCACGAGATCACAATAGCTGACCACAGCTATTAATTTATCATATGGTCATTTCAGCTTTAGGACGTAACTGATCACGATTCTCTTTAAATTTGCTTCTTTGTTTATGATCTGTGAAATGTTTTTGAAAGATAACAGAGTGGTTTCTCGTTAACTACTCTACGATTTGTGACTCGGAGTTTTACTTCACTTATACTACTTGTTACTCAAGCCTAGGCTACCAAAACTACCGTGTTATTTATCACATAAATACGGAAAGAAATAAAAACGGGTACACGCTTTTCCTTAGGAAATTTGTCTAAATGTGGACGCAGCTGATTAGACCGTAATTTGAACTTGCCATTCCAAATTCTAAGCCAGTACCCATTACGCAACAGATTCTATGTACAGTTGTTTGTTTTATTCACATTTAAAATCATTAAAACTTCCTAAATGTTTATATGTTCCGTCCATTCAGCATTATTCTGTAAAACCACATCTCTGTTGTCTTAAGTCCCGTCTTCATCGGTGAGTTTGCCAGAATACACTGTCGTATTGAAAGATTCATATTACTTATCAGTTCAGCAATGTGTTTGATCCTTTTGAGATTTTCCTGTTTCTTACCTGAAATAACTTCTTCTTCTTCTTCTTCTTCTTCTTCTTCTTCTTCTTCTTCTTCTTCTTCTATGTGCTATGTACACAGAAGTAACATGGGGGAAAATAACGTTCCCAATTTCCACCTTACATCCGTGTATAAACAGAAGTTTATCTTCTTCTACGTTTCGTCTCTTGTCAAGACGTTGGCGATCACGTATCTCTTCAATTTCGTATTTTTTGTAGCTCTTAATGAATTTTGTCGTTCTACTATCTCTCTCAAACCCTGCTTTGCCGTCAATTAACTCAAGCTTGCTATATAGGTTATCGCTTTTTTTATTCTGTCCCACTTGCCTTAAATTTGTCCAGTGAATGTCAAACTTTCCAAACCGTCTATCCTCCTTATGCTCTCAGGAAATGTCTCTGGAAACTGTCTATTTATTATATTAAGTATAAGTGTCTTTTTTGTTTCCATACTCGCTTTTCTATTGAATCTATACACAAGATATAAAGTTAAAGATTTGATTTTTCTGTTTCTTCTTTATTTTATGGCGAAGATAAAGGGGACATATTGAAAGCAAGAAATGGAAGAAAAAACAGCTGAAATTGTTGCGTTTACTTTCGCACACATAACCTTAGCTACTTATTTATACTTGGAACTGCATTCACCCAAGACGGATTGAGTCGGCTTCAATAGAATTAGGGTGTGAAAATTTTACCAATTTAGACTTGAGATACTGAAGGCATGACATGAAGATAAAAGCAGCCAGTAACCAGGTTAAGTAGCTTGTTTTTTTTTATGAATGGCAGAAGTAAAAATAATAGACAAAAATCATTTTGAAGATACAAAACTTATTTAAAGCAGCAAAAATATAATAAAATAAAATAATTAATCTCGTGACTTATTTCCCAACTGAGTACATGATTATGGTTGATTTCTGCTGCCTTTTAAATATCGATACCATCATTTGAGAATTTCTCTCTTTTTAAATGATATGTTCATTTAGGACTTAAAAGTCATGGTTCTCTACAATTTTCTTTAAAAAAAAAGAATATCTGTGCATCTGGAAAAAAAGTCAGTCAGTTAAGTGCCATGCGTGATACACGCTTGGATGATCATGTCTCGAAATAGACATGACAGCCTAGGCAGAAAATTATTTTGCAGTAGGTTGCTATAGATTTCTGCGGTAGACTGACTGGTTGCCACCAAAAGTTTTACAACCCAATCTGTCCTATTATTTAACCCATAACTAGAGGGAAGAGACGGATTAAATATCTTTTCCAAGGGTATTTATGCGTAAGTGAATGCAAGGAATTCAAACTCGGCACGCCGATTTGTCGTTCTGAATCGATATCCACTGCACCACAGCACACATCATTAGCTAGGTTAGTAGGGTGATCTATTTCTTCGTTTTCTCTCACTGTGGAATCCGAATTGTTCTAATCTTAGATTGATTTACCGAGAAACCCAGACATCCCCTCTATTTAATCTGGTCAGGGAATCGGAGAAAAAATGCATGTTGATCCGTTTACGTGATCTGCTTAAAATATATCGGAATTGTTAATAAAATACGTAGAGTGAAGCCGCACTGCACAGACTGACCAGAAAATCTTTTGCGCATGGATACTAAGTTATAACGTTCTCGATTGTTTCCATTGTTCATCGTAGTGCTTGGAAATTGAGTGCATAGACGATTGTCATTTCACGACGTCACAGATGTTCTATCAGTGATCATGACTTGGAAGCAGCTTTTCGGCTATCAAAACATTACCAGAAGTCCATCAAATTTCTTCTTGGTACATTTTTCTTTTTAAAAAATCAAATCCAACAAGACGTCGATTCAATCCAAGAGGAAGCATCTCGCAATCTCCAAAAAGAAGTTCCAGTTATGCTTCCGTCAATGAAAACGATGCCAGAGAAAGTGTCTGGCTTCAGAAAGGGATTAATTCGAAGAAGATTAAATGCCGAATTGATATCTATTGTAGTTTTATTTTCATAGCACAAGGCCCTATAAGTTTTGATCACACCTCGTGTGCGCGCGTGTGCGCGTGTGTGAGTGAGTGTGTGTGTCTGTTTGAGTGCGTGTGACGTTGTCTATAAATATATATATATGTCTCTCTCTCTCTCTCTCTCTGGCACACGCATATATATATATATATATATATATATATATATATATATATATGTGCGTGTGCCAGAGATAGAGAGAGAGAGAGAGCATATATATATATATATATATATATATATATATATATATATACACGCATAAATGTGAGTGTGCGTTCGTGTGCAGACGTGAGGCCGTTCGCATTATCCAACTGTGATATGATTGAATGAAAAAGATATGTGTCCCCGAAGACAACAATATCGGCCTGGACAGCGCATTAGTAACCTGAGATATCTGACTGTAGTGTATACATAACAGCAATAAATATAACATTATTACTTGGAATAACCATGAACAGATAATAATAATAATAATAATAATAATAACAATAATAATAATAATAATAATAATAATAATAATATAAAGAAAAGCAATATCACCTCCCTGTTCTTACTTACAAAAGACAACACGTTTAAACTAAAAAGACACTAATATAAAATGAAAAGCATAAAACAAATTGGATTAGAAGCGTAAACATCACATCTCGCAATACAATCTTCATTTTAATGTGAATAACAACGGTGAGTGGTGCAAGGCAGGGTGAAACGAGCATTCCAGGGTGTCTAACATGCTAAAAAAAGACGAAGTAGCACCTTCACGAATAAAAGATGTTGAAGAATTAGCCTTAATTTTTTTAAAATAGATATTTTTTTAATAGGCGACAATATTACAAGTAGTTTTTTTTTTTATTTTCGCTTGTTCTTTTTTTTATTTTTGCAATTACTTCATTTAATATTTTCTTGCATTTCTTGAAAGTCTTATTCTCTTTCTTTTTAAAGTTGTTTTACTCATTCTCTTCTTATTAATTCTACTCCCATACTACCGCTTCTTTTTTCTGTCTTTCTTTCTTTCTTTTTTTCTTTCTTTCTTTTTAATCTTCGCCTGACTATAATTTCTTTCATCCTTCTCTTTTCCTCTCCTTGTTTCATTTATCCTTTTTTTTTTTTTTTCGGTTTAATTTTCTAATTTTCTTCTCGCCCCTTTTTTACATTTTTGTTTTATTCATTCTTTTTTTTTTTATTCTTCTCTCTCACTCTCTTTTTAGCATACGTTTTTTTTTCTGCGACCTACTGTCCACCCTCTCATTCTTGTTACCTCCCCTTCTCTTTTTTCTAATCCAGCATTTTCTCTCTCTCTATTTCTCTTCTATTCCTCCCACTCCATTTATTTTTCACCCCTTTTATTAATACTCTTCCTCTATGTTTTTCCGTCTTTCCTCTATTTTCTTCTATCGCATTTTACTTCACTTTATACTCATTCTTCATCCTTTTCTTTTTTACCCTAGATGATTCTTTATGTTTTCCTCTCAGTTTTCTGTCCATCTTATATTGCCTTTTCCAATTCCTTTTCTTTTTCCCTTATTTTCATTCAGATTCTGATATTAATTTCATTGTCATTAATGTTTATTCTCTGGATTGCTTTATTCTCATTCATTTATTTTTTCTTCCGTGTAACTCTACGATTTGTACTACTTCTCTTATTCCACTACACGTCTCCTTTCTCCTAATCTCCCCTGCATCTCCCTTTCTTCTTTTTATTCTTCTTATCTTCCTCTTCTTCTTCTTCCTCTCTCCGACTACTTTTTCTTCTGCACTCTCTCCTCTACCTATTTTCTTATTCTTCCTTTTTTCATTCACTTCTTTTTTTTAACCCTTCTGCTTCTTTCACTTTTTCCTTTTCCTGTTACTCTGCTTTTCTTCGTATCGTCTTTATTCTATTCATTTGTTTCTTCCTCGTCTTCTTACTATTCTTGATCTTTCTATCCATCGTCCATACTTCTTATTTTCTGCTTATTCTTCTTAAAATTCCTGTTCTAATCATCCTCTTCTTCTTCTTCTCCTCCTCTTCCTCATCTTATCCCTATTTTCTTCTTTTTTTCTTCTTTTTCTTTTAATCTTATCTTTATTCTTTTTTACTTTTTCTCATCCTATCCCCATTCTTCTTCTTCTTCTTCTTCTTCTTCTTCTTCTTACCAGTCTTATTATTATTATTATTATTCCCACTCTTCTTCTTCTTCTTTTCTTCGTCATATTATCCCTATCCATCTTCTTCTTTTTCATCATCTTATCCTCATTCTTCTATTTTTCCTCCCAGTCTTCTTCTTATAATTATTCCCACTCTTCTTCTTCATCTTATCCCCACCCTTCTTCTTCTTCATCTGATCTTCTTCCTCATCTTATCCACATTCTTCTTCTTCTTCTTCTTCTTCCCATTCTTCTTCTTCCTCGTTTTATTCCCTTTCTTCTTTTTCTTCATCTTCTCCTCATTCTTTTGTCTTCTTTGCAATTTTCTTCTTCTTCATCTTATCCCCATTTGTCATTTTCTTCCTTATCTTTACCCATTTCTTTTTCTTCTTCTTCTTCTTATCATCTTTTTCTTCCCATTCTTCTTCTTTTCCCCGTTCTTCTTCTTCTTCTTTATCTTATCTCATTCTTTTTTCTTCTTCCTCGTCTTATCCCCAGTTTTCTTCTTTCTCGTCTTATCTCTATTATTTTTGTTCTTGTTCTTCTTGTTGTTGTTCTTCTTCTTCCTGTCGCTCCCTCCACCGAATCCTTCGATTCTTCATTTCTCACTCCTTCTTTTTATTCTTTTTTCCTCTTCTTTTCCTCAACTCTCTTGCATCTTTTCGCTATTCGTACAATCTTTCTCATTTCTTTTCATTATTATTACTATTATTCCCCAGTTATATTTCTGTTCTTTATTCTTCCTCAAATATTGCTTAGACATTTTCTTTCACACTTTTAATCTTCTTCTTCTACAAATAGTCTCGCCCGTTTTTGCATCGACACAATCATTAATGTGGGTTCTAAATGAAATACGACACTGAATTTTCCCTTTTCGCAAAACTTTCAAATGAGAAACATTATCGCAAAGGACAGTAAAGGAGAAATTGATAATACAGCTAATGAAGGGTTTCGGGTTGCCGAAAGGGCAAACGCACATAACTGGCGCGAAAGGGTTGCAGCTTTTCTAAGTGCCCACTAAGCAGTTCCAAACACAAGGATAAATTTATCCCCGAAGCGGCTAACATCTATTAGCAAAAGAAAGGAATAAATAAATAAATGGAGAACTATTTTGGTAGCCACATAACATGAGGCGCCAAGCGTTCTTCCATTTCTTTTCTATTAGCTTTTGTCATTCGTTTCTGTATTTTTTCTTTTTTCATTTTTCTCTTTTTGTTTCTTTATTCCTATTGATTTAATTTTGATTCAGTTTTCTTTTAGTCTTTTATTTTTAGCATTATTTCTTATTAGGAATGTTATTTCTCTATTTTCTTCTCATCATTATCGTCTTGTGTCATTTCAGGATTGTATTTTTAACCATTTTCTATCTCTGCGCCTCTTCATCCCATATTTTTTTTTTTTTTTTTTGCCTATTTCATTATTTTTTTGGGTTGTTTTTCTTTCTTTTTCACTCATTGTTTTTCTTTCTTTCTTTCTTTCTTTTATTCTTTCATTCGTTCGTTCATTTCCGAGCTTGGTCTTTCTTTTTTTATTCTTTTATTCTTTCATTCTTTTATTCTTTCATTAGTTCATTCGTTTTCATGCATGGTCTTTCCTTCTTTCTTTCGTTCGTTCGTTTTCGACCTTGGTCTTTCTTTCTTTCTTTTTTCTTTCTTTCTTTTAATCTTTTATTCTTTCATTCGTTCGTTTGTGTTCGAGCTTTGTTTTCTTTCTTTCTTTCTTTTTTCTTTCTTTCTTTTAATCTTTTATTCTTTCATTCGTTCGTTTGTGTTCGAGCTTTGTTTTCTTTCTTTCTTTCTTTCTTTCTTTCTTTCGGTTATTCTTTAATTCTTTCAGTCGTTCGTTCGTTTTTGAGCTTCATCTCTCTTCCTTCCTGTTTTCATTCTTTTATTCTTTCATTCATTCGTTCGTTTTCGAGTTTGGTCTTTCTTTCTTCTTTTATTCATTCATTCGTTCGTTCGTTTTCTAGCTTGGTCTTTTTTCTTTCCGTTATTCTTTTATTCGTTGTTCGTTTTAGAAGTTTGTTTTTCTTTCTTTCTTTTATTCTTTCATTCGTTTGTTCATGTTCGATGTTGGTCTTTCTTTTATTCTTTCATCTTTTATTCTTTCATTTGTTCGTTCGTTTTCGATCTTGGTCTTTCTTTCTTTCATTCCTTTATTCTTTCATTCATTCGTTCGTTTTCGAGCTTGATCTTTCTTTCTTTCTTTCTTTCATTCGTTCATTCATATTCGGGCTTGGTCTTTCTTTCTTTCTTTCTTTTATTCTTTTATTCGTTCGTTTTCGAGCTTGGTCATTCTTTTTTTATTCTTTTATTCTTTCATTCGTTCGTTCATGTTCGATGTTGGTCTTTTATTATTTCTTTCTTTTATTCTTTCATTCGTTCGTTCGTTACCGAGCTTGGTCTTTCATACTTTCTTTCTTTCTCTCTATTCTATTGTATTTCTTTTTCGGTTTTTATTTTTATATTCTATTTCATGCATTTTTCCTGTTTCTGTCTTTCTTTATTTCTTTCTTTCGTCTCTCCAGTTCGCTATAAATATTTACTAAGTATAGCTTAGTGTGGCACAAGGCTAAAAAATATTTTAAATGTTTTGAAGGCGCTCGCATACATTAAAATAATAATCTAATTAAGTTCGTTTAATTTACCCTGAAGGTGATATCCCGTTTTCCTTGAAGTGATTGAAATCTACCGACGAATGATAGAAATGACGGTCATTTGAGCCGCAGGAAAACTTTTAAAGGAAATTGGCATAGCAAGAAAACTTATAATTAAATTATAAAAGAAACTACTGAAATGTTTCGGAGACATAAGGAAGAAAGACGACCAAGAGAAAATAACACTCAATAGTTGTATCGAAGGCAAAGAAATTTTGAAGAAACAAAGATTTAAATCTTTGCGGGAATGAAAAGAAGGCATGAAAAGGACATTGTGAAATAGCAAAGGTTTCAAACTTTTTCCATGAGCAGCGAACAGTTTGTTCCAGCTAGGTAATCTGTGCTTAAATTGGAAGAAGGTTGTGGAGTTACACAAGGGAGGGAGAGTTAGCCATTTAAATCATCATTCGAACTCCAGGATTTTAAAACAGCTTTACTGTTGGAAAAGAGGTGTAGTGACGTTTCATAGCATTTATATATATATATATATATATATATATATATATATATATATATATATATATATTAAAAAACAGTAGCTAATCTAGCATTCACGCATCGTTCATTCAGCAATAAATTAGAACATTCTCAGCTATTGGGCGTGTGTATAATGATAATTTACACGCTAAAAAGTCTGCCTCCTTCTAGCGAGCGCCCATACCTCAAAGGTAGAATCGCCGACTGATGCCAATTCGGTCGGGTTTCAATCCTGGGTAAAAAAGCAATCGGATGTCTAACCGTACTGATGAGCTGTGATACAGCGAAACAGATCTGTCTACGGATGACTATATATATATAATATAATAATGTGGATGTGCATTGTGGTGCAGTGAATATCGGCTCGGAACAAGAAATCGAAGAGTTGAGTTCGAATTCCAGTCGAATTCCTTACATTTACTTACGCGCAAATACCCTTGGGAAAGATATTAATCTGTTTCTTTCTTCCAGTTATGGGTTAAATAACAGGACAGATTGGGTTCTATAGCTTTAGCTGGCAACCAGTCTACCACAAAAAGTAATGGCAACCTTCTGTGGGGCAACCTTCTGCCAAGTCAGTCATGTCTCTTTCGAGACATGATCACCCAAAGCGTGTATCACGTGTGGCACTTAACTGACAGATATATATATATATATATATATATATATATATATATATAATATTAGAAGCAAGATGAAATAATAGGTTTTAAAACTTTTGACATATCAATCCAAAAGCATTCAGTATTTTTTGTTTAGAATTTTTTTTTATCTATCTATCTATCTATCTATCTATCTATCTATCTATATATATATATATATATATATATATATAAATTCCGATATTAAGCTATATATCTAATAGTGTTCATTTGTTTGTATGTATGTATGTATGTATGGCGAAATTGTATGAAAAAAAATAGAAAAATAAACTTGTAACTCATTTCGTCTTTCAGGACTTCATTGAAGTAAATTTGTTATGCTGTTATGGTTGTACATGCTTGAAAAGAGGGTGCAGGGAAATTTTAGAATTTATTTTTTTTAAATTTTTTTATCGAGTTGAAATAATTTAGAGTCATTTTATTTTTATTTCTACAAATGTAAGTAGATATTTTACACTGCGCTATTAGAAAATCTGTCATAGCACTACATAACATTACTAACAATACTACATAACAATACTACATAACATTACTAACAATACTACATAACAATACTACATAACATTACTAACAATACTACATAACAATACTACATAACATTACTAACAATACTACATAACAATACTACATAACATTACTAACAATACTACATAACAATACTACATAACATTACTAACAATACTACATAACAATGCTACATAACATTACTAACAATATGTATCTCGGACTATAATTACACGGTAAACAGGTTCATATTTCTCCAGTTCCATAATTATTTGACATTCAATGCAAAACCAAAGGTCCGTGAAATATTTCAAAATAAAAAACGACTCTTAGAATCCCCAAAAATATTCCCCTGCCTACTAACTCTATCACATATACAATCGAAAATAATTGATCTAAACTCAATGTAAAAAATGTTATTACTACATCCAAAACAATAAAATAGTTAAACCTAACTAAACAAAACAATAAGCTAAAATCTGAAAAGGGGGGTGGTACTCTCTTCGCCTGTAATAATTGCCACAAATATATATTGAGAAACTTGAAGGAATCTAAATAAATAATCATATGAACAAAAAATAAACATTTTATAAAATAAAATGTCAAATGTCTTGGATGTCTAACGTAACGAGACTGACCACAATTTTGACATAAAAAATGCTAACCTGATTAAAGGTGAAAACAATTCACTACAATGTAAATATCTAGAAAGTGCATTAATCGCAAGGACATCTACAGTAAATTTGCTCCCTGACTCTTACAAAATTTCACCTTTACTGGTGGATTTTCTAATATCGCAGTGTGGAATATCTACTTACAAAAATGATAGAAGGAAAAATTAAAAAAGACTCTGAATGAATTCATCTAGATAAAAAAAGAAATTCTAATATTTCCCATCACACCTTTATTTGCGTGCATGTGCATGTCTCAACATAAAACACTTACTCAGTTGAAGTCCTGAAGGAGGAAACGTCTCTCAAGAAATTTTTCTCTTCTTTGTCATATGATTCACCCAATACTGTTCTTGATAATTACAATTATATATCCGCATCTCATATATATATATATATATATATATATATATATATATATATATATATATATTAAAATTGTTAATCTCACCCAATTCTATTTTCCTCTGAATGGAAGGTTTTGTTTTACTTCTGCCGGTATAAAATCTTATAATACATTTAGATTGGAGTAAATAAAATTTTCGTTTCGCCGTTGCTGAAGAAGCGAGGTTCTCCTCGTAGAAATGGCTATTTAACGGATTTAAATATCGAAACTTTTGTTATATATATATATATATATATATATATATATATATATATATATATATATATTCCATGTGTAAATGAATTATTATGTGACCAAGATTTGAAAATCGCCTGAAGACATCACTCATGTTAGAAACCTGAGTCGCGTAATAACTCGTTTACAAATGGAAAATATTCAAAAGTTCTACAATATAATTGTATTGAACACTTTTTAATACAAATGTGCACTGGTTGGTTTTATTATGACCAAAAACTAAGTAATTAAACAGGCAATATATATATATATATATATATATATATATATATATATATATATATAAGGAAGTGAACGAACAGACAGATTGAAACTCACACTTCATGCATTTACTTTTTATATAGTGTTAAAGGCAGAGTTGAGCTTAATATTGTAATTTTGTTATTATAATGGTTTATAAATGTATTATATCACTACACGAAAATTTTCATGTTTCAGAACAATATTGTTCTTCTTCAGGTGATATCTTAAAATGAATGGTAAAAATGATTTATTTTAGAAAATATAAAATGAATCTATGGTTATTCAGAAAATTAAGGAATGGTGGTTGGAGAAAGGTATACGGTATTATTGTGGGTGTGTCAATATTACTCAAAAGTGAGAATTAGGTTGAACTACGGAGTTTAAAATTTGGGTCGCATGGAAAACATCGTAGCTTAATGAATTTTTTTTTAGTTTTGTAATTGTTGTAATGGAAGAACCTGTCTCCCCCTAGAAATGGACGGTCACCCATTATAAATACACCACGCAGTAGATTACGAGCGAGCTGATGACCGGAAGGCGACCAGGAACGGACGGAAGTACTTTACACTTCATTTTGACACATAGTGACTATTGTGTGGACGCTTAATATTTGTACCTTTAGTACACTAAATTTTATTGTTGATTTAATCGTGTGTTCCTTAGTCTTTACCACTCGAACTAACCACTCATTTATTTGTATCGTATTTTTAAGACACAACAGTAAGATACATGCTAGGAAAATACATTATTCAAATAAGTAGAAAATAATTTTTAGCAACAGGCTGAATCTTCAATTTTTTAAAAATTTAATTTTGTACTACTTCATTTGTAAAAAGAGCCTGATTTTTTAAATTAAAATTTGATTTATTGATTGATTTTACGGCAGGTGAACCTTTCTGGTTATTTACTGCCGGGAAGAGTTTTATTGAGCTTTTATTGTGAATGTTTCACTTAGATGTGTAAGGATAGAACACGTAATAGTTAAGATTAGAGAATGATTTAAAAGGTTGTTTTCATTTCAGGTTGGTGTATATTTAAATTGGGGTATTAAATTTTGTTATATATGCCGGCCTCTTTCAGATATTCAAATATTTTGATATTGTTTGTTTGGAGAAAAATGTCTTTCAGGTTTATCTCCTTATAATATTTTTGGTGAATTTTTTGTAGGTCAAAAACAGTTTGTTAATATGCATCTTATTGTGAGTGGCTCCTGGCATGTTATGCAATATGGTGGTTCTTCCTTTTTAAGGTGGTAAGAGTGGGTAATATGAGAATGACCTATTCGGAATCTTGTTATTTATCACTTCTACTTTTCTAGACATTTCAATGTTGTGACTTTCCCCTACCTGTTCTTTTACTGTATGCAGTTTGTTGCTTGTAAGAGTGTGCCATACGGCTTGTCACTTATTTGTTATATATTTGCTGGTTGTTGGTTTCAGGTCAGTAAATGGGATTTTATGATTCGATGGTTTAAATTAAAATTAAAATAAAGTAATTATAGTATAGTAAAGTATATTGAAGTTATGAAAATGTTATGATGACTTACCCATATGACACATGAACTCTTCCAAAATATATATATATATATATATGCAGCAGTACTGCATATATATATATATATATATATATATATATATATATATATATATATATATATATATGCAGCAGTTCTGCTTAGGAGATTGCGAAGCAAAGAGACGTCTATTCCACAGACAACCGTACCAATACAAGTACTCTGGCGTTTTTTCTCAGGTTGTATCTGTTTGTACTACTGTTCTTTGAGAATATATTTGTTTAATTCTGTTTCGTTTTTGTGCCACTACGTCACAAAGACTTGGCGATGGGGATCATTAAAGATTTTGAGGACCACAACAACTTGGCGACGAAGTCTCTTAAGAACTCTTGAGGACGACAAAAGGATGCGTACAAATTGTCAGTATCGTTTAAATAGTGGACACACAGAATTCTGTTTTTCATCACACTTTGTTTCTATCCAACAGTACTTGGCAATCCAGAAAAAGAAAAAAAAACGAATGAAAAAAAAAAGAAAATTTTATTTTTCGTCACACTTTGTTCTAATCAACAGTACTTGGCAATCCAGAAAAAGAAAAAAAAAACGAATGAAAAAAAAATTATTTTTCGTCACACTTTGTTCTAATCAACAGTACTTGGCAATCGAGAAAAAAAAAACCGAATGAAAAAAAAAAAATTTTTCGTCACACCTTGTTCTAATCAACGGTACTTGGCAATCCAGAAAAAGGAAAAAAAAAACGAATGAAAAAAAAAAAATTTTCGTCACACTTTGTTTCTATCCAACAGTACTTGGCAATCCAGGAAAAAAAAAAAACGAATGAAAAAAAAGAATTTTATTTTTCGTCACACTTTATTCTAATCAACAGTACTTGACAAACCAGAAAAAGAAATCGAACGAAAAAAGTATAACAAATATATACTTGAACGCAAGCCGCTAAACTACGAGAATTCCTGCTTTCTTAAAAAAAAAAGTTCACGTGAGTAAGAAAGTAGTTATTTTTTTTTATTCATTTAAATCAATTTTTCATTTCGGTTTTCTAAAGATATTTGGTAATTGTATTCGGTTAAATCCTAAAGAAAAAAAAACCCCGGTCAAACATGGACGAATTAAAATCCGCCATGCAGAAAATTTTTTTAAGTTCCAAATTGAACAACAAAACCAAAGGGAACTTAAATGGCAACACGAACAACTTGAAATGTAAGCAGAAATATAAAGGCTAGAATTTAAAAAACAAACGGAAAGTAATTATAAAAATTTCAAGAAATTTTACATCAAACTCAACAACATTAAAGAAACTTGCTTGAACTGGCAAACATTTGAAAAAATAGTGAAAACGAAAATGTATTCTCACAAAACACTATCTGGGGTGCAATATACACTTTTACATATTCTCCGGACGAGTATATAACTTTCGCCTCCTATTTCCAAAGATTTGAGGATTTATACGCAACTGATGGCATAAACTGGTCAGACTCTATGAAAGTTCGCCTTCTTCTTCAAAAACTGGGCACCACAGGGCTCACCAAACTTGTAAATTACGTTTTACCCCGTAAAAGTCGCGAACTGACATTAACCGAAGCGGTTAAACTTCTTACAGAATTGTTTAGTCCTAAAACATCACTCTTTCATAAGTATAGTGTAGATTACAATACGTTCGCTTCGATCGTGAACATGCATTGCGACGATTTCAAACTGTCAGTGCAAATAATTTCAAGTTTTTATTATTTATTCATGGACTCGTTTCATCTAAGGACGCAGAAATTAGACGTAGAGTTCTAAATAAATATGAAAATGAGCCAAACCTTACTCTCCAACAAATAGCAGAAGACTATCAGAGATTCATAAGCGTACGCCAAGATTATAAAAATATCGAGGAATCTGGCATAGAAAAGTACGCAAAAATAAAAAAACAAAAACGATTTAATTCTTCCTCTAAATCAAACCAATCAAAAATAAAACAAGACAACTTGCCCCCTCACCATTGAGAAGAAGACGTTAGGGATTATTTTGCGGTAACAAAGATTCACCGGTACATACACGGTAGACACATTATATTGCAGACAGACTATAAAAGGTTACTGACAAGCTTCAGTTCTAAAAAAGGTTTGCCTGTGCTGTAGCAAATAGACTGCAAAGATGAGGAACAAATTTTTAAATTATAACTTTTCAATAGAGTTCCTCCTGTCTAAAAACAAGCACTGTCATTCCGACGGACTGTCTAGATTAATTCCGAAACACGGAGAACCTCTTGAAGATCCTGTGATTGCTTCTCTCCGAACAGGAAAAGAATGTAAAACTACATTATGCAACACAGTAAGAGAACAACTCCCTGTAACCCTCGACCAAATCAAACAAGAAGCTCTAAATGATGAGTTTAGCAGGCAACTCAAAATTCTTCAACAGGACCAACAGACTCCAGATATTTTTCCTTTATGCGACGAATTACTGCTATATACTGAGCAAGTCGTCATTCCCACAACATTACAAAAACGAATTATGAAAGATATCCATTCCGGTTACCCAGGGATTACAGGGATGAAAAGCCGTATGCGCAATAATATATACTGTCGGAGCAGGGATAAAGATATCGAAAATATTGTAAAATCCTGTAAAGGCACCTCCAATCAAATATACTCCTTGGCCAAAAACGGACCGACCATTGTCTCGAATTCATGTAGATTTTGCAGGTCTGCTAGACGGATTCTACTGTCTTATAATAGTAGATAGATTTTCTAATGGCCTGAAGTTCTTAGATGTAGAAATTTCACTAGAGAAATGACAATCAATTTCCTACACAAAATGTTTGACAGATTTTGGGTAGTCGATTGTTTAGTGTCAGACAATGGGACGCAATTTATGCCCGGCTTTTTTAAGGATTGAAAGACCTTCCAGATAAATAATATCACGATTGCTCCATATCACCCAACGTCCACTGGACAGACCGAGCACTTCGTTGACACGCTGAAAAGAGCTCTGAAAAAAGATAGGAGCACAACCACAGAAAAAGGTTTACAACAAATCCTTTAGGTGCATAGATTCACACCCAATGGCAATACAGCATCAGCATCATCACCCCCAGCTGAGGTAATGTTTGCGCGCAAAATTAGGTTTGTGCTCGACAAGCTACTTCCCAAACAAACAAAACGTAGACGAACAAACACGAGACCTACAAAACTCTACCAACCCGGAGAGAGAATTTTTCTTTTCTAGATGTTCCAGGATAATAAATGTTTCCGGGAAATGGAAACAATAGACAAAAGAGTGGAAAATATGGTTATATAATTAAAGGTACCAATTTCCCTCACAAAAGACATTTAAATGAAAAGAAGAACCGTTTGTCAGACGATGCGGACAGCGGCCCTCCTGAAGATAAAGAAATAATGTCATGTACGATACTTTTAACATGCCACTTTTGCAAGCGAAATAGCGGAGCAGAGAGACGTCTATTTCACAGAGAGCTCTGACAACCGCACCAATACAATCAGGCTGATGTTTTCTCATGTTGTATCTGTTTTTACTACTGTTCTTTGTTAATATATTTGTTTAATTCCATTTCGTCTTCGTTTCTTATTTCTGGCCCCTAACAAGGCCACATCAGAAAACAAAATAAGTATTGTGTGTCCTATTTATTTAAAAAAATTTTCAAGCAATATTAGAGCATGAGTTTTAAATGAATATTATACTTAATTAAATTTTAAAGAGAAATATTTGCAGTGTTCAATTAATTTGCATGGTTAAGTAGTACATTATTACATAAGGTAACCTTATAATCTGAAGCTTTTCATTCAGGTACAGAGAGAATGATTTACAAATTTTTGTTTTTTCCAGAATTTTACTGGGGGTTTTATTTGTATCTTTAACTGCCAAAAATACGCAGAAAGAATGTTTAGTTTCGTTTCGTTACGCGTTATTTTTTAAGGGAGTTAAATGCAAATTCCACCTCTGCTTAATAGTGTTTTTGCTAGATCCAATGTTCTTTTTTAAATAGTTGGGTTTTCATTTGATGATATAGTACATTGGTAAACAAAAGTATTTGTTACACATCTATTTTTCAGTGTGCAATTTTTAGGATTTCGACAGTTACATTAATTTGTATTATTGTTATTTTCATTATTTGAAGAATAATTGTTACTTTGATTTACGTGCTAAATTTTTATTTCGATTTTTAATATGTTTAATTGGTTAGGTTGATGATTCTGGTGGATAGAATCGACTCAAAGTAAAGCTTATGGGCTTTTAAATTATGTAAGCGTCATTTAGTACAAAGTTTACTAAATTTGTCACTATGTTTGAGTTTCTAAGTAATGGATTTGCTTGTAGTATTTATTTTGTCAATTAATTGAGTGAGTTATTATTTGCCTTTTTTATAATTTTATTTAATTTATAAAAAATTAAAGAGGTAGCATCCTTAGTGATAATTTTATAAAAATTAGTTGTTTTGTCAGATTAAGAAACACATTTTCTGATGGTTTTATGTTTGAAACAACATGGTCAATATGACTTTGGAAATTATACTTTCTTTTGTGAATAGAGATGTTGATTATTTCAAATAAATTATTTTCAAAGCGAGATAATTTTCAATTACTGGTGCAGGTTTTATGGTTTTTAATCCATAAAGTCTGGGTTCTTGGAAGGAGAAGCGGCGAATTCATACCCTTTCAAAAAGGTATCTTCTCGTAAATGAATCTAACAAATTCAACTGGAATTCGAAATCGTTTCTTCGATTACTCATATCCGCTGCACCACAACAAACATCCGTAACATATTTGTTGATAATACATATATAATAGCATCACCTACAAGGGGGAAAAAGGCTAAAACTAATCGAATAATTATTAATAAAAAAAAATCCAACAGTCAATGATATCAATTATGAACACTGCAACAACAAGATTACCATGTTCTGAATATAATACACACATGACTTTAAATACATGCATTATGACTACACATACTCAGTCGCACATAAAATAATATTCATCTTCGATAATAACTAAAAGTATAGCCGTTCGGAAAACGCAGCATCTGAACAATTTGAATATATAATTTATTCTGGAAAGAAAAAAATAATAAGATGACATGAAAAATAAAATCAAAAACAACTATGATAACATTTTTGTCATTTATAATAATAATAACACACACACACACACACACACACACACACACACACACACACACAAACACATATATATATAGTGAAATTTATAAATTAATAAATATATATATGAAGAGTGTGCACATGTGTATAGTATTCTTTTTCAAGTGTTAATAAATCAATGCACAGTGTATGAACAGAGCCGTATTACACACACATTACACACACACACACACACACACACACACACACACACACACACACACATATATATATATATTACGAAATATACATATATCTTATCTATATCGTAGCTAAATCCAAACATTACACTGAAAAAGGAGATAAATGTAATCTTTGCCGTTTAGAATTTGCCATCGTGAACTATATCAATAATCCAAGTTTGCTTAATAAGTGATTTAATGACCACATGCTGTCATAAAAATATACTTACTTAGATTTTTAGGACACAGTGATATATATTTAATCTTTACGTCCGCTATGTCATTTTTCTTTCTTTCTTTCTTTCTTTCTTTCTTTCTTTCTTTCTTTCAAAAATATATAATACTTTTAAGCCTTAACAATTATGAAATATACCTCTCTTATTTTTGCTCATTGCATTCTTTAATTTTTAATTCTAAGTTTTGCTTAATTTTTATTTTCTTTTTTCTTTTTTTCTTTTATCTTATTTTATAAAATAATTTAAAATTTTACTTTTCCCTAGATTATTTATGTACATGTAATATTTGAATATTTAAGACTCATGATGTAAGCCCCTTTGATTTCTTTCCCTGCATTTTATTATTTTTAATTTTTATCTTTCTTCTTCTTCTATGTGCCCTATCCTTTCGGGACGTAGGCGATCATGGTTCTCCACGTCTCCCTATCCCTTGTGGCTCCTAGTATGTTTGTTCCTGTTACTCCTGTCAACCCCCGTTCCGTCAACCACCTGATGAGGTCCTGCATATATGTTATCCGTTGTCTTCCTCTGTCTTTCCTTCTATCTGACCAGTCAGTATCAGGTTCTCCAAGCTCTCCTTCCTTATTGCGTGTCCCAGGAACTTCAGTTTTCTCTTCCTGATGCTCAGTATCAATTTCCTCTTTGTTGCCATTCTTTCCAACACCTCACCGTTGCTTGCATGCTCAGTCCATGATATCAGCAGCATCCTTCTGTAGAACCACATTTTCGCTATTTCCAGTTTTGTCCTCATTTTCGATGATATTGTCCAGCATTCGCTGCCGTATTGAAGAACTGACATCACGTAGCAGTCCAGCACTCTTTTCAAAAAGATTTTAAATTCTAATATTTTATCGACATGTAACTGTAGAATACTTAAATCTTTAGTCTTGTTATTAAAAAAGCAGTAACATATCTTTGTAAGATTTAATTCCTATGAATATTGTGGGGCCTTAAATTCAAATCTATTAATTTGTCAGTTTGAAATATGCACTTGATGATTGTATAACACATGAAACTCCGAGTCATGCTATAGAAGTAGGTAATATAGATATTACTAACAGGTAATTTTCTTTAGGGAGAGTAGATTGCTTAAGAAGCTAGTTATTTATTTTTTGTTTCTCATTAATTTACCTTTGACACGATCATGAAAACTATGAAAGAAATATAAATAGCCCATGGACAGAAATGAATTTGTGCTTTTGTTCCATATTAATGCCAAAATAATTCGTATCTACAACTTACTTTTTACGGTATTTTTCTCATATGTTCATAATAATTACTCAATTCGTTCCATCATTTAACACATTTGTATAATAATTGTTAAATATTTATTAAATTATGTTTTTAGAGTTTCGGTGTGCTCCTTATTTAGTTTTGTGAATTTAGATCAATCATTGATGAAGGGCTGTAATTTCTTGTGATAATCCAATTCATCCGAAATTATACAAGTGTTAGATTTATCAGCTTTTCGTTTGACGCTGTTAGGGCTGCATTTTAGTTTTTAACGGTGGTTGCAATTTATATCGAGATGTTGGCGTAGATATTGCGAGGAGAACGGTCTTCTCGACCTTCTGCCTTGACGAGATCTTTGAGATTTGGATGGCGTTTTATTTTTTTATTTATTTATTTTTTTTAATCATTTCACCCCGAGCAAGGCGGAAACGCCACTGATGTGCAGGGGGTTACATAAATGTAAAAAGATTAATTAGAAAAGAGTGAGGAGTACAAGCTAGTTAGAAAGGAACAATAGAAAGCTGAGAAAGCAGGTGCAATGACAGATACATAGGCGGAGAGAAAGGGAAGGTTATACAGGGGAGGGGAGAGGGCTAGAGTCCAGTGGTTAGTAGATGAGTATTAACTTTGCATTTAAATTTCTGGAGGTTGTAGCCGTCAGGAAAGCAAGAATACGGGAGTGAGTTCCACAGGCGGGAAGTGCGAGAGAGGAAGCTGCAGGAGTAGAATTGTCGTCTGCATCTGGCTAACCTGACTGTGAATGGGTGGGACCCAGTTGCCAGTCTGGTTGCACGGGTAAACACCTGTTGAGGAGGCATCAGTGACTTAAGCTCATCCGAGCAGAAGCCATGAAAGTATTTATAGAAGAGACAGAGGGAGGCCACATTTCGACGATGGGGAAGTGGCTGCAGTCGAGTCTCCAGATCAGTACCTATCACATTATAGACTCTCCTTTGGAGCTTGTCAAGAACACTGAGGAGAACGGCAGGGGCACCTGACCATAAATGGCAGCAGTACTCCATGCACGGACGAATGGTTGACTTGTATATATGCAGGATGGATTCAGGTGGAAAAAACATCCTAGATCGACATAGTGACCAAATCTTCTTAGCAGATTTTGCTATGGATTCAATATTAGATTGTTATTTTCTAGTTGACTGGTGTAGAATTTTAGTTTCAGTCTTCTTTGTGGCGTGGTTAAATTTAAGTTGGAGATGACAATTTGCTCCTAGATTTAAGAATTTCTTCTAGTCGGCTGTTACTGCATGACTGGAATATATAACATGACATACACTTCTTTGTCTTTTGTCGAGAATCTCGAGATATATAACCGGAGCATCGGATCAGATGTCTCAGCAATATTCCATGTACGGACGAATAATAAGCTTAGGAATGTGTAAAATGGATACTGACAAAAAAGGCACGAGAGTGTGAAACAAATTTCCTAGCAGCTGGGGTGACAATTGATTAAAAAGAAATCACTCTATTTCATGTCAGTAGAAAACATTCATCACTTGTCTCGTAATATGATCTCTAATCAAACATTATAAAAATATTTTTTTTATTAAAAAATATGTAAATAAACATATATTTTTATCAATTCGTCAGCATCGACGTACAGAGTAAAATTAAATTTTGGGCATAAAAGAAAATATAAAAATTAAACAAAAATAATTTAATTTAATTTCAAATCGTTAGGCCAGTTTTCATTTATGTTACGTGTGTTTGAAAGAGTAAAAAACATTTTTATGATGTTAAATATCAACTTTTTATATAAACCAATGATGAAAGAAAATGCTTTTTATCAGTAAGTGGAGATTTCGCGGGACTTTTTTTACCTTCTCGCTTTTTGTCGCGAGAGATAGCGAGATTTGGTAGTTTGACAACATAATCCTTAAATGTAGATTGAAATGTTAGGATTATACAAATGAAAACAATGGCCACTGGTTGATTTAATTACATCTTTAAGAAGACGGGAAACCAGCCAAACAAACGAGACTGTTACATTTAAGAGATTCTCATTCCATTTGTCGAATTTCCATTGACAGACAGATTTTTCTCTGTGATGACTGACGTTTGAATAGCATTGCAAAGAACAAAACGTAACAAAGTAAGGTGTTTGATCGAAAAAGCTTTAATATAATTTGTGTTTCTATTTTGTTCTATGGAGAGCAGCGGAGAAGAATGTGTTTAAATTTCAGAGATAAGGAGAGAAGCCAAATAGCCCCAAAATAAAAGAAACGTAAGATATAAGACAAGAATACAATCTGAGAGAGAGAGAGAGAGAGAGAAAGAGAGAGAGAGAGGGAAAGAGAGAGAAAGAGAGAGAAACAGATAGAGAGAAAGAGAGAGAGTCCTAAAAATGTCTCTGTTGTCAGTTGACTTAAGATATTTTAAATAATGCCGACTTTTGATTTCATTGGTGCGTATTTTACGTAAAATGTGTTATGGTGACCAATGAGAAGTCCGCTCGTGAAAAACAATTCAAACAGATGAAAATGGTACAAAGCAAGCCTGCCTGCCTGCCTGCCTGCCTATCTATCTATCTATCTATTTGTGGTCTGGTATGTGGATGACTATGTATATATTGAATTTATCAACGTTAGGTCGCAGGTTCGATTCATGCCGAATGACAAACATTTTGGTAAAAATATTTATTGTAAACAATCAGGCCGGTAGAAATAAATATACTGTTTGATTAAAAACAGAATACCTACTCAATTACGAGTATTAATTTAAAAAAATGTTCAAACAAACAAATTAAATATGTCGGTTGAATTAAATATGTCGAAAACCATTTCGTTAATCTTCAGAATTTTTATAACACACGCACGCACGCACACATATATATAGGTGCGTGTACGTTTCATTATCTATCTATCTATCTATCTATCTATCTATCTATCTATCTATCTATCTATCTATCTCTATCTCTCTCCCTCCCAATGTTCTGTCTATGTGTTTATATCTATCTATCTTTATCTATCTATCTATCTATCTATCTATCTATCTATCTATCTCATCTATCTATTCTATCTCTACCCAATGTTCTGTCTATGTGTCTATCTATCTATCTATCTATCTATCTATCTATCTATCTATCTATCTATCTCTACCCAATGTTCTGTCTATGTGTTTATATCTATCTATCTATCTATCTATCTATCTATCTTTATCTCTCTACCCAATGTTCTATCTATCTATCTATCTATCTATCTATCTATCTATCTATACCCAATGTTCTGTCTATGTGTTTATATCTATCTATCTATCTATCTATCTATCTATCTATCTATCTATCTATCTATCTATCTATCTATCTATCCCAATGTTCTATCAATCTATCTATCTATCTACCCAATGTTCTATCTATCTATCTATCTATCTATCTATCTATCTATCTATCTGATCCTCTTTATAATCATTTATATATCTATATTGATGCAAGCTGAGAAGTATGACAGTTGGTTTAAAAATTTGCGCTAAAATATAAGAATGAAACACTATTAAGGAGAAAGAACAATGAAATAACAATAATTAAGAACATGGAAGATAAGAATTTATATTGTATTTACTTCTTTGAAGATCAGCGTTGTCTAGGAAGCGAGATCTGTAAAAAAATTCTATAATCAAGCAGGTAAAAAAAAAAAATTAAATACCTGGGAAGTGTTCTAACAGAAGACGAAAGTGTGACACAGAAATCCGAAGGCTAAATTTTATGGCGAAGGACGCGTTCCAGAAGCTGAGTAAAGTAGTAAGAGACAGGAAAATTTTCCTAGTAACAAAGAAAAGATTACTGGATTTTTATGTGATGTCTGTTCTTCAGTAAGACAGTGAATACTAGACAATATCATCAAAGATGAAAGAAAAACTTGTAGTAAATGAAATATGGTTCTGCGGATATCATGGATCGAACATTAGAGCAATGATGAGGTTTTGGAAAGGATAAAAACGAGAAGGAAATTAATACTGAGCATCTGGAAGAGCACTGCTAAAGGTCCTGAGACATGCAACGAAGAAGGAGGGTTTGAACCTGATACTAACAGCCCAGGTAGAAGGAAAAAGAGACAGTGGAAATTAAGGATAACATATTTGAAGGGATGATAGAGCGGGGGTTGCGTGGTGTTACAGGAGAAAGCCTGCTAAAATCCACCAGGGATATGGAGACGTAGAAAGCCATGATCGCCTACGTCCTGGAACAAAACAAGGCACGTAGAAGAAAAGAAGAAGCGAAAAGTGCGGTAGAAGAAATTGTTAACATAGAACTTACATTGAATATAGCAATTTCAATTGAAAAAAGACAGTACAGTTTTGCGCTTAAGTTTATAGAGTCTATTCATCACAGAGTCTATGTACCTTAGAAGAAATATCATAAAAAAAATATCAAATAATTTATAAAATGTCACAGTGAAGCTATGTTATGGCTGTGGGAAAGTGACGGATGCGAGTTGAGGAAAGATACATTTGCGAATGCTTCTTTTGATTTTTAAAAATCAATAAATATAAAAAGCACTAGACCATATGTAATAGTAATAATCATAAAATACGAATGATGCCCTTATAAATATGTAAAATAAATTCCGGCTTGCAAAATCGTCTATCATGACACAGAGAAACAGCTCTACAATTTTTGCTGTAATTAAATTTTTCATTTTTGAAAAAAACAAAAACAAAAAAAAACAAAAGATCAGTTTATGATGTTGGCTGAGCGCAACAATTAATCAATCTTAGGCTGAGCAATTTACGTCAGCCAACTCAAATAAATAATTGACACAAAAAAGTGTTTTCGAGTCAGAAACCTTTAAATAGATTTATCAAATTTGTTTAAGTTATCAACAAAATTCAAATTAACTGACAAACTTTATCAGTAGTACACTTTATCACTAATACACTAGCATGAGTATTAAGATTCAATTTTTACGCAGCCATCTTGATAAGTTTCCGAATGATTGCGGCGGTGTCTGTGATGAGAAAAGAGAACGATTCTATCTGGATATCAAAACAATGGAAGAAGGCTACCGGGGTTGTACAGAAAAACGAATGATGGCTGAATACTGCTGGTGTATCAAAAGGGACTTAAATAACATTGGCCCTGACAGACAATCAAGAAAGAAAAATATTACCATAGTTCTTTTGTTCACGAAGTTTTTATTTCTGCTGTTAGTTTATTAAATGATTTGATAAAAATACTTACTGCTCTTGGTATAGTCAATTGTATTATTTCTAATGACTTAGGGTCTGTTATTGAAAAAATAGTATTTCTCAATATACAAACCAATATTTGTTGGCTTAAATCTGAATTTAAAGGTTTCTACGAATTTACTTTGAGAAATATCATAATCGGTCAATATAATATATATATAAAAAACAAATAAAAAAACTGCTTTTTTCCCCAAAATGTGACATTTTAATATAGCAAAAACGAAAAAGTAAAGAAAAAGTAAAGCCATTTTCAGCTTTAGTGCCCTCAAACTAGCTAAGAAAGATGATTGATGTGTCGACACCAATTCTTTTTTTTTTTTTTACTGGTAAGTGTAATTGGTATATGAATTGATATGGCATAGAAAAACGAGTGAATGAATGCTCTAGACCTAGGACCTTTACATTCAATACCGAAGAGTTCGTAGTTCTGTTAGACGTTAAAAAACTGTTTTATTCTCAAATCTTACAATTAAAAAGATAAGAAAAATTACTGACGTTTTTATATAAAACTTTTAAAGATACGTTATAACACTCTTAATGTACGGTTTACATGTCAAACATGGAGATATTTATGGTCGTGCTAGATATATCTATTATAAAGACTATCTGTTATAATTTAACTTTTATAACGAAAAATAAATGTCGACGCCTCTGACATTATTGCTGACAACAGTGTCTACGTTTTAGATATAAATAACGAATACCACTAGATCTCACCCCCGGTTTTTTTTCTTGGTTGAATATTTAGCCACTCGAAATTCATTATGCAATACTGACAATTCAAGGATTCGATTTAGCAAACACAACAAACAAAATAAAGATGTATAATGTAGTTTAGTCTGCTGAATCGATTTCACAAATCAAGTACATAAATTGTACCCAGCAGTAACCATGAGATTAAAATAATATTAATAATAATAATTATATATATATATATATATATATATATATATATATATATATATATTTGTTTTTTTTTAATCCGAAGTGGAAGAGTAGGAAGCTAAATTAAAAGTGATGCAGGCAGAGAGCTCAATGTATTAAGAATATAGAGCCAATATAAATTAGAGAAAATTTTCAAAATTCAAAGGTGTCGGATGTACATTTCGACATAGGATCTCTAATAGAGACTCTATGTCACGTCAGCGACATTGTTTTTCCAAATGGCGAAGGCCCTGGGTTAGAGTGTGGAGGGGTTTTAGGTTAACAACGGTCACAAAGTGGAAAAGGACAGAGCTGGTGGTCGCGGGGTTACAGGGTGTTGAAATGGTATATTTAGGAAGGGGAGGAATAGGAGTTCATATTTCATAAAGATAGACAACTAAATGAGTTAAATTACTTTTTAAAGTTAAGATTTTGGGCTGTTTGAAGAGGTGCATTTAGGCGAGAAGGAATAGGTTTCAATATAAGATTTTTAAAAAATTTTTTAAGTTTATTTGTTTAAACCTTTTAGGTAGAAGCGAGTTAAATGCCAATTACAGGAAGTTATCAGTTAAAAATTATTAGAGAAAAAATATTATAGAAAAAATTATTAGAGAAAAAAATATATATGTACATATATGTGTTAACCAAGGAAAAAAGGGGTTTAGTAAAAGAATCCATATTTTCTAAAGATAGGCAATTAAAGGAGCTTGGGATAGGAAGGTAGGGGGGTTAAAATACTTTTAAGGTTAACGTTAGGGTAAAATGAAGACTAAAACTTAAATTGAATCCTTTTAATTTATATTCTAACATCTAGTGAACGGGGATTTAAATTCTAAATTTAAGTATTCGAAAACTTTTCCTTGTGGCGGCACTTACTGATGAATTCACTCCTAAGATTCAGTAGCCGGTGTTGGTGGGGGTATTTTAATATTGAATTTTTTTCCTGTAAACATAGACTCCATCTATCACGAAAATTCCTCGGAATACGGGCTGAACCTATCAGTTTCCAGATAATTTCAGGATCCAGCCCTTCCTCTTTCATTTTCCAGAATGCCCGCGAAAGGGCTGTCTGGTACCTCTGACCGGGTTTCGAGAAGGAGTACCTGTGGTTATACAGTCTTTGTTTTAAAGGACCGGCGGACATACCGATATAGGTCCGGAAGTCGTTTTTTTTTTTAGATGGAGAAATGCGGGCTTCATAAATCACCTGGATGGATTTGCATTTGGAAAAACAATGTCGCTGATCCTATGTCGAAATGTACATCCGACACCTTTGAATTTTAAAAATGTTCTCTAATTTTTCATATATATATATATATATATATATATATATATATATATATATATATATAAACACACACATGCACACAGGCATATATATATATATATATATATATATATATATATATATTTTAATCTTTTCACCCTGAGCAAGGCAGAAATGCCACTGATGTGCAGGGGGCTACATAACTGTAAAAAGATTAATTAGAAAAGAGTGAGGAGTACAAACTAGTTAGAAAGGAGCAATAGAAAGTTGAGGAAGCAGGTACGATGACAGATACATAGGTGAAGAGAAAGGGAAGGTTATACAGGGGAGGGGAGAGAGCTAGAGTCCAGTGGTTAGTAGATGAGTAATGCGTGACTTTTCAGTAATGAACTGAGTTCTCTCGGTGACTGGCGTCTGTATACACTGCTTATATACAAGACGTTAAAATTTTCCTTCTGTGATGCCATGCGCCGATGGCTTAGGGAGTAGAGACTCCGACTGACACCAAATCGGTCGAGTTTCGATCTCGGCCAGCAGCAAGTGGATATGTCTAGCCACACTGATGAGCTTTGATACAGCGAAACGGGCTTGTATGTGGATGATATATATATATATATATATATATGCACAAACACATACATGCACATATACTTCCTATGTTGTGAAGGCTTTCGTGCGTATTGTGTTTTTTCTCAGTATGAGCATATATATTCTTTCTCCATAGATACAGTTTTGTGCGCGATATGACTAGCGCATTTGGCCATTATGTATGTATGTGGTGTAGCCATGTGCACGTGGGGGTTACGATCTATTTAGTGCTAGCTTAAATTTGTTTATGAAGTTTTTTCTTGTATTTTTAGATAAGAATAATTGCCTGTTTGATATATTGGCATAATTTCACACTGACCTTGATTACATTTGTAGATGTATTGTAATACCCAGGGTTTCTTTTGTCTGATAATTTGACGTTGCTTTTGTGATGGAAAACTCTGTTGTTTAATGAATAACTGATACCTACATAAGATTTGCTACATTTTGTGTACTTGAGTGCATAAAACAGAGTTTTGGAGTTGTAGTTTAAATTTTTATTTATTTTGAATGTTGTGGGGTTTTCAAAAGTGTAAGAGTTTTCATTCTGTAATGATATCACAAACTCTACATCTTTTTAGTTGCATTTGTAACTCCCTGTATCGTGTTTTGGCTAAATGTAAACGAGGTTACTAGATTTCTAAGGTTTTTTTTGGTTGGCGTTTGCTATTAATTATTTTGATTGGTTTTAGTAGTTATTCATTTTATCATTCTTGCTATGTAAGTCTAAATATTTTGTCACTTCTGTAAATAGTTCTGGTTTGTTACTGTTGTATGCTGAGATATATCCTAAATTCTGTTCGACATTACGCTTCTTTAAATTTTGTAGTAGTTTTAAAGTAATTTTTTGCTAGTTCCAAACCTTTGTTTATAAGTGTTGTGAGGTAGCCTCGTTTTTTTTTTTTTTTTTAGAGTTTAATATATTTCTTCTAGGCGAGTTTTTCGGGGTGTTTCTCAGCCACTATAGTGCAAAAACTACGTGCTAGGGAAATAGAGGATGGATGTTAGGCAGCATAATGACTCTTGAAAGGAATATATTGTTTAGTGCTTGTAGGTTTGTGATAGATATCTGGAAGTATGTAATTGTTTCTATTTTTAATGAATATGTCTAGAAATAGTAATTCGTGAGAAATTCGTGAAAAATCACCTTCCCCTAATTCTTAGGTGATTTTCGGTTGTAAGTTCTGGAGTAGAGTGTTGAATTGGGTAATATTGCCCCATGAACATCTTCAGAAAACGAATCAATTATCTAAGTATCATTTCCAAGATTTACTGAAGTGAGTTTTCTTATTCTTCCTATATATTTGTTCTGTCCTTTCGTGTAGGTTTTCCTTATAGCAATCTTATGTCAGGGGCGGCATATGTTGGTACTGTTTTTATTCCCATTGCAGTACCTATTTTATGATATAGTTTTTGTTGTCAAATTCAAGTATGTTATTGTTTAGAATTAGGTTTTATACTATCAATAATGAATTCCCTGGTTAATCTAGGGTGTAGTAATTTTGGATGTTTTCGATCCAGAATGATATTGCATATTTACCTAACTAACGGGGTATGATGCTATATAGGCTAATGCCAAACGTTGCCATAAGTCTCCCCGGATCTACCATTTATGTTATGGATCTAAAGAAGTGAATATAATCTTTGATGTAGCTTTTAATCTGCTTCGTGAATGGTTGCAGTACTGTGTCTATTAACCTACTAGTTGGACAGGCTGGTCCTGCTACCTTGAGTCTGAATATATATATGTATATATATATTGCGAATTTTTACGGAAACTTATAAAATAGTATTAACCCACATAATTAAATAAAATATTTTTGTTATTATTCTTAACAGATAATCATATTTGAGTGAATAGTCTGTTTTTTTTCTATAATTAAATAGCACATTTTTATTATTCACCGGTCTTAATATTATATGGCTTAATTCAACATTTTTTTTACCATGACACCTTCTGTGGTTGAAGAAGGAAATCTCTTCAAGCAAAAGTAATCCGAAGAAAGATTGGCTACGTTAGGATATCTTTTTCTACATGCAAAAATCCGTTGTATGATATGTGTCACTCTTTTGAAACCTAATGTTTAGCAATGCTCGTGACGTGAAGGTTTCTATAATTATATTATAATATAATTATATTATAATTAACCTTAGATATATTATCAAGATATATATAATCAATAATTCAAGATATATTATCATTATAATATATCTAATAATATCTATAATAATAATATAAATAATAAATAATAATAAAAATAAATAAAAAAATAAAATAAAAAATTGATGAAAAAATTGATGAAAAATTGATTGAAAAATTGATGAAAAATTGATCAAAAAATTGATGAAAAATTATTGATAAAATAAAAAAAAAATAATAAATAATAATATAATAATAAATTATATAATATCTATAATAATATCTAATAATATCTATAATAATAATATCTAATATATATAATTATATTATAATTAACCTTAGATATATTATCAAGATATATATATTCAATAATTCAAGATATATTATCATTATAATATAATTATATTATAATTATATTATAATTCTATAATTATAAGGTTTCTATAATTAAATAGCACATTTTTATTATTCACCGGTCTTAATATTATATGGCTTAATTCAAAATTTTTTTTTTACCATGACACCTTCTGTGGTTGAAGAAGGAAATCTCTTCAAGCAAAAGTGATCCGAAGAAAGATTGGCTACGTTAGGATATCTTTTTCTACATGAAAAAATCCGTTGTATTATATGTGTCACTCTTTTGAAACCTAATGTTTCGCAATACTCGTGACGTGAAGGTTATGTTATTTGTAAAAATTATATTATAATATATTGAAAGTGCACTAATTGCTGAATTCTCTACTATACATCATACGACATAGCTGTTTAGAGAATAATCTATCTGAATAGAACTTATTGTTACACTTAGCAATTTCAACAGTAAAATGATGAGACCTAACTCCCAATCTAGTCAGTCAGTTAAGTATTTAAAACACGTTTAAGCAGTTATCTCTCTTCCCGTTTATAGCTGATATTGTGGAGTTGTGCGAAGCTTTGCCACAAAGTATAGTGACCGGTTTGTGACGGAAATAAGACACGGAACAAAAAGGTAGGTTCAAAACAGTGTAATAATATAATAAGATATTCAAAAGAAATGTTAATAATGAGCAATATAGAAATAAGTAAGTCCGAAGGTATTATTACGCTGCATATTGCCTGACTAGTAGCTGTCGTTAACCGCTTTGTTAACTGCTCTCGTTAAATGCTCTCCTTAACTGTTTCTCCCGGAAGTCATGCAGGTAACTATAGATATCAAGAGGAAGTGTTCATTCCTCGTAGGAGAGCACCATAATATCTGACTAGGCAGATTTTCTCGCAGTAGGTTACCAGTTACTTCTGGGGTGGGTTGGTTTCCAATGTAGGCTATAAAACGCAGTCTGTCTTACTGTTCATCACATAACTGGGGGTATAGAGATAGATTAATACCTTTACCAAGGATATTTGTGTTTAAACGATTGCAACGAATCCAATTTGAATTCGAACCCGGCTCCCCAATTTCACATTCCGAGCAGCTATCCATTAAAGCAACCAGGAATCATTTTAATCTGTGAAACTGCAGGGTTGTTGGGAAGTCTATTTAAAAAAATAATGTTCCCTGCATGATAGACTCTTGAGCGATCATTTCTGTTTCGATTCATAACAGAATAGGCAGAAGATTTTCCCCGCAGTAAGTTACGGTTTATTAATGCGGTAGACTGCCAACCAAGGATATAGAAGTCAATCTGTACTGCTATTCAACCCATAGCTTGGGAGATGTGTTCACTCAAGGATATGAATTTAATGAAACCGACTGAAGTCGGATCGGTTACTACTCTTCAATCCATGAAGTCGAGTTTCAAAAGAAAAAAAGCCCATTAAAACAATCGCCGTGAAATAATTATAGAAAAGACAGAGGGGAAACTACGCTACGACATAATGAAAGTTGTTGAAGCCCAGGTGACAGGTCAACACCGATAACATTGCAGATTTTGATAGCAATTCTCTAAATACGTAGCAAAAGCACCAGACGTAATATGGCAATAATATTTAAGTCATATTAGCAATAACAGACCTATGATAGATTAGAGGTGACATACGAAACCAACATTTCCAGCAGAAGTTTTAGAAATGGATTCTAAATGATCGTTCCAATTCAAATTAGGGGAAAACTTTAGACCGAGAAAGCGTAATGAATTAATCAGTTAGAAGTTAGCATCATCCATGCTGACCAAAGGCAAAAATATTCCCTATGACCATCAAAAGAGGAGTTTAGATTCGGTTAACTAGTCGTTTCTTTCCCTTGTTAACAACAGATTGAATATCATTTTTTAGATAAATTCCCAATTTAACTTTATTATTCACATTTTCTTACAACGTCTTTTTTGTTAAAAATATCCGTAATCGAATATTCTGCATCGTTTTGAAGAACCATATTTGTATCGCTCTAATCTATTCTCCCTCACTGAAGCCATTTTCCGGAAATTACTGGTATATCGGAAGACTGATATTTAATAAGATTTCAGCCTTGTATTCTAATTTTTCAAATTTCAATTTAACTTTATCAAACCTATCAGACTCTCAATCTCTCTCTCTCTCTCTCTCTTTACATATATATATATATATATATATATATATATATAAGTATTCTTCTTCTATGTGACTTGTCCTTTCAGGACGTAGGCGATTATGGCTTTCCACGTCTCCCTATACCTGGTGGTTCTCCGAGCCTTCCGTCCTTATTGTATGTCCCAGAAATTTTAGCTGTTTCTTCCACATACTCAGTATTAATTTCCTTTTCGTTTCTACCCTTTCTAAAACTTCATCATTGCTCACGTGCACGATCCATGATATCCACAGCATTCTTCTGTAGAACCATATTTCAGTTACTTCACGTTCCTGAGGAAAAAAAATAGTAGGTCTAGATAATGAAGACGAGAGGAAAACTATATATTTTTCGCCGACGCGTTTTGTTCTGTGACGGATTTCATCAAAGCAAAGAGATTAAATGATTTTTATTTTAAATAAATTATCTATGTGTGTTGAGCATAGTCTCTACGTAGATGTGTGACTGCCTGGGAATATTAGGGGCCGTAAGCTTGGATGTACGGCTGGTCTTATAGATAACCGCTCGGGATGAGAAATCAGAGCCCTGAGTTCGAATTTCAGGAAGGTTATGAATACATCTCTTCTATTCTCAGCTTGATATCTACTTAATGGATTGAGAGAGTTATTTTATTTTCGCAATGCGTTGTTACACAAACAGTTTACGCCGAGATATTGATCCATGAATATATGAAACGGCTTACGGTACTAGATATTGTGCCAGCAAATCTTAATATCTGTCCTTGTAAATGTTTTGAGTACTCTGTTATTGGTCATGTTAATTGTAAAAGAGATGTGCGTTGCTGTGCTGTGAACATTGGCTCGGGACGAGAAATTAGATAGCCGAGTTCAAATTCCAGTTAAATTCGTTGCATTCACTTACGCGCGCATATTCTTGAGAAAGGTATCAATCAGTATTTACACCTTCCAGCTGTTGGTTAAATAGCAGGACAGGTTGGATTCTATAGACTTGGTTGGCAACAAGTCTTCCACCGAAAATAATTGTAATCTACAGTGGGAGAATCTTCTCCCCATTCATTCATGTCTTTCGAGATATGATCATCCAAGAGAGGATAACGTATGGCACTTAGCTGACTGGCTGATCTATAAACATATATATATATATATATAAAAACAAAACAAAGAAAACGGTTAATTTTCGTGGAGTAGTTTTTCGCACTGAATGTTATAATCGTGCTATGTCGGTTGCTAATCTACTTAAAGCACCCAAAATATTAGGAATTTGGTAATCTTTCACTGTAAGCTGACTCCTTAGTATTCGGCTGACTGTCGACGAATATCAACTGCCTTAGTCCAACTATGTCCAAACTGGGAACTAACTAATAGTTCTATTGAAGTCCAATAGAACTCTAAAGAACTCTCTAGAACTTCTAAGAACTCCTCGGAACTTTCCAAGATCTTCTCGAGTTAACTTCCTGTTAACCCTTGTTAATATAGAAGGGAGAGTCCATTATCTGAGGAATAGGCGTGTTTCATCATAACATTAATCTTCATCGTTTTAATATCTCATAACACGACATTATACTGCACATAAAAATATAAAATAAAATAAAAAACTATGACGTTTGTTTTAATGTTTAATGCTTTAAGTTAATATTATGAATATTTATTGAACGTTTTTTTAGTAACCAACCATCTTTTCATTATAGATACTTCATTTAAAATAAAATTCATTTCAATCTTTTCTTTGATAAAATCCATCACAGGACGAATCGCGTAGGAGAAAAAATTTACTCTTGTCTTGCTATATATATATATATATATATATATATATATATATATATATAGTGTATCGAGGCAGCAGAGAATTTTCTAAACATATACTGTTAAATATAAGAGACAATAAATGTCTATTATGTTTAATCATGAGCCGTTCTAAACATCGAATTTTGGCTTTAATTTCAGATGAAAATAAAGACAAAAATTCTCCAACATTTGGATAATTTTTTCTCAAGTTTTTTCTAAGCTTTCGACTAACATGAACCCTCTTCATAGAGGCTACAGGACCGTTAACATAAAAACATCCACAACCATGACGATTTTATCTCAAATGCAGTTCGTAAACTTGTAATGCGGTTTTATGTTGGAAAATTTTTGTTTTCATTTTCACCTGAACTTAAAGCTAAATATGATATTTAGAACGGCTCATGATTAAACATTGTCTCTTATATTTAACAGTATATGGTTAAAATATATATATATATATATATATATATATATATATATATATATATATATACTTTATATCTAATTTATATATATATATATATATATATATATATATATATATATATATAATTTTTTATATATCAAGCACAATTTTGCTCGAAAGATATATGACAAAGTGAAGAAATGTTTCCCCATAACGCGTTGCGTCCTATACAATTTTCGTTGGGAACAAAATTGAGAATATATTGTGTGAACTTTATTTTCTGTTCAAGTCCAGGAAAATATCTTTCTGCGTAACAGACGGTCTCCTCTCAAAGACTGTAAGACCTGTTTAATATTTATACAACTACCACGTAAAATCATTTGTTGCATACTTTTTTAACTGTGGTTTAGCTCCGTGGAACCTTTTCATGAAGCTACACCGCGCTAGAGAAAGCATTCATCAAATATTTGAGTAGCTCCGTGTAACCGTTTCACTCATGTTGAACTCAATTTGAATTAATTGAGTCTGAGCTGTGAAATAAAATGCCATAGTGTGGCCATCAAATTTTTAGTCTAAAACATTAGCAACCTTCCGTCGTCACATTTGAAGAATAATCAAATGAAGACGCTGATTACGTAGTGAGAACTAGGTCTCAGTAATATCCGTAACTGTTAAAAGAATCACTACAAATTTTCTTTTTCTTTTATGTGCCATGTCCTTTCAGGACGTAGGCGATCATGGCTTTCCACGTCTCCCTATCCCAGGTGGCTCTTAGCACGCTTTCTCCTGTTACACCATGCAATTCTCGTTCCATCATCCAACAGATTACGTCCTTCAAATATGTTATCCGCTGCTTTCTTTTGTCTCTTTTTCCCTCTACCTGGCCTGTTAGTAACAAGTTCTCCAAGCCCTCCTTCCTCATTGCATGTCCGTCCCAGGAACTTTAGTTGTCTCTTCCTGATGTTCAGTATTAATTTCCTTTTTGTTTCCATCCTTTCCAAAGCCTCGTCATTGCTCACATGTTCGGTCCATGATATCCGCAACATCCTTCTGTAGAACCACATTTCAGCTGCTTCAAGTTTTTTCTTCATCTTCGAAGATATTGTCTAACATTCACTGTCATATTGAAGAACCGGCATAACATAGCAATCCAGTATTCTCTTTGTTTCTAGTGAAATTGTCCTGTTTCTTAATACTTTACTCAACTTCTGGATTGTTTCTTTCTCCATGCCAATTCGCCCTCGGATCTCAGTTTCGCAATTTCTGTCTTCTGTTAGAACACTTCCTAGGTATTTAAATTTTTGTACCTGCTTGATTTTAGGGTTCCTCACTTGTAGTTGATATTTTGGGCTGTCCTTTTTTCTGATGACCATGAATACAGTTTTCTTGCAGTTTATTTGTAGTCCTTTCTTATCACTTTCTTCAGCTACCTTCTGTAGGAGGTCTTGTAGTTTTCTTTCTCTGTCTGCTCTCAGCACTGTATCATCTGCGTACCTTATATTGTTTAAATTGTGGCCTCTGATGACGAATCCTGGCATAACTTCTAGGGTTCTCAGTATAGTCTCGCTGTTACCGGTAGCAAAAACAGGATTTGTTTACTCCCAAGGAGCAAAAACATCTTTTGCAATTATTTAACACCAGAAGATACAGAAGCATATATTCAGATGCATGTATTCACTAAGAATAAACTTGTTTGTCTTTTTTTTCCAAGAGATGCAATTTTACGCAGTGACGTTGGCACCGATCTTTTTCCACAGAGAAAACCATTAAGTCTTCCTTGAATGAAAAGCATTAAAAGATAATAAATCACTTTGTGACAAATTTTCACAAATCGAAATCATATAAAAAACAACAACTTTAGTCTCGTAAAGCCTACTGGAAATTTCAAAGACGGGCGAAATTTTTGATAATTTCCAGCTAATTATTCACACACGGCATTATAAACAATGTGAAAACTGTGGTTGTTTAAGATTTGTAATTAAGAAATGGGCGTACTGATTAGCAGTAGACAGATCATCATTTATGATTTGATAAATAGCATATTGGTCGAGGAAGACGAGCTCAATTTGAACATGTTATCTTCGTATTAAGGATTCACTGCCAAAAGAATTTACTATGTTAAAAAGAGAAAACATTGTAAAAATAATATTTTAATTCTGGCTCTATTAGGAATGAGAAGTCGAAAATCTTCCTTACAAATGCCTTAAGCAATTTTGCTAAAACCAAACTTGCACATACAAACAGATACACGTAGAGTATTTCTCAAAGTGTCATATTTGTAAAATTATTAGACTTATTACGGTATAAAGTCTGCTAAATTAGATGCATCTTTTAGTCGAACCGATTTTCTCGACAAAATCCAAAGAATAATCTGCAATGTAATCAGTCTTGACTTGGCATCTCGACTTCAGTCACTTTCTCACCGACGTGACCTATATTTTATGGCAAATGTTCTGACAAACTTCTTTCTCTGGTATCCCCGACCAGGTGAATTTAAGAATTCTTCTAGACTGGCATCTAGGTCCGACCCTTTTACCGTTGAAATAGTTCAATGTAACAGCCATTTCTATTCCAAGAATTTCTTTTCTTACACTTCACTTCTGTGGAAGTATCTCCCGTTTACTTGCATTACTGTTAGCTATATACCCACCACCAAAAAAAAAAAAAAATGAAAATGAGGGATCAGCTTTTGAATTTGTTATGGGGAAATACATTTATTCCTCAGATAATGGACTCTCCTTTTTATATTAATAACAGTTAACAGGACGTTAACGAGATAAGTTCTTGGGAACTTCTTGAGAAGTTCTTGAGAAGTTCTTGGGAAATTCATAGGAGTTATTTAGACTTCTATTGGAGTTCAGTAGAACTACTAGACAGTTGATATTAGTCGGCAGTTAGCCGAATACTAAGGAGTCAGCTTTCAGTGGAAGATTACCCAGTTCCTAACATTTTGGGTACTTTAAATCTATTATCAACCGACATAGCACGATTATATCCTTCAGTGCGAAAACTACAATACAACATAATTTTTAATAAATCAATCACCTCATGCAAGGCTGAACCACCACTAGTGCACAGGATGTTACAGTGAGAGAAAAAACGGGTATTGAGGAAAGGATAAAAGATGAACGGAATTATAGAAGATAGACGACAATTGACGTTCCATTTCAATTTTTGGAGGTTTTAGATATCAGGGAAGCAAGTAAATTCGATGTAGTCGTTTCAGTTTAGGTCAGTTGAAATTTTGATGACAAGGAGGCGTAGTGTGTTGCTCTTCAGGAGACTAGCATGTGGATGGTGGGAAGAAAAGACAAATTACTACTTTTCTTTTTTAGTTTAGTTAGCTTCTATAAAGTTAGGTTGCTGAAATTTGATAACTCATTAGTGCAAGGGTTATTTAATGTTTTAAATCCGCTAAACTGAAGTTTACCGTTAGCCACCAAGGTAAGAGAAAAGAGTTAAAATGTTAAGGTTCTTCTTCTTCTATGTGCTCTTCCCTTCAGGACGTAGGCGATTATGGCTTTCCACGTCTCCCTATACCTGGTGGATCTTAGCACGTCGTCTCCTGTTACAACATGCAACGCTCGTTCCATCATCCATCTGATTAGGTCCTTCAAGTATGTTATTCGCTGTTTTTCTCTATCTCTTTTTCTCTCGATCTGGCCTGTTACTAACAGGTTCTCCAAGCCCTCCTTCCTCATGTCATGTCCCAGGAACTTTAGCTGTCTCTTCCTGATGCTCAGTATTAATTTCCTTTTCGTTTCCATAATTTCTAAGATCTCATCATTGTTCACATTCTCGAGCCATGATATCCGCAGCATCCTTCTGTAGAACTACATTTCAGTTGTTACAAGTTTTTCTTTCATCTTTGTCAGGCATTCACTGCAAGATTGAAGAACAGATATCACATAGCAATCCAGTATTTTCCTCTTTGTTTCTAGTGAAATTGTCCTGTTTCTTAATACTTTACTCAACTTCTAGAATGTTTCTTCGCCATGCCAATTCGCCTTCGAATCTCAGTGTCGCACTTTCCGTCTTCTGTTAGAACACTTCCCAGGTATTTAAATTTTTGTACCTGCCTGATTCTAGTATCCCTGACCTGTATTTGGCATATTGGGCTGCCCTTTTTTACTGATGATCATTGTTCGCAATTTTATAAATATATTAATGTTAAGGTATTTTTGCAGCAACGGATTAATTTCGCTTGTACTTTTAAAGACCGACCTTAATTCAACACTTCTATGTTCCAGTATTTTTTCTTTGGTGCTCAGACCAAGTGTATTTAAGAGTTCTTCTAGATTGGCATCTAGGTACCACCCTTTTACCGTTGAATCAGTTAAATGTAACAGCCATTTCTATTCCGTTCAGAAATATTTAAACCACCAGCTGTATGTAGAACAATAGTGAAAATATTTGAACGAGTAAAACCCGTGGATCATAGCAAATAACAAAAATCATCTTTCTTTGAACATTGTAAACTGACAGGACGGAATCACAAAGAACAGTACCAAATAACAGAAACAACATCATTTAAGGATGACCAACAGTAAAAACAACTAAATCTTTTTTTTATAATCTTTTCACAACAAGCAAGGCAGTACTGCCACAGGTGCGCAAGGGGTTACATAAGAGGAGAGTAAAGAGAAAAAGGAACATGTGTTGGAGAATGGATAAGAGAAGGATGGCAACACTGGTGTGAAGAGAGCTGCGTGAGAGTAGAGACTAGATTGGCATCTAGGTCCCTTCATTTTACCGTTAAAATAGTTAAATGTAACAGCCATTTCTGTTCCAACAATTTCTTTTCTTGCAGTTCACTTCTGTGGAACTACTTCCCGTTTACTTGTATTCCTGATAGCTGTCATCTTAGAAAAATGCGGGATCAGCTTTTGAATTTTTAACAAATCTCTTCACCCCAAACAAGGCTGGACCACCACTAGTGCACAGTAGATTACAGTGAGAGAAAAGTTTGAGTCCAGGTGGCATTGAGAAAATGATAAAAGATTAAAAGGATTCAAGAAAATAGAAGATGGCAGATGATATTGCATTTAAATTTTTGGATATTGTAGATGTCAGGGAAGCAAGCAAATTTCATGTAGTCGTTCCAATTTAAGTCGATTGAAAACTTGATGACAAACTTTCCTATCTACCATCACTATTCTGATGGTTGACAGAAAAGATTTACAAATTAGTACTTTTTCTTTTTTGAAAATATTTCTGTAAGTACTGAATTTAATTAAAGAAATAAAAGTGTGCAGCTTGATGTTACACATTGTAAATGATATTAAACAACGAAGAAACCGGTTTCGCTCCCGCTCTTCAGGCCTCTACGGGAGATTTTAATCAGAATAAAAAAAAAATAAAAACGTGTATCATGAAAATGAGAAGGGTGAAAAAAATGTGAATGTTAGATGTTAATTATATCGAGCCCCAACAACTCCCTCTGTTTGCAAAACGCAGGTTTTCGGGACCCGATATACAAAGCTTCCAGAACCTTAAGGTAGAATGAAGAGTTTGATCGGGACACAACAGCGAACCAATCTAAACAAAAATTAGCAGCACACTTTCTATTTTTTATAAGGTGCTCGCAAATAGCGGAACCGTAGGTATTCGGGACGGTTCCATTTCGAGGCAAGGTGTGATTTCTTATTTTAGTTGGGACATGTTGTTTAATTCTCATGTCGAGACGCTGAGTTGTTCTTCCTATGTAGTCAACTCCGCAACTACATTTATATTGATAAATTATGGAATTAATTTGGTAGGGAGGAAGAAAATCCTTGCGTGCAGAACATAACATGGGCCGGGTTTGAAACCAATACGTACCTCAACCGAGAAAAACAACAATGAACATTTAATGTTCATTATTGTTTTTTAGTTTAGTTAGCTTCTGTTTAGTTGGGTTGATGAAATTAGATAACTTATTAGTGCAGAGGTTATTCAAAGTTTTAAATCCGCTAACGTTAAGTTTACCGTTAGCCAGCAAGGTAGATCCGCCAGAAACGAGTTAAAATATTAAGGTTACTTTTGCAGTAACGGATTGAATATCGCTTGTGCATTTACAGTCCGAATTTAATCCAACACTCAGTGGTCTGGCTACTTCCATGCTCCAGTATTTTTTTTGGAACCAGACACAATTAGTTCGTTTAGTGGCTACGATTACCATACCTCGTCGTTTACGGCAACAGTGTGTTCTGGTCATGCAGTCCTACTTACTTCTTATATTGATTTTCTAAGCGTAGCTTAGATGTGGCACAAGGCCGAAAATAAGGGGTACCCAATGAGAATCGAACTCACTACTGACGGGTTATATCGAGACAAGTTTGCTAACCTTTACACCAAGTCGGGTTTTAACCGCATATTTACCCATCAGGAGGCTACCCAAGAGAATAATAGATGAATATGCAATGATAGAGGTAGGAGCGTGAGTATAAATGTTTTTACATGAACAGATTGATTTACTGTGGAAATTAGAGATAGCACCTTCTGTAAAGACTGTGTGATTTGTAGGACGTCTGTTCATCTATTGAGTATGACATAAAGTAATAAAAAGAGAAGATTTTAAATATATTTTACTGGGAACGAGAAGCCAGAAATGTTTGGACTGCATGAGACAAAGAAAATGTAAATATCTCACAAAGGTTTGAGAAGTCATAAAAATATCAATGCTGTGCCTCTCATTCTTCACTATGTTCTGTGAGTGTTAAATTTTCGAGACATTCTTTCCTCGTCATAAGCCCCAGAAACTTTCATTATCTCTTTCCAGTCGTAAGTATAAATTTCCTTCTAGTTTACACTACCTGCCATAAATATTAGGCCACCACATTTTTTTAAGAATTTATGTATTTTATACTATTTTTAGTATTTATTACCAAATGAAAATATAATTTTTTTTGTTATTATTACTTTGCAAAGTTTTACAAGTTAAGAAAACAAAGATGAAATCGTCCGAATCACCCTAAATTTTCTTTATTCTTTCATTGATGAAACTGCAATATAGGTAATTATTAAATATTTATAAATTCATTTGATGCACATTTTATTGCGCAAAATATTAACAAAAGAACCATTCTATTTTCATTTACAATTATTCCCTTGGCAATAAATACTAAAGAATAGTATGAAATACGTCATTTTTTAAAACACTGGGGTGGACTAATAATTATGGCTGGTTGTGTATATTTTCCTGAATACTTTCACGTTGCAAACAGGTCTTTCAAGTCCAATAGCTCTTTCTGTTATTCCTGGGCGTTTTCTTCAAAACTTTCGATGTGTCTGAAAAATAGAAAAAAATAAAAAGCGTAAACATTTTATTTTTATGTTGATTTTCTCATATTTTATTTTGCACTTTTCGTTACTCTCATCAGTCAAGGAATGGTTGGTTGTACTTATTATCTAAACTGATTTTATATGAATGATTATTTTCTACTTAGGTTAGCTTCTTCTTTTCAAGTTAAGATAAAATTCATCAAGGAAGGCTCTGTAGTTTTTTCCTACCCATATACTTTCGATCTGCACCAAGATCATCTTCATGGGTAAATTACAAAGAGAAACATATTATAACTATGTTAAATTCGGAATTTTTTTAAAATGCTGATTAAAAAGAAAAAGAAACAAGTCCGAACGCGCTCTGTTAAAAATGCTTGAAAATTTTTAATTTATCCGTTGTAGCTATGGAATCTTTTGTAAATGGTTGCTTTTCAATATAAGAGAGTGGATCAGAAATTAATAAATTTTTGTTTTTGATCGTTTTTTCTTGATGAAATAGCTATTCAACGTAATGTAAATTTCGGAATTTATTGATATATATATATATTTTTAATCATCTCACCCCAAGCAAGGCATTCCACTGTCACTATTGCGCATGGGGCTACATAGGGGAAGGTAAAGAGAAGGAGTGGTTAGACATAGGGAATGTCAGGAGGAAGGTGACAGATGAGTAAGGATACCGAGGATGGGGGTTGGGCAGATGGGAAGAGTGTTTGATAGAATGGGAGCAAGTTAGTGTGTTAGGAGGTGTCTATTGACCTTACATTTAAACTCCTGGAGATTGTAGCCGTCGGGGAAGCAATCGTTTGGAAGAGAATTCCACAGTCGGGAAGTGCGAGGAAAGAAATTGTTGGAGTAGAAGTTACGGCTGCATTTTATCGGTTTCACTGTAAAAGGGTGGGATCTAGTTGCTAATCTAGTATCTCGTTCAAATACGTATTTAGGGGGCACTAATGATCTAAGTTCATCGGAGCAGAAGCCGTGAAAGTATTTATAGAAGAGACACAGGGAAGCCACGTTGAGCCGGTGGGAGAGAGACTGCAGGCGGTCTGCCAAGTCGGTATCTATCACATTACAGACCCTCCTCTGAACCTTATCGAGAAGCCCGAGGAGAACAGCAGGGGCACCCGACCAGATATGGCAGCAATATTCAATGCACGGGCGGATGGTAGATTTATAAATGTGCAGGATAGATTCAGACGGAAAAAACTTCCGGGCCCTACACAGAGAACCGACTTTCGTAGCAGCGGATTTAGCAATGGATTCGATATAGTCATTCCATTTGAGGTCCGCTGAAAACGTGAGACCAAGGAGGCGCAGTGTTTTACTCTCTGGGAGGCAAGCCTGGTCCATGCTAATGGGAGGTCGGTGAGATTGTCGATGATGGTTAATTGAGAGTAGCTTCGTTTTAGAAGCATTAAAATTTACTAACCATTTCTTACCCCAGTCCAATATGGATTGGAGGTCTTTTTCAATCTCGGCTGCGAGGTTAGCTTTGACGCCTACACCAGATTTTTGTAGGAGGAGAGAATAAACTGTGGTGTCATCGGCGTACAAACCTATTTGGGCTCTTATGGAATCAGGGAGATCGTTAATGTATATCAGGAAGAGTGTAGGACCTAAGATGGAGCCTTGGAGGACACCTGCGTTTGTATGGTAGTTCTGAGAGGCATGTCCGTTTAATACCACCTTCATTGTGCGGTTAGAGAGGAATGACTGGATTAGTTCAAACAAATGTCCAGTTTTACCATAGCTCCGCAGTTTACATAGAAGGCCAGCATGCCAAACTCTGTCGAACGCCTTAGATATATCCAATGCAACGGTTCGGGCTTCGCCATTCCTGTTGAGTGCCTGGTATATGTACTTGGTGATGGTCGTTAGCATATCAGCAGTAGACCTGGTGAAGCGGAAACCATATTACTTGTCCGAGAGGAGCCTGTGTGCTGTGAGATGCTGAACCATCTCGGCGTTGATAATGGCTTCGAACACTTTGCCAATGATCGGAAGAAGGCTGATATGGCGGTAATTTGCAGGGTCAGAGGGTTCTCCAGTGTTTTTAAATATAGGAACTACAGAGGAAGATTTCCAACAGGCAGGAAAGCAAGAAGCAGATAGGCAGAGGTTGTAGTGCTTAGAAAGGACAGAGGAGAGTTCAGGGGCACATTTCTTTAAGACTATGGTTGGGATATATATATATATGCACACACACGCGCACATATATATGTCCATCGATTTAACCGTTATATTTAATGAATATTCGTATTTGAGTAAGTACTCCGTTTATTTATTTAAGAGTATATTTATTTATTTTCGTCTTACTGCCTGAATGTTCAAGATTTCTTGTTAACGAAAAAAATAAATTCTCTTGCGCAGATTGAAACTGCATCCCTATGAGAACCATTGTTACATCTGGCATACACTAACCAACTATGCTACAAAAGACCTCTTGATCAGGTTAGGCTAAATTGTGCCTTTAAGCGAGGCTCGTAATAGATCTCCAGGGATTTTTTTACACCTACCAAAACTTCGTATCCAAACGTAAACAAGGCGAATTTTCCAAAGAAAATAATAGTTTTTTTTATACTAATTCGACAGATTGATTATTACTTTCAGCGTTATGTTTAGTAGATACTCGTATCTGAGCGGAAACGGAGCGTCTACTCAAATATGAACATCTACCAAAAATAACTTTTAAAATAATAAACAAATTGACAGGGAAATAAAAATCTATTACTTTCCATATATATATATATATATATATATATATATAAGAAAGTGAAAGAACAGGTAAAACCCACTGTTCATGCATTTACTTTGATAAAGAGTGCTCAATACAAAGTAGAGCGTAATACTGTAATGTTATTATTACCATGGTTTATAAAAGCATTATATAACTACACAAAAATTTTCATGTTTCAGAACAGCAGTGTTCTTCATCCAGGTCATATTTTAATATAAATAGTGAAAATGGATTATTTAGAAAATATAAGATGAATCTATGGTTATGTAGAAAATTAAGAAATGGTAGTGTGAGAATATGCTTTAAGTGTGTCAATATTGTTCAATTAAAAAATAGAATTAGCTTGAACGATGAAGTCAAACATTTGGGTCGCGAAAGTCAACAGTAATTTTAAATTTTGTCTGGATAAGATACATAATGTGACCATACATGATTTAAATGAGTAGAAAATAATTTTTAACAGCAAGTTGGAATTCAGGTTTTTTTTTAATTGGATTTTGTACTACCTCATGAGATAAAGCGGCTGGAATGTTTAAGTTAGAATTAGAGTAGAACGACTTACAGACTCTTCTAAGATATATATATATATATATATATATATATATATATAAGCAGTATAGCCCGGCGTAGCTCGGGTGTAATGCAAGCTTTAAAACTAATCCATGGCCCTGGAGCTCAGACTCAGCCTAAAGAATATTTGTGTGAAGTTTGGTGAGAATCGGATACAAATTGTAGATTTGTATAAAGGACATACAGACAGATAAACAGACACACACACATACACAAACATCTTGCCTTTTATATTCCAAATTGTTAGCTAAAATTTCCCGAAATTCTGCGTCTGAGTTAATGTTTCGGACGAGCTCATGTACGGTTCGCCTCTAAATGGAAAGTGGCTCTGACTGTTGCCAATCAGAAGCATGTGAATGGTTTCGTACCTGGCCTAAACGTAATTTTCCAGTGTCTGAAAGCGCTTATCGAGGGTGGGCTAGAAACTGATCATCTCTGGTCGGATCGGCGCGGTGAGGGGGGGTATGATGTTGAAAGACCCGAAACCCCATAGTGATCCTCGCGATGACATCACTGACGGCACCCTCTAGCGCTCCCATTACGGCGCGTATGTTTGGAAGTTATATATATATATTATCGATTTTCTGCACTATTGTAAGAACTGCAACCTTGAAACTTCTGAATATTGTTTCTTATGTCTTTGTCTATGAGTGTACCAAATTTTATATGTATATATATATATATATATATATAACTTGTATAGACATTATTTTTAATGGATGATCGTATCTGAGTAGATATTATGTTTTTATAATTGAACAATACATATATTTGCATCTACCAGCCTGAATAACCGAGAATCTTGTTAGGAAAATATGCGTCCTCAAGAAGGATTCGAACGTGTACCTTAGAGGAAGCCATTATTAGATCTGATGCGTCTTAATCACTCGGCCACTCAGAACTTCATGGCCAAACAAAGCCCGAATTATTTTTTCTGAACGGATATTTTCCCGATATTTTGAAGAATTTATATCTTATTTCGTATCCTAATGTATTTTAATCCTATACTCATATATATATATTATATTTATATCTGAATCCTATATATATATATATATATATATATATATATATATATATATATATATAAAGTTTATTCTATATGGATAATAAAAATAATTACATAAAACATAGGAAATGTCTAAATATATGCAGATAGCGAGAACGTATTTTCGCACTTTGAATAACGCTTTTTCATTAAGCTTGCAAGAAATCAGAGCGTAATGCATTTTTCAATAAAAGCTCCATTCTTCATTGCTTGCGTGCAGAATTAGCATCATAAGTACAAGGTGCGATTGGTAAATAGTCTGCAATTTACATTATAAATTTTGCGCATGCGTCTTGTGTTCTTTCTGCTTTTTTTTTTGACAACTGCACAGCATAGTAGAGAATGTTAGGCAAACGAAGATTCCTTTTAACATGCAATAAATTGTTCATTCTTATATGACCATATTCGTCTCACTGAACATAAAGTACTAATGTTTTCAGCGTTACATCAGGTTTAAGCTTGTGCGAGCAGTTCACGGAATGACAATAATGAACATTCTAAAACACATCAGATCAATTGATGGCGTTCCCTAAGTTGTTATGTGTCAAAAGTTCAAATCCTGCCGAATGACACATATATTCCTAACAAAATTTCTCAAAAACATTCTTGCCAGTATAAATATATATATATATATATATATATATTTTTATACAGACCAAAATAATATATATGTATAGTCTTCTGCATACAAATCTGTTTCGTTCTCTCACAGATCATCAGTACGGAGCTCGGAGGTTGTCTTTAGCGTATTATATACAATGTAAATACACGCCAGTAGCCGGGATTGTTCAAATTAATTACTGCCTGAACGGTGCGCAGATGCGTGAGTATCTACCGATAAAAGGTATTTTGGCAAGCAGATTTTATTTTATCGTTAAGTGTTGGGTGGAGACAGAGTGTTGATAGTTTTAGTCTAAAGGATTTGTTATTTAACTGAACAAGAATCCCAGTCCCGATGAGTGAGGTATCACAACGGTATCCTTATAAAAATTCGAAGTAGGCATGAACCTGCTCAGTTAAAGTGACAAATTCTTTGCGCTGAAACTATATATATATATATAAAGAAAAACAGTAAACGGTATAATCAGTTATTAAAAATCGCCTGAAGACACCACTCATGGCAGAAACCTGGGTAACGAAATAACTCGTTTAAAAATAGAATATATATATATATATATATATATATATATATATATATATATATATATTTGAAAAAATTCTATACAGGGCAGAATTTTATAATAGCAAGGAATAACAGGATTTTCAATGACATAATAAAAACTGAGACAAAAAAAAAAAAAAAAAAAAAGGTAAAAAAACGGTTCCGGTCACACTTTATCAAGAAAATCCCAGAAATTGAAAACTTGATAAGGTCTGGACAAAACCGGTTGCTTTTTTTGTCTTATTTATTAAGTAATCGAAAATTCTATTATTCCTTGTATATATATATATATATATATATATATATATATATATATATATATATATATATATATATTATTTTTCGCGATCTAATGAACGCTAGCAATTTGTCAACCGTTATATTTGAAGCAGAAAAAAAGTTACAGTAATTTTTAGCAACTCAGTTTTGCGGTTATATTTTGTTGCCATAACTCACACCCGTGAAGATGATCTCGGAAAGAGGTTGAAAGTACATTGAGAAATGAATGATAATAATATCTGAACGTTTTTGATATCTTTCAATTATAATACGCGAAAGATTATCCATGAGTATTAACAGATTTTATTAAAAACAATGCTTGCAATCAATTTAATCCAACATGTCTAAAACAAAATTTGCTACCTAAACACACACACACACACACACACACACACACACACACACTATATATATATATATATATATATAATTGAAACGTAATATTTTAGTAGAAACACGTGTTTGAGTAGACATCTATCAATATGCGTTAGAGATAGCTCATAAATATACGTTCCACCTAATGTTAAGGCAACAGTGATATTTTTTTATTTAAGATATTTCTAGGAGGTATATGTGGGAGGTATTACCACCGCACCTTCTCTCTCGTTAAGTCTCTCTCCCTCTCTCTCTCTATATATATATATACCCACAAGTGCACGCACAAATTCATAGAATATAATATATACATATATATAATTATCTATTATTATTAGCATATTCATACTTACCTTTGAATATATTTTCTTAAATAATATAAAGGATATATCTATTTGATTGCGTATATGTACGCATTAACAGTAATTTGTTTTCTTTTCTTTGCGTGCGTGTTAACATGTTTGAGTTGAGAAAGATTTATCTTGGCGATTCAATGAGACGAATGTACCACTATTATTACCCCTGACGTATTTCATTCTCTTATACTTCTGTCTGACGCGTTACCCCGTGATTGAATGACTGGTGTATTCGCATAACTGCACACAACCCCCGTAAAAATATTTCTTATTTAACGGAAAAAAAAAAGTTTTAAGCTCTATCCACAAAAGGGAAGTCGGAAAGTAGAAAGGAAAAATATATTAAAAATGTGTTGAATGAGGGAGACATTTATCGGTAGAAAAAGCGAGAGAGAAATCTCAAAAAATATAATCTGTCAGCCCGTCATTCCTAAAGATCGTACTCTCTTAGGGCGAACATCAAAAAAGAAAAAAAAGAAAAACAGCGACTCAAGAATGGTGCACTAATAAAGAGTTACAACAAAATATTAAATAAATCTTGCAAAATATTCGCAGAAATGGCGTACACTAAAAACTTGCCCGAGAACGTCTCATTGTTCCGTTCTGTTCCATTCGTTGTGAACAGAGTCATCTGCCGTGTCTCTTTAAAGAAAAGAATATTTGTAGATCAAACACGGTGTTTCAACTGTGAATAGTCGAAACTCCAACAGGCCCAGGTCTTTTAACGCCATCTCTTCTCTGTGTTTTTATATTTATTTTCTACGTTGTTATCGTTTGCAAATGTGTACCTTATTATACAAATATTAATGACTTTGAATTCTATTGCTTACGTTTCGCGTATATCAGATTGTACTTGTGTAGGTGTCGGTCGGGAGCTGTGTGTTGTGAGTTGGTCGGATGGGTTAAATGCCCCACTGGCATAATTAAACCAGGCTTTTCGGAAACGAGTTTGCGTGTTGTTATTCTCATGTGATGTGCGACACGAACCCTAGGGAACGAATTTCGTAGTGTAATTGGCATTTCATTTAGCCGACGGTTGTATTCTGTTACTTGATAGCGAGATAACTGGTTCGATGCATGAACGAAAAGAGATTCGGTGAAGACGAAAGTAAAGAATTAGCAAGTATGGGAAAAGGACAAATGAATGAAGGCAAAAAGTAAGAATAAAAAAGGAAAGACGAAGAAAAGAAGGAATTCGATAATATAGAAGAATATAGAATAAGAGAGAGAGAGAGAGAGAGACGGGGAGTGAGAAAGAGGGAGGGAGAATGAGAAATCTTTGAAATAAATCAAAGGAAACTACATGAGATGAAAGTAAATAAAAACATGAATAAATAAAACAATTAATTAGAAATAAAAACGTCTCGAAAAAAGAAACAAACAGAAAAAATAAAGAAAGAAAAGGAAGAAAAATACACAAAAACAAAACAATGAAACAAACGTAAAAAAAAATTAAAATAAAAAAAAACAGGAAAAAGTAAGAAATTAACAGAGAAACATAAAAAATGAAGAAAAAGAGTGAGGAAGAAACAGCAATAGAAAAAACTAATAAAAAAAATAAAAAACAATAATAGTAAAATATCAACCTTAATGAAAGAAAGAAGAAAGATACAACTCAAAGAAGAAGAGGTAGAAAATAAATAGAAAATAAATAAATAAATAAGTAAAATTTAAAAGTAAGGCTATAACAAAATATAACTCATAAATAAAAAAAATAAAATGAAGAATGACATAAAACGGAATGGTAGAAATAAACAATGAAAAAATAGAGAACCGAAAGAAGTAAGAAAAGAAAGAAAATAATCACAAAACCAAGAAAGAAAACGAGAGGAAAATACAATAAAAAAACAAATAAGAACAAAATAGAAACCATCAAAAAAGAAATAATAAACAACTGAAATAACCAACCCAGTATAAAAAGAAACAAAGAAAGAATGACGGAAACAGACAGCCGAAAAGAAACAAACAAGAAAATTAACTCACAAAGACACAAAAAAGTCAGAAAGAAAAAAGAAACAAAGAAAGAATGACGGAAACAGACAACCGAAAAGAAACAAACAAGAAAATTAACTCACAAAGACACAAAAAAGTCAGAAAGAAAAAAGAAACAAAGAAAGAATGACGGAAACAGACAACCGAAAAGAAACAAACAAGAAAATTAACTCACAAAGACACAAAAAAGTCAGAAAGAAAAAAGAAACAAAGAAAGAATGACGGAAACAGACAACCGAAAAGAAACAAACAAGAAAATTAACTCACAAAGACACAAAAAATTAGAAAGAAAAAAGAAACAAAGAAAGAATGACAGAAACAGACAACCGAAAGAAACAAACAAGAAAATTAACTCACAAAGACACAAAAAATTAGAAAGAAAAAAGAAACAAAGAAAGAATGACGGAAACAGACAACCGAAAAGAAACAAACAAGATAATGAACCCACAAAGACACAAAATAAAATCAGAAAAAAAAGCAACAAAGAAAGAATGACGGCAACAGACAACCGGAAAGAAACAAACAAGAAAATTAACCCAGAAAGACACAAAAAAATCAGAAAGTAAAAAGAAACAAAGAAAGAATGGCGGAAACAGAAAACCGAAAAGAAACAAACAAGAAAATTAATCCACAAAGACACAAAACGTCAGAAAGAAAAAAGAAACAAAGAAAGAATGACGGAAACTGACAACCGAAAAGAAACAAACAAGAAAATTAACCCACAAAGACACAAAAAAAAGATAAAAAGAAACAAAGAAACAAAGAAAGAAACATTCTTTTTAAGTTAAACATTATTTACATTGGTTATGAAAAACGTAAATTAGCTAAAAGAGAGCAAACTTTGCAATGGCTAATTTATTTATCAGAAATAAAAAGAAATAACTGCAAAATGTACGAATTTATCATGAGAAAAATCTGAAATGAATTACAGATGAACCCGAGAAGGAACTTAAAAAAAGAGAAAAAAATTAGAAAATCAATTAAAGAAATCGTTGAAGAAAGAAGGAAAATGAACTAAAGGATTTAATTATTCAGACGATTATGAAAAAGAAGGAAATTAAAGAGGGATATAAACGTGAATAGAAATGACAGATAATTAAGAAGGACAGGGTGAAAGACGAGTTAAACGAAAAGAAGATTAGAGGGGGATAGAAGACAGGAATAATTCAGTCAGTTAAGTGCCATACGTGATACACGCTTGGGCGATCATGTCTCGAAAGAGACATGACTGACTGGGCAGAAGATTATCCCGCAGTAGTTTGCCATTGCTTTCTGCGGTAGACTGGTTGCCGACCAAGGCTATAGAACCCAATCTGTCCTGCTATTTAACCCATAACTGGAAGGAAGAGACGGATTAATACCTTTCCCAAGGGTATTTGCGCGTAAGTGAATACAATGGATTCAACTGGAATTCGAACTCGGCGCCCAGGAATAATTACGAGGTAAATAAAGGCAGATTTGGGTGTAAAGAAGAAAAATAAAAATAAATAGAAATAAAAAGATGATTAAAAATGGGACGGTGTGATAAATTAAAAAGAAGAAGCAAAATACGAAGAAGAAAAAGAAGAAGAAGAAGAAGAAGAAGAAGAAGAAGAAGAAGAAGAAGAAGAAGAAGAAGAAAGAAGAAAGATGATTTAAGATGAGCAGAGGAGATAAAGAAGGAGTAGGAAAAAAGAAGATGAAGTAAAAATGATTATTAGAAAAGAAGAAGAAGAAGAAGAAGAAGAAGCAGAAGAAGAGCCGATTAAAGAAAAAGGAGTAAAATAACTATTAAAAATAGGGGAAAAAGAAGAATACTAAGAAGAAAAATCCATTAAACAAGAACAAAAAGAACAACAACAACAGCTGCAAAAAAGAGCACAGTGTAAACATGATGACTAAATAGAAGAATGATAGAATAAGATAGGAAGAGATGATGATGATGATGATTATGAAGAAGAAGAATTTAAAGAAGAATAGCAAAATATAATTAAAGATGGGAAGAAGATGGAGAAAATAAACGAGGTGTAAATAAGGCGACTGAATAAAAAATAGATATGAAAAAGATGAATAAAGAGAAAATAAAAAAAAGAAGAAAAGAGAAAGAATTGCAAGATAATATGGAAGGATTATTTATCGCAGGAAATCTTAGGAATTTATGAAGCAAACATTGAAATCTCATGGAAGTAGGCTTCATCTAGCATAAGGTCTCTGTAAATCAGTCCTCAATGTGTATGGAACTACATGCACAATGGTCTGCAAGACTTGCCTGTTAATTGTGGGCGAAAGGCTAAAAAAGCGACAACGAGTACGTATGAGAAAGAAGCAAAAAAGCAAAATAATGATAGAACAAAAGACAAGAAAAAGAAAAAATGAAGGAAGAAAGAAAATGTATGAGTTTTAAGGAATGGAGAAAGAAAGAAAGAAAGAAAGAAAGAAAGAAAGAAAGAAAGAAAAGGAAAATTAAATGAGCTTTAAGGAATGGGGAAATAAATAAATAAATAAATAAAGAAAGAAAGAAAGAAAGAAAGAAAGAAAGAAAGGAAAATGAAATGAGCTTTAAGGAATGGGGAAAGAAAGAAAGAAATGAAGAAAGAAAGAAATGAAGAAAGAAAGAAATGAGGGAAGAAAAATGAATGAGTTTTAAGGAATGGAGAAAGAAAGAAAGAAAGAAAGAAAGAACCAAAATGAATGAGATTTATGGAATAGAGAAAAAAGAAAGAAAGAAATGGAGGAAGAAAAAAAATGAATGAGCTTTAAGAAATGGGGAAAGAAAGAAAGAATGAAAGAAAGAAAGAAAGAAAGAAAATAATCCTAAAAAGGGAGGAATGATAAAGAGAGAGATGTTTTAAGAAAGAAAACATGAAAAGAAAAGAAAATTAGAAGCCTATGAAAATGAAGAAAAAAAAAAGAAAGAAAAGCAGAAAATAAATTCACAACATGAAAGAAAGGAGTAAATACGTATAATTATTATTGGGAGTGGCGGGTTAGAGTGGAAGTTGAAAACTCTTCTGATAGAAATGTTTGAATGAATACGGAAGCCTGAATGAAAAGGTGATCGAATATGAAGCTGACGGCTCAATTTCTATGAGATGAATATTAACGGCGCGTACAACGCAGGGACAGATCAGAGTAAATGATCCGAAGTGAATACCGTGTAAAAGCACTTACCAACAGTTTCATATTCAATAGGGACCTTTACTTTCGCGGACGGTAAACATCAGGCGAAAATAAAGATGGTTAACTGAAAGACACACAAAAATGCACGACAGAATAACATAGGCGAATTATCGACATTAATCAAAATTCGTTTCGGGTCACGTTATGTAATCAGGAGAAAAATGGAAATAGGAAAATGTTCGTGCAATTCAATACTTACAAGTCTGAAATGTAATTAGGAATATATATATATATATATATATATATATATATATATATATATTACAAAAACATACAGACACACGTACACACACATACACCACGCACACATATATATTTACAGGTTGTAACTACATTAAATAATAATTGAGCATTGAAAATGAAACATATTTTGGCATATACATAAAAATGTATCTATTTACACACACAGAGAAAGAATTATATATATATATATATATATATATATATATATATATATACTGTCCTTGTCTGCGCATTATAGATAACCTTTCTAAGACGCGCTTAAAATTTAATGTACGATTTTATACACATAATAAATTCATCTTTATTGTTCATTTATATATATATATATATATATATATATATATATATATATATATATATCGGTGTGTGTGTGCCTGTGTGTGTGGTATCTTTAGGCAGTAAGTGTTCATTTAAACAAGTTTTGTCAATATCAACCAACAAGTTCTATGCGTTTATTTTTTGTGTTTTCCTCTCTATAACTTTTTATTTGAAGATTAGATAAATGCAATAAAAATAAAATATGAAACCTTTCAGCAACACAACCGCACATACACACAGACGCACACACGCATACACAAACATATTCATATGGGTACGCGTGTGTGTGTATGTTTGCATGGTAGACCTGTGTGTGGTCGTATATATACAGATAGGCATTCTTATAAATGTTGTTTCTGTCGCTGAAATCTGATGTTTTTCATCTTAAGATCAACAATCATTTATGGTGTGGGTCTGCAAGATGTGTCTGAGGTGGTGTAGATTTCTATAGTAGACCTTTATTGTTGATCTTTTAAATAACTTTAATAGGCGTAGCACTGTCGATTCATTTTTTTTCAAAAGTTTTTCCTTGTACACTTGCTTACCTCGGTAGACTTAAGTCCTTAAGTAAATGTATATTCATAAATGAACATTGAAATAAATGAACGAACATGTTTAAAATTTTGCTAAAGTAGATTTTTCTCTTTAGATAAATCATTAACCCACTTTTTTCTCATATTATTGCCAAAACTAACTTTCTATCTAGTTTAGTTGATTAGGTCAGTGATCATTATGACCAACTCAGAGATAAGATGTAGCACTTTTATTCAGAATTATCCCTCAAGTACGACGATAATGACACTAAAACAAACGGGGTTACTTGGAACTAAAGCGAATGAAAACATTTCTTTTTCTATGTACACTGTCTTTCCAGAACGTAGGCGATCATGGCATTTCACGTCTCCCTATTTCTGGTGACTCTGAGCACACTTTCTACAGTAGCACCGTTCTGTCATCCAACTGCTCAGGCCCTTCAAATATATTATCCATTGCTTTCCTATGATTCTTTTTCTCTCTATCCTAGTATACGAAATTACATTGAAGAAGTATTAAAGTTCAATAGAAATTAAAACAGGTATACCAAAAGACAGTTTCAGCAGTAGTAAGTATAAGGAGTGCGATAATACAACTTACCCCGACGTAGCCAGATCCAAACCGACCGAGTCAAGTGAAATTGAGAATAAACTTCTTTTTTCTCCTCAAATAAGTGTTTCGATAAAAATAATTTTCAAAGAAATAAATATATATATATATATATATATATATATATATATATAATATATTTATATTATATATATATATATATAATATATTTATATTAATAATATATATTTATATTAATAATATAATAATATATGTTATTATAGTAATATGTAATATATAATATGTATATATTACATCATATATACATATTATATATGTATATATTATGTAATATATATATTTATATATTATGTAATACACACAAGTACACACACACACACACACACACACACACACACACACACATATATATATATATATATTTTTTTTTTTTTAATCATTTCACCCCGAGCAAGGCAGAAATGCCACTGATGAGCGGGGGGCTACGTAACTGTAAAATGATTAATTAGAAAAGAGTGAGGAGTATAAACTAGTTAGAAAGGAGCAATAGAAAGCTGAGAATGCAGGTGCGATGACAAATACATAGGTGGAGAGAAAGGGAAGGATATACGGCGGTGGGGAGAGAGCTAGAGTGCAGTGTTTAATAGATGAGTATTAACATTGCATTTACATTTCTGGAGGTTGTAGCCATCAGGAAAGCAAGAATATGGAAGCAAGTTCCACAGGCGGGAAGTGCGAGAGAAGAAGCTGCAGGAGTAGAAGTGTCGTCTGCATATATATAATGAGGACAAAATTTAACATAAAATAACCTGTTTCTATTCCGCTCATCGAGCCTGTCGTTTTCTGCTTTAAACTTTATCTTCATTTTGCCTTGTAATATAAAAAATATTTCTAAACCAATACTCAAGTTCTGTATCACAGAAAATCTCTTCAGATATATATATATATATATATATATGAATAGAATAAGTAAAGAACTAGTAGGGAAAAGATGTTTTTAAGCTAACATGTTTCACTTTAACAAGATTCATTTGAGATTTATTTAAAACAAAGTATATAGACATATGTGTGTGTATATATATTAGTTGGATTAGTTTTAATGTTTCGTCATGTTTTATTTCTTTTGTGACAAGTGTATTTTTTTATTTTCTTAAATTAGACAAATTTCTCGAAAAAATTTCACTAGTCTGCATATTTCCTATCAGCGCTTCTACTTTTTGGGATTATTACGCTTTGATTTTCATTTTAGATGTGATTAAGTTGCACACAATAATCGGCCATTTTGAAATAAGAAAGAGGAGATAACTTCAACGTATGAACAGAAAGCATTTAGACTCTAGTGATGTCTCCAAAAAAAAAAAAAAAAAAAGAAATAACAGACACTTCGCAAGTAGTTTTTCTAAATCGGCTAAAAGGAAACACTTTTTCCTGGCATTTCTTTTTCTCTAAATAAACCAAATAAATAAATGAAAAAAAAACAAACATCCAGAACAAAAATACAGTGAGATTGATTGAGAAGCTGTATTTTTGATCAAATTTCCTTTATAAAAAATTTCAATCGGTGATTTAATGTTTACGATATATATTGTAATTTGATTTACATCTTATTGTTTTGGATACTTTTATTTTTTAAACTAATGCATTCAAATCTCGTGCCTTTTGTCAATTTAAAATGTTTAAATTTAAGTGCTGCTGGTTTATATTTAAAAAAAAAAAAGAAACACTAATATACTTAGAGAATTGATAAAATAGTCATTAGAAAAATTACCTTTATTTTCCTGATTTTTTCCTGATGTACCTATTTTAGATTCAGAATTAAATTACCCCAATATAGAGAAATTGTCCCTGTGGCAATTTTGTATATATATTCGCGTGTTAACCAAATTAGAGAATAAAGTCAGCAAAATAAATATAGATTTGCCATCATTCGAAATTTGACACTGAGACGTAGCACCATTTTCCATCCTCGCATATAATAATATACACACATTTATATATGTACAAATATGAGTCTGCATAAGAACACGCGTGTATATTCGCTACATCATGCATGCATAGAAAATTCAATTAAATTATTATTTTTTTTTGAATCGATATATGTCGACAAAATTATTCAGAAAATATGAACCGAACACGTACATTAAAACAATGTTTCGGTTATTATGAATGTACAATATGATGAGATGTTTGTTTGAATAAATATGTGTGCGGCTGCATGTTTTTTTACGTATGCAAGTATTTATGTAATTAAAGCGTAGAAAAAAAGTGAGCGTTTTGAAAAAGAACACTGCGAAGTTTTCAATAAAAACGTTGATAAATACGCAATGGACAAATTAATGATATCCGTGCCTTTTCATTCAGATTTCACGTGTTATATATATATATATATATATATATATATATATGTATATAAATATATATGTGTGTGTGTGTGTGTGTGCGTGTGCGTGTGCGTGTGTGTGTGTACCTATATATATATATATATATATATATAGACAAAGGAAGAGAGAGAGAAATAGATAGATATGGGAATTCAAATTGGCACATTAAATCGACTAAATAAATTGTCATATATATTTTATAGATCATTAGCTAGAAAATTAGATGTGAATAGACTGAGATAGTGAGGAAGAAAGCATGACATATAAATAGAAAATATTGACGTAGTGGCATCAACAGGTAATTTACATTAAAATGAATAGTTTGAAATAGATAGATAGATAGATAGATAGATAGATAGATAGATAGATAGATAGATAGATAGATTAATAAATAGATAGATATGCTAAATTATATTAATATCTATGAGTAAATTAAGAATAATTAAGCATAGATAGATTTATTAACAGATACTAAAGTAAAATTTTGAGAAAAATACATACATACACACACACACACACACACACACACACACACATATATATATATATATATATATATATATATATATAATGCTCTCATTACGATTGAGCTCTCTAGAAAGGAAAATCTTTACCACTTCTACGATTTACGCGTTACTTTTTCATCAATGAATTGATTTATTCCGGTGACTGGAGAGTATACAGCGCTTATATGTAACACGCTAAAACTTCCCTTCTCTGATTCCATGCGCCTATGGCTTAAAGAGTAGTGACTCCGACTGGCACTAAATCGGTCTTTCAGAAGCAAGTAGATATCTAACAACACAGATGAGCTTTGATACAGTGATACAGGCTTGTATGTGGATCACATATATATATATATATATATATATATATATATATATATATATATATATTGAAAGACTATAATAGATAGATAGATAGATAGATAGATAGATAGATAGATAGATAGATAGATAGATAGATAGGTTTGAACAGATGGAAAATAGCTAGAAAGTAATCGTGGCTCATGTAGATACAACATTAAAGTGAGAGAAATACCCTTCGGAGGCTCTAAGCCATTCTTTAATGCATAGTTTCCCAACCTTTTTGCTGCGATTACCCCCAAAAAACAATTTCACTATTATCCATTAACCCAATGAACAACAGATAAATAAAGGAATGAAAAATGTACAGAATGAGATGGACAGATAAAATAGATGTCCATGGTGGTGCAATAGATATCAGCTCGAAAAAAAAAATCGGAGAGCCGAGTTCGAATTCCAGTTAAATTTGATTGCATTTGCTTACGCGCAAATTCCCTCGGAAAGGTATGAATCCATCTTTTCTCTCTCCATCTGTGGGTTAAATAGCAGGTCAAATTCTGTTCTAAAGTTTTGTTTAACAACTAGTCAACCACAAAAATAAAAGGCAACCTACTGCGGTAAAATATTCTGCATAGTCCTTCATGAATCAAAAATAAATTTATGGTTTAAGCGTGTAAAACGTATGGCACTTCATTGAATGAAACGCGTTTTTTCACGGTTTACATATTTCATTATCTAAACATATAAATGAAACTTTGTCTCTGTGTGTGTGTGTATCCGTTACCTATAGACTCCGAAATGGCTGAACCGATTTTCTTGAAACTTTACACAGTTGTACTATAAGAGCCTGCGAGTGTTCTGTGGTCCGATTTTAATCAAATTTGACACACTCATAGACAAAGACATAAGAAATGATATTCCGAGTTTTCAAGGTTGCAGTTCTTACAATAGTGCAGAAAATCGATAATATATATATATATATATATATAAGGCAAGATGTTTGTGTGTGTGTGTATGTTTATCTGTCTGTATGTCCTTTATACAAATCCACAATTTTTATCAGATTCGCACCAAACTTCACACAAATATTCTTTAGGCTGAGTCTGAGCTCCAGGACCTTGGATTAATTTTAAAACTTTCATTACACCCGAGCAACGCGGGGCTATACTGCTAGTTTGAAATAAACTGAAATATCTCGGACGTATAGTAATCGTAGGGAACTAATAAATCACAGAAAAAAGTAATGTATACACATTATAATACATTCTATTCACTTTTTATAAAAACCGTGTTCCCAAAGTTTTAGCTTGAACGCGAGGGTATTCAGCATGTTTTTAAAGACCAAGAGCCACTCTAGGCAGGGTGTTACAGATATAGAGGTACAGTTTATTGGGATATTTGAGGAGGATAATGGTGGGCCCTAGACTTGAACATGTTAATATGCTTGTTTAATCAAAATACCATTTTATGTTCATATATTTTATTTTTTCATTCAATTAAAAATCAATGACCTAATATATTCAAAGCCTAAATAAACCTGCAGTAGAATTATTAGTGACAATCCGTATTGGTTCATTAAATTTACACTTAAATTTTCATGAGCTCTGAATATAAGCAGAGTTCTTCTAAATGTATGTATCCAGGACAAATCCATTCATTGGAGAAATAGATGATATCACACTGCCTCAGAAAGAAATCTTTGAACCGAGCAGGATTTTCTTTATTGTCTTCGGGTCCGTAGCGGATTGTCAGAAGCATAAGGTTCTTCCTCGTTTTCGCGTGAACGGGATTTAATCTTACTGTGTTTTCGTAGTCGAGTGACTTCTTCGACCTCAGAATTATCGGTACGTGGATGTGTTGATTTGTGAGAATTCGGTTCGACGCCACTCGAGGGATCAGAGCTCAAGATTTCCTCATAATCTTCAGGAAAAAACCATGTTTCAGTGTCTGCTTCTTAAAAATCCGTTGAAGTGTCTTCGTTTACGCCAGTAATTCCCGATTTGTACTCTGCTGGAGCCATGTCTCTTAGTAAGACAAGGTCTTCCTGTCCATCCGGGACACAGACACGCGCATACTGAGGATTGCCATCTAGTAGGTCTGTTTGGTCAACCAGTGGTTCGTATATGTTCAGCCGCTTGTATCTGTTGAGTAATAGCATTCCCGGTCTCGAGAGCCAAGAAGGGAGAGTCTAAGTTCTTGGAAACAGAAGGAAACATTCATGCGTTAGTGGCTGTGGCTACCCCAGCAGCTGTTAATTCAACAGTTTTCCAGATTATTCCATTAAACTTTTCGCACTGGCCATTGCTCTCAGGGTTATTTGATGTTGTTCTACTTACGTCTACTCATTGCTCTTATAGGAATAACCATACGCGTTCGGACATTTTTTAATAATTTCACCCCAAGCAAGGCGGTACCACCACTGATGTGCAGAGGGCTACATAAGAGAGTTTTAGAGAGGGTGAGAGTGAAAACAAATACGAACCATCAACAGGGGGTTGAAGAGAAGGTGGGACCTTGTTGCCAGTCTGGTTGCCCGAGTAAATTCTTGTGGAGGAGACACCAGTGACCTAAGTTCGTCAGAGCAGAAGATATTAAAATATTTATAGAAGAGACATAGGGAAGCCACATGAGATGAAAAAGTGGCTGGAGTCGAGGACCAATCACATTACAGAACCGGAAAAAGACAATGGAGACGAACAGCAGAGGCACCTGACCAGATATGACAACTATATTCCATGAAGCTACAAAATCTACATGTGTGAATACATGCAGGTAGACCCAAATCAGAAAATAAAAGTGAGCAAAGTGCTTGTAGTATTGTTGTAGAAGATACATCTGGTCTGGTTATCGTGAAAGCAAACCGCGAATATTCGTCCATTATTTTCCGCATGTATTTGTTCCGATTTTTTTGACGAAAGCGAACCTTTAAATTCCAATGCGATTCTTTCGTAGGACTGCGTGGTTTTCCAGTCCTTGCTGGTGTTAAGACGGCGGAAGCGGATTTTTTTTCAGCCCAAGACATTCATCAGTTTTTAATATCTTTCACATCATTTACTGTGTGGGAAGGTTTCTGATTTTCGACATGTGTAACACGTGAGTGTCACATGGAATACAACTATATTATCTATTTAATTCTTCTTTGCTAGGAGATGATCTACATAAGGTATGTTATATTGAACGAGTAACACGATAGTTCTATTCTCTACCTGGCACTTTAAATTCTATTTTGCTGGTTGTTTTCGCGTTCAATATGAATGCAACTAATTTTTTTCTGTAATTAATTTAAAGTGTCACCCGATCGAATAATGCCTCGATTTTTTAACAATAGCATACGCTTCTTTCTCTGTTTCAAAATTCACACTTTCTGATTTAGACAGGGTTCCAGAAAAAATGTTTATGGCATTCCCCGATTGGCTTAAAGAGGCCAGCTATATCGCATTCTGATGCATCTGTCTCTACTGCCAGAAGTATGTATAGTCGGGCGTAGTAACTGTTGCTTTTGCTATGTCCATCTTTAACGCGTTAAACACTTTCTCTGTTATGGGAGATAACGGAAACTTTTATACAGTTGTTAAAGGGTAGTTTTTTTTTCTTAAAAACTACGATAAATGAGCATAGTGTGCGAACATTCCTAAAGCATGCCGTAGAGCGGGTTAATCTTTTGGGAGAGATTAGCTGAAAGGTGTTCGGCAAAGTACCCCACAAAGAATTGTTAGAAATGCTCAACAACATTGACATATTTAGTAAAGATATTAGAGCAATCAAGAACCTCTACTAGTAGCAAACCGCCTGCATACGGATAGGATAGCACGACTTTATGCTGGTTATATTATCGTGCGCATATGTATCTTGCAGGTTCCCTTTCGTTATTATCGCAACTATCACCCGTTGAAAGCTAGCTACTCCAGTATTTACGCTAAACTGTATTTTGCGAAATTGATAGAGTTTGCCGATAGCCTCTCACACCGGATTTTATTTATCACTCGGCCTTATGATAAGCACTTTTGAGGTTCATAGTATAAAATAGACGTTTTTTGTCTATCTAATATGATCTATTCTTGGAAGTGGATAGGTTCCTAGCAAATAAAAACGATTTATTGTTTGTGAATAGTCGATTAACTTTCACTTTTTTCGGCTCTCAGAAAAGACTACGAATGCTTGAATTCTCGACGGCGAATGACTTTGTTCGTTGGTACCTTCTTTCAGCATACGAGTAACTTATGTTTGGATAAATGATTTATCCGCCTACGAGTGTAGTCTGGATTTAGCAGCTAAAGCTTAACAACAGGGTTTCAAATTGATGAAAAGTGTTGGCAATGGATAGACATTAAAGCAATGGCAAACAACCCCGGGGTAAATTACCCCAGTGAGGTAATGACCCCATATTTTGGGGGTAATGGATGTTTGGTTTGGGAACTTCAGGGCAATATTGCTTCATTTTGTGGGAAATTGGAACTATGGACCAGACGTATTGGAAAGGGAATTTTTCATAATTGGATGCCTTCCTAGATAAAGGTAATTCTGAAGACATCCTCAAAGACATGAAGACAGACATCAGTGATCAACTAAATGGCCTCTTGGAAAAATTACGTAAGTACTTTCCAAACTTGAATAATTCCAACAATGAATGAGTAAGAAGCCCATATCTTGTGAGTGAAGCTTTTTGTGGACAAGCTTTTTCTACTATCCTTGGAATGAAAACCAAGAAACGTGGCAGACTCAACGTGGCAAACGACGCCTGAATAACCCTTTCCGTTACAAAGACAAGAATTAATAAACTGGCACAGGCAACACTCAACACTCACATTAAGAACCACGGCTACGTTACGGCTACTACACCTCTGATTATTATAAATTGTCACTATTGTATTAAATACTTTCCATTAATTTTGTCTGGTTTTGATGTATGAAAATATAATTACTTCTTTTCCTATATTACGGGTATTTGTTCATTGGGTTAATGGATAATAGTGAAATTGTATTTTGGGGTTAATCGCAGCAAAAATGTTGGGAAACTATGCTTTAAAGAATGACTTAGAGCCTCCGAAGGGTATTTCTATTAATTAATATTGACGCAAGATGTTGTGCCTTAATAGCAGGTTGCAACATAAATGCTTCATAGGTAGACATCTTACTCCTAGGTACCCTTTATCTAAACTTATTTATAAATAGAACTTTGTCTGTGCGTGTGTGTGTAGACGTTACCTATGAACTCCGAAACGGCTGAACCGATTTTCCTGAAAATTTACACAGCTGTACTATAAGCCTCTGCGAATGTTCTTAGCTAGGTTTTGTGTCTAGGTACCGCAAATAAATATCGAAAATCGATAATCGAAAAAATCGGGTTATAGAAGCAGTGGTTCGATTTTAATAAAATTTGATACACTCATAGACAAAGACATAAGAAACGATATTCAGAAGTTTCAATGTTGCAGTTTTTACAATAGTGCAGAAAATCGATCATATATATATATAAAAGGCAAGATGTTTGTGTGTGTGTCTCTTCATCTGCCTGTTTGTCTGTATTTTTTTCATCCCTTTTATTTTAGTTTTTGCTTCGGGTTTGGCTCTAAGTAGGTATAATTGTAGTTCTTAGTCTCAGCCACGATACCATTTACTCAGAGGAATTATTTAGCCTTCAAAATTCAGTTTACGACGAAAAAACTTATTTGATATCGATACCAGGAAATCAACATTTGACTTACATCCATTCATTTTTCTTTCAGTCTACGGTTTCGCTTTAACTGGAAACAACTATTGCTTTTTAGTCTTTCGTGCCAACGTCCAAAAAGTTTGAGCTCCAGGACCATAGATTAGTTTTATAGCTTTCATTACACCCGAGCAACGCCGGCTTATACTGCTAGTATTTAGGTAACAAAAAGCAGTATCCCAGTATTTGTATAGAAAGAGATGAGCTAGCCATTTTCATTTTGTTTAAGTATGAAATGGTTCTCTATGAATTCTTTATCGCACTGCTTACGTTAAGGAAATTTTCTGTGTTTCCCGTGTCAATTAATGCATTTACCGGTTGTTTGTTAGCCGTTTTCTCTATCGTTGTAGTTAATAGATAGCCAAGTGTATCCACTAATGCCAGACAAGATAACGTTTCGATCCTTATTTGTCGTTGTTTAACGATGCATATTGACCTTGCACGTGTCTTGCTTCGAGAAGAAGAAAAGAAACAAACGTGTGCGTTTAATTAAGAGCGTTTATTGTTTTCATATAATGAGGCGGCCAAAACAGGTGATGAGATTACTGCATTTGTATAGTGCATTTTAGCATTTTGTTTTCCGAAATCTACTAATCTTGTCCGGTCATAGTTTTGTTATAACATTAAGGTGCTATTTTCGATTATTCTTTGTCGGATATTTGTGAAACCGAAGCCTGTTTATGAGGGCATCTCAATTCGGCTCAGCATTGTTTCTCTGAAACCGAAGCAAATGAGGAGTCTTTACAAAGGCTTGATAAAATTTGTCAGTTGTATCTAAGTGCAGCTGATGCCACGTAGTAAAGTGTCTAGAGACCATTTCATTTTTTTAAAAGTAGATCCTGCCCAGCGCAGTTAATGCCTATTCATAGAAAGGTGCGTCTGCGAAATAGTCAAAAACTTGTGCTGCGACATATTTTGTGAGGCTTATTAGAACTTTCATAGCAGTAGGCATTTTATGAACGTTTTCTCCAGTGACAATATTCTAGATCGCGTCAAACGCGTTCGAGTGAATAATAAGTTTCAATGGACAGCGATGATTAGCCATTATCAAAATATTTGACAACGAGATTTCATTAAATTGAAGTGAAATTATTAAACACAATTCGTATTGGCTTAATAGTATGCTTTAATGAATTCGGTATTGACTAGGGCTTTCTCATAAAAGCGGGATTTTGCACGAAGGCGAGTTTTACTTTCAGAGTGCGTCTTCTTCGGCAAAATTTCCCGTAAACCCTGCATACGCCGAGTTGGGTTGTTGTCTATCTACACAAGCTGAGAGACTGCCCTTCGGCATAGCCTCGTCTGAGTTCTCTTCTGCCAGAAAGAAGAGAGTTCGACAAAGTTAGAACTGTAAAGAACTCAATATTTCCCTTTCTGCACACTGAAAATGGATGTGGAACAAGGACGAATTATATGTCTGAGATCCGATCCCTTAAACTTGGGCAAACATTTCCCTTAAACCATCTTTAAGGCAGGGTCGAGCTCTGGTGTTATCACCCCAGACGAGACTTTACCCTTCGGCAGAGCCTCATCTGGGTGCCTCTCCGACCGGAGGCAGAGAGCCCGCTAAGAGAGAACTTTAATAAACTCTGAATGCAAACAGACTTTCCTGAATATATGTATTCAAGACTAATCCATTAATAGGAGAAATGCTTCATACCCCAATAGCAACTAAAATACAAAAAATGCACCTAAAATACATTGGGAAAATCTCTCAGAATTTAAAGAAAAAATGTATGAACATCCAATATATTAAAATTAACACAGTAAGTGCGATTGTGTGCCACCGAAAACTTTGTGATCACGATTTTTACCTAGGAAACCCTATATAAATAAAATAACCATTTTATAATTGTTCCTGCTATTCCATTTGTTGATTCCTAAGTTCTGACGACCGTTACCCTGTGCCAATACCGCATACATAATGGATTATTCTGTTCTAATTGGGTGGAAAGAAAAAGACATAAAACCGCTACTTGGTTTCAATGGGATAATGAAGGAAAAAAGGGAAGAAAGATTTGTTAACGTTTGATTCAGTGAAGTAGAAATAGTAATCAGCTTCAAATCTTTGTATTTGTACTTGTATTTGTAATTAAAATAACTACATGCATTCATATTTGCAATTGTTCTTGCAATATTTTGTGAAAGTTAAGGTAAAATATTGAAGGATGCGATAAGAGAACTTTTACGTATCTTTTATTCTCGTAGAACTCTATATGAGCGTACTCAATCATTAACTTGAAAATTAAGTTTCATTAAAAAATATAAAATTTCAAACAGAAAAATTGTGAAATTTTCACCTGCTAAAACTAGTCAATATAATTTACTCAAAGACTCATTGAAAGTGCTTCAGAGTTCCGAAAAATTACTATACGACCGGTTCATTTTAATATGTCATCCTTTCTTTACTAAATGTCTACGGAAACTGTACGAAGAAACACTTAAAAGATAAAATGTGTAAAATTGTCTCAAACATAATTTCTATAAGATATATTTAAAATAAATATTGAATCATCCACATGCTTGACGTGAATCACTTTTAGTTGCAGTGAGGAAAATTCTTTTCTTGAATTTTATATGATGGCGCCGGATCACCTACAAATTGTGTAAAGAAAAATTTAAATGGTCTCACATATTGTTGCCAGATTTACTTTCAATTTAATTCATATAAATAAACTGAAAGATGGATAAGAAAAGGCTGATATAGATAGATAGATAGATAGATAGATAGATAGATAGATAGATAGATAGATAGATAGATTGTGTGAGAAAGAGAGAAAGACATAAAGTCAAGTATAGATGAATAAAGAAAAAAGACAGATATATAGATGAAGACAGATGCAGGGCGATAGACAAGGGCAAACCAATATATATATATATATATATATATATATATATATATAGAGAGAGAGAGAGAGAGATAAGGACAAACCGAGATAGATAGATAGATAGATAGATAGATAGATAGATAGATAGATAGATAGATAGATAAGTAAGGGTTACCAACGGTATACATTCCACAGATAGTCACTTTTAAAGTGCTCAATACAAAAGTATAGTATAATAATAATAATAATAATAATAATAATAATAATAATAATAATAATAATAATAATAATTACCATAGATGGACAGCTAAGGGAAAACGGAAATGATTATGCACATAGAGAGAGAACGAGAAAGAGAAAGAGCGTGAAAGAGAGAGAGAGAGAGAGAGAGAGAGAGAGCGAGAGAAAAAGAAGGACAAAACGACATAGATAGATAGATAGAAGAAGAATGAATGTTGATGCCGCTGTTCTCACTATGAAATTACGTAAAAAAATTTAGCGACAACAATATTTTTTATATCTTTTTATCACTAATATAATTAAGGGATAGTAAGTGTAAATATTAACTTGTGATTTAAGTGTGTTTATTATTATTTCAAGAAATATTTTTATGACCCAATACTCTGCATTCGAAAGATTATAAAAATGCTTCATAGCAAAACTTTTCTATATTAAAATACTTGCAATTTATTCATCCTGAATATGAAATCTTCTGACAAGAAAATAATATGTTAAGAGATTGCGCCTAGTATTTTATTAACATATAAAGAATAGAACGTGGGTAATAATTTTTATGATGGCGGTTAACGATGTATTTTAATTTTTGAATATTGTAGTTGTCTGGGAAACAAGAAATTGGAAGGGAATTCTATAGTTGAGAAGAGCGAGAATAAATATTTTAGATTAAAATAGCTCGTTCAACAGTAAAAAGGCGTAAACAAATTATCAATTTAGTATCAGAAGAGAGTTAAACAGGCGGGAAGGGCGAGAAAGGAAACTTTTTCAGTAGAAGAGGCCACTACATTTAACCAATTCAGTGGTTAAACGGTAGCACCTAGATGCTAAAGTAAGAGTACGCGTGTAATGAACAAAACAAGATATAGATTTAAAATTCAAATGCTAAGCACTGGTTGATTTTGTTAGGAAAAAAAAAGACTCGAATTACGAACTCTGCTTAGCACACACGCAAAAGCGAATCCAAAACAAAACTCGTGAAATTTCACACCTGGATGCGAAATGTTTTTCGGCTAATAGAAAACTAGGAAACATCTAAAAACAAAATTCAAATAATCTTCAATTATCAGAAAAAAATTATTTCATGGACCATTTTGCGAACCGACGCGAAGTTTGTTCGTCGTCCAATGAAAAGGTCAGAATCACATCCGGGAGTGAATTTCCAAATGATCTTTTCGAGAACCACAAACGAAATAAAAGACGTAGTAAATTCGGCTGTTGCCAGAGAGAAGAGGACGAGCGTAATTAACACGTCCCTTTCTCTCTCACTTCCTTCTTCTTCATCGATCCCCCGTCTCCCTCTTTTTATACCTGATAACCGAACGGAAACCCCGACGTCCAAAGATCATGCACCCTACTACATTGGTGAACCCTGATGTCTAAATAGAACACGCAATGGAAGAATCACTACTACTACTACTACATAAATTCTTTTGGTCTGGTCACCAGTGGAGAAAGATCGTCAGAGCAGTTGTTATAAAAATGTTTTTGGAACACACAGAGGTATACCACACCACATAAGAGAGAAAGTGAATAGAGACCTGATACCTGGTCAAGATCGATTGTATTGCGGTCCGTTATCTGAATTTTAAGAGATGACTAGAAGAAGGATCAGATTCCTAAAGAATTAATAGGTTTATTTGTAATTCGACAGTTTTATTACTTCAAATAATAATCGTGTTTAAAAAAGACGCAATGTTGTTTTTAGTTTTTTTTACATTAAACAATGTGTATTATGTGTATTGATCTGCCCATCTGCGAAAGTTTTATATAGAATATATACAGAATTTATATAGAAAATAACTATTTAGTCTCTCTCACTAACTGTGTATATATAATATATATAGAATTTATATAGAAAATGTACTATTCAGTGTTGTTTTTAGTGTTTTTTAGTTTAAACAATTTGTATTATGTCTATTGATCTGCCCACTCGAGAAAGTTTTATATACAATATACACAGAATTCATATAGAAAATAACTATTTAGTCTCTCTCTCTGTGCACATATATATAATATATATACAATATATATTGAAAATGTAATATCTAACAGAGTTTTAAAAAATGCAGGAAAACAAATAAAACGAAGCATCTATTTCAAACATGGATATCCAATAAATATAACATTTGAAGAAATACATTCACACACACACACACACACACACACACACACACACATATCTATCTATCTATCTATCTATCTATCTATCTATCTATCTATCTATCTATCTAAATAGAGAGAGAGGTCAAAAAGAGAAGGGGAGAAAGTAACAAACTAATAAATATACATAAATATTAAATATATTACGATATATGCATAAATACGATACTTATATCATACTTATGCATACGATATATGCATAAATACATATTTATATAGATAAGACACGAGAAAGGCTGATATAAGCCATTATCAAAGACATTTCAACCATCGTGGTAAAATTTCTTGAAAAAATTTAATATAATAATAGACTGAAGCGTATATCATGTGTATATAGGCACTGAAAATTGGGTAATATTTTTAGCTGGATCAGATTAAAATCTAATTCGATTTTGATTTCTTGTCGGGAGCATGAAACCACTTTGACAACTAAATTTTCTGCGCCAAACACCATGAAATTAGTAACAGTTCATATTTTGGGTAATAGAAAGCAACAAAAACAAATGTTAGTAAGCAAATATCTTGGGAGCATACATTGTTTGTGCAAACATTTCAATATCTAGTTGATTTTTATATCACGTAGCTTGCCAATATTGCTCATTTTTTTATTGTAGATTTCGCCCACCTATTAGATAAAGAAAATGAAGAGAAAAATCACAGAAAAAAAACACCAAAAAAACAGAATTTTTGGCATTAATTTTTTTATCACGTCGTTTTTAGACACTTGAACCATAACCAATTCAGTCGTTATATTTATACAAGAATCGAGAAAACACTCACCGTGATAGCTGTCACAACTCTATTTCTGATAGCAAATGACGGCGGTCCTCAGCATGATAATGGAAGTGGAATAAAAAGTGACATGTGAAAAATACTTAATTTTATTCACATAGGCAGAAGAAAAACATCGAAATCGTACGTCTCCAAGGCTAGAAGAAAATAATGGCCAGAAAATTATATGACCTACTTTATTGGTCTGTTTTTTCAGTTAATTTCAGCACATATTTTTGAAATGGAAGATTCATGTGAATATCTGAACATTGTATCACAGAAGCCCAGATATAAGATTTTTTAAGTGGGAATAATGTTCAAGTTAGACGGATATTTACTTTGTTTAAACATTAGAGATTACTACTGAAATACATATCCGTTTAATATAATATACATATTACGTTTAATGAATTAAACATTCTCATACGTCGGTAAGAAACTGACAAAAGCCAAGATGCTATATCAGGATGTATTATATTGCACACCTTTTTTTGAATTTTGTCAAAATTTCGGAGATATATAGTAGGATCTCCAGATATGACAGCAGTATTTAATGTACATAAAAATCGTATATACAAAATATGAAAAATATCCAAAATTTTCTTGATTATATTACTCTGTGAAATTTAGCAACAAATTTTAACACTAAGTTCTATTTGGACATTGTCTCCATTGGAATTTACCTTACAAAATAACAAGGATTCTACTTTATATATATATATATATATATATATATATATATATATATATATATATAGTGTACCAAGGCAGCAAGTAATTTTCTAAACATATGCAGTTAAATATAAGAGACAATGAATGTCTATTATGTTTAATCATGAGCCGTTCTAAACGTCGTATTTTTGCTTTAATTTCAGTTGAAAATAAAATAAGCTTAGAAGAAAATCAATAAATAATTATCCAAATGTTGGAGAATTTTTGTCTTTATTTTCAACTGAAATTAAAGCAAAATACGACGTTTAGAACGGCTCATGATTAAACATAATAGACATTCATTGTCTCTTATATTTAACAGCATATGTTTAAAAAAAAAAAATATATATATATATATATATATATATATATATATATTGGTGCCAGTTTTAAATTTTTCTAGTTTGAATGTGAAGTTGTGATTATTCCACCGTGTTTTAAAACTGCCTTTATTACATCCTCAGTATATTTCATCTTTTACTTGTGCTCTGTAGATGACTCCTTTGGTTTGACAAACTCCTTTAAGCAGACATTTCTTTTATCTCTGTGGTTACATTTTTCATTAACCGTATTTTGCCGTACATTGACTTTTTTAAATTTTTGGTATTTTACCTCTTTAAGTGATTTTCTAAATTAGGCATAACCGTATTTCTATTAAATAATTTGTGTAGCTTTGAGCTTTTTGAGAAGTGTTTGTTAAGTAGCGCGTAATTATAGTTAAGTAGTTTTGAACTGCTTAACAAATATTTTAATTCTCAATTGGTTTGCTGTTTAAAAATCCATAAGTTATAAACCGTTTTAAATATTCTAAGTGAAAGTAACATATATTTATCAACGATCTGACCGAGGCAATTGTAAAAATTTCTTTTGCATCGCTGAAATAAATTCTGTATTTACAACTGTTTAATTATGTGTTGAGTTTTCCTCAGCGTGTTACGGAGTGGTTGAGACCAGAGTTAGAATCGCACTCTGGTTGATACATTCTTTTGATCGATTTTGAATTAAGATATCTGAGTGAATATTCGTCGATGAGTGTGTGCGCACGTATTCACACATTCATGACCGAGGGTTTTGAAGAATTGGCTTTGATCAAATTGCCGATCATGGCTGATTAATCACACTCTCCGAGAAATTGTAAGTAATGGCAGTTCAACATAGCCGCATTATAAAATTTTCTACGACAGTGATTGGCTTGCCGGCAGGTATACTCATCACACACACACACACACACACACACACACACACACACACACACACACATATATATATATATATATATATGTATATACATATGTAATGAATTATTTGGACATTATTTTTACCGATACTCGTACTTAAGTAGATATTCTGTTTTTTTTTTGTTTTTTTTAAATACGAGTATCGGTAAAAATAATGTATGTCCAAATAATTCAGTACAAATTGTCGGTTGCTTATAACCAAGTTTCGTTAAAATTCGTTAATTTCCGTAACATGTTTATATATATATATATATATATATATATATATATATATATATATATATATGCAGAGGAAAGCAGTAAACAACCGCTTCGTAAGGTATGAAATAATGTAAAAGTGCTCCCCAGGTTTCAATGCAATGTATCAGAGAGTGCCCAATACTTAACAAGCACTTCACTTGTGCCTGTAGATACCTCACACTTGAAAACCTGGTAGCTTGGTGTTGATTCGTTAACATATATATATATATATATATATATATATATATATAGTATTGTAACCAAGTTGTTGAACTCGTAGGGTTATTAACCTTTTGTTCATACATTTACTTTTATAAAGAGTGCTCGATACAAATGTAGAGCGTTATACTATAATGGTTGTTACAATGTTTTTATAAATTCATAGTATCACTACACAAAAATTTTCCTAATTTTTGTATAGTGATACTATGAATTTATAAAAACATTGTAACAACCATTACAGTATATATATATATATATATATATATATATATATATATATATATATAGCGCCAAATTAGCTGAAACAAAACGAATTTTGTCCCCCTAGGATTTTACACATTTTAAGCGTTGTATTTTGGCATTGTTTTTCCCTTTCGAAAACATTTTTCATCACGTTTTAACTGATGGATGTAGTTAGTTACTTTGTCTTAATGACATGACTAAGAGATGAAAGGCTGACACTAAAAATATCCACGATCTCTCTGTAAGGCTCACCAGTGTGTTCGTGCAGTGTTACCATTTTCGTATGCTTCCTTGGAGTAACGTCTCCCTTGAAGACAATGTCCGTAGGGCAAGTAATCGTCAGTCGAGACAATAGTGTCTGGGCGTGATAAAAATTTGATACATTTACGGATGACGCATATGATCTTATTTGAGATTAAAAATATAGAAATCGATTGCACCCTGTCATATAAGTGGATCTAAAACTGACCGTATGGTGAAAGAAAAGAAAGAAAAAAAAAAGAAATTAAACAGCTGTTTCAATTAATTTGCTCACGGATATATATATATATATATATATATATAATTATGAATTAATTGTACACTGAAACACGACGAAATTTTCTATGATTCGAGATAGATTCTCTTCATCAGGCAATGTTTGATGTTGGCTGTGCAAATGATTTGCATGTAAATACAAAAGCTTTAGGTTGCTGTTTATGTATGCGCGAAGATATAAAATTTATGTCTGTGTTCCTTTAAACTAATCAGTGCGGAGATTCATTTTGAAATTTGCTCCCAAAAAATACATACTAACTACTTTTTTCTCTTTTTTTCCCTTTTCTTCATTTCCTCCTTTCATCTTTTTCCTCCCTAACGGTCAAGATGTCAAACTGCTTTTAACCTTTTAACCTTTTCCCCCTTTGACCTTTATTTTTATTGCTTCTCTCTTACTGTTATTGTCTTTGATATCATGTGTCTATTTAATACAAAGACTCCTTTTTGCTTTCTTATCATTTTTGTCTTATAAATCAAATGTTTTGAAAAAATTAGAACTAGAAACGCACTGATAAGAAGAATAAAGTTCTTCGCTTTCTTCCCTACTCCCCTGTTCCCTAGGCTTGGAGACAGAAATGATAAGAAAGCAAGAAGATAATCAAAAAGATTATCTCGAAACATAGAAATTTCCGTGTCGCAATGTACAATTAATTCATAATTATATGATTATATTAAGTTCTATAATATTTATTATATTGAGCACTGCTTATAACAAAAAAATGCCGGAGTACTCAAAATAGTAAAACCTTGAGTCCTCTTTACCTATATATATATATATATATATATATATATATATATATATATAATTTTATTTCGCTAAAGAGGATTGGCAAGGTACTGCGATTAATGCAAATGTAGAAAGATACAAATATTTACTGCGTATATAAATTTGAAAGTTAAAAATGAAACTTGTTCGATTTTCCTCAAATGATTGCCTAAATTAATTTCAGAAAAAAACATTCCAAGAGAATCGTGTTGAGTTTTGTTATTTTGAATTTCAGTAGTTCTGAATTTTGTATTCACGTACGCACAAATACCCCTTTACAAACTAAGAGTTTAGGAAAAAAATTAGGAAAAAATATGCACTCTGAACTGAAATAAAAATAGTATAATCATACTCAAAGGTTTTTTTTTAAGTCAGATCAAAAATATAAAATGATTTTTTTTTCTTTGTTTTGGGTTTTAAAATACTGGAAGACAGAGAAATTTAATTTTTAATCGTATCACCCCGATCAAGGCGGTAACGCCGCTGATGTGCAGGGGGCTACATAAGAGTAAAAAGATTGGGGTGGGGGCTACATAAGAGTAAAAAGATTGGGGGCTACATAAGAGAAAAAAGTTTACGGGGCTACATAAGAGTAAAAAGATTGGGGGGCTACGTAAGAGTAAAAGATTAGGGGGCTACATAAGAGAAAAAAAGATTGGGGGCTAGATAAGAGTAAAAAGATTAGGGGGTTACATAAGAGTATAAAGATTAGGGGGCTACATGAGAGTAAAAAGGTTAGGGGGCTACATAAGAATAAAAAGGTTAGGGGGCTACATGAGAGTAAAAACATTTGGGGCTACATAAGAGTAAAAAGATTAGGGGGCTACATAAGACTAGGAAGATTAGATAGGAGGAGAGTAAAGAGAATGACGAACCAGTAAGAAAGGAGCAAGAGAAGGATGGGCATACAGGTGTGATGACAGTTGCAAAGGTGGAGAGAAAGGAAGGAATATACAGGGTGATGTATAAAGAACTAAAGTCAAGTGGTTAAGAGATGGATATTGACATTGCATTTAAATTCCTGGAGGTTGTAGCCGTCAGGAAAGCAAGAATATGAAAGCGAATTCCACAGGCGGGGAGTGCGAGAAAAGAAGCTGGTAAATTGTCGTCTGCATTTAGTAGATTTAACTGCGAATGGGTGGGACACAGTTGCCAGTCTGTGGCAGCGGCAACTTTGACTTAAGTTTGTCGGAGCAGAAGCCATGAAAATATTCATAGAACAGAGAGAGGGAAACCACATCATGTCGGTGAGAAAGTGGCTGGAGCCAAGTCGGTACCTATCACATTACTGATTCTTTTTTTTAGAGCCTGTCAAGAACACTGAAATGAACAGCGGGTGAGCCTGACAATATATGACAGCAGTGTTCCATGCAAGAACGGATGGTTGATTTGTATTGTTTTGTATTATAATATACAAATTAACTAAATAGATACTGAAATTTTTACAAATTAAGAGTTTAGGAAAAAATTAGATAAATGCTCTTTGAACCGAAATAATAAAAGTATAATCATACTTATAATGTTCAAACAAATCATTTCAATTATATATATGCATATATATATATAATTTGTTTTTTATTTAAAATTGATTTAATTTCCATGGCAATATGGAACTTGTCTGTTTCTTAAATTAAAAATAAGTGCAGGTCGGATCAAAAATATAAATTGTTTTCTTTCTTTCTTTCTTTCATTCTTTCTTTCTTCTTTCTTTTTTTCTTTTTTCTTTTTTGTTTTAAAAATGCTAGGTTACAAGAGCAAGCTAAGACAATAACACTGTAACAAAAATGCATACATCGAACCGGAAGAGAGGAGCCTGGACAGTGGATCAATAGATTGACAATTTCCCGTTACGATATAATCAAGAAAAAATGCATTCCCCCAAACATATAACAAATATTTTCAAATTTAAATGTTGAACTTCATTCTGATTAGTTAAATTAAATACTCTTATATACTTTTTGTCTTCTCCCATTTATATAAACTCTTTAAATAACAAGCGTATTGTTTTATGCATTCAAATGTAAATAATAATCACAGTAATGAGTCAACATTTTCTGATGATGAGGTAAAATCTCGAAACAGAAATTTCCGTGTCGCAATGTAAATGAAATTCATTTTAAGTAACAAACAAAATATATATATATATATATATATATATATATATATATATATATATATATATAATTGAAATGATTTGTTTGAACACTATAACATTGTTTATAACCAAGTTTCGTTAATCTTCGTTAATTTCCCTATATATATATATATATATATATATATATATATATATATAATCATTTTAAACCAGAAATGTTAGAACCCCCACTAGTTTGCATCGGTTTACAGTGATTGGTACAGGTGTATCAAAGATCGGATAAAAATGAACGTGATTCGAAAAGATATGAAATGACAATTGACGTTGCATTTAAATGTTTGAAATTTGTAGCTATCAAGGAAATAATAATGTAAAAAAGTTTTACAGAGGGGGAGTGCGAGAAAAGAATCTTTTGGGGTAGACGTGATCCTTACATTTAACTATTTCAGCAATGAAAGGGTGGAACATAGATGCCAATATAGCAACACACATAACTTCACGTGGACGAGGCACCATGGTAAAAAAGCTGGTCTGTGCTGTTGCCATTAACATATTTGTCGAAAAAAACACAGAGAAGACCGCTCACGCTGCTGAGAATGTGACGGAAATTGTGATGCCAAGTCGGGATATATTACATTTTAGATCCTTCTTTGGATGTTGCTGGGAACATAGAGATGAATAGCAGAAGCACCCGACAACATATGGCAACATTATTCAATATATATATATATATATATATATATATAGATATAGATATTTATCTATTTCATCTTTAATTTTTAATAGTTATTAAAAATCGCCTGAAGAAACCACTCGTTTAAAGATTTAAAATTTTCAAAAGTTCTAGAATATTATTGTATAGAACACTTTTAATACAAATGTGTACTGCTTTAACCCTATTAGGACCAAAAACTAAGTATTAAAAAATCAATCAATCAATATATATATATTATATAAACCTCAGTCCACTAATAAATCGTTTGCAAATGACTATATATATATATATATATATATATATATATATATATATATATATATATTCATTTGTAAACGAGTTATTACGTGACCTAGGTTTCTACCGTGTGGTGTCTTTAGGCAATTTGCAATGACTGATTTTACCGTTTTTGTGACTAAGTGTAATCATACCATAAAATAAATTTTAGGGTTATACAACCATGGATGAAAACGTTATAATTTCTTCTAATTCTGAAACTTGCGCGTTCAAAAATCCCCGTTACGTGAGCATTAAAAAAGAATCCCTGAAAATCGCATGTAGTCTACACATGGTTGAAACCTAGGTCGGGTAATAACTCGTTTACAAATGAAAATTATTTTAAAAATTCTACAATAAATTTGTATTGAACAATTTTAATACACATGTGTACTCGTCTAATTTTATTATAACCAAAAACTAAGTAATTAAATAATCAATATATATATATATAAATTTGTATTTCTGAGATTGAAACAGAAAAACTGAAAGAAGTATAGTACGTACACGTATTTAACGGTATATATATATATATATATATATATATTGAGTGAAGACGCTCATATCTTGTTTGTATATACAAACAAAGGCACATACACACCTTCTTTTAATATATATATATATATATATATGGATGGGTGGGTTGGTGTTTTTATTAACCATGCAAACATGCAAATTATGTTTTCAACAGAGAGCAATTCATATTATATATATGCGTACATTTATGCAATAAATAAATATTTATAGACGAATATCCATGCACATATGTGCATGGGTGTGTGTGTTTGTGCTCAAGTGCGTGTGTGTGCTTGTGTCTATGTGTCGTTGTAAGTGAGTCTGTTTGTTTATTTGCACCTATATTTCTGTTTCTACCACTCTTGCTTGCTCTCTCTCTCTCTCTCTCTCTCTCTCTCTCTCTCTCTGTATTCGTGTGTGTGTGTGTGTGTACGTGTGTGTGTGCTTGTGTAATTGTGCGAACCTTTATGTTCGAAATGTACACATATATCGAAGATCGGTAAACATGCACACCGAATCTGAAAAAAAAAGTAATAGCAAACAGTTTTTCACTTGTTTCTTTGCCATATTTTCTCTTCTCACAATAAAATTAGGCGTAATTTGCACATCGTCAACCGACCACAGCAAATCATTTTCCTCCGCCATTGTTCGCAAGAAATTCTGTACGCATTTACCAGCAATTATCGGCAGATATGATCACCACCGGGTGTTCGCCGATCCCCAGTCCTAAACCGTCACGTCCGTTGGCATCACGCTCATTTTCCCTCTTTTCACGATTTCTTTTATTCCTTCTTTCTTTCATTCCTTTTTTATTTTGACCATTATTGAATACAAAAATGCTAACAAATAATTCTTCTTTGCCAAAGGAATTTGATACTCATGGTTTCCATCATTACTAATTTCTGTTAAGCTTTTAATAAAGTGTCTTTATCTTTTGGGCCCATTCACCATTTTCATCTATCTATCTATCTATCTATCTATCTATCTATCTATCTATCTTAATCTGTTCATATCTATCTATCTATCTATCTATCTATCTATCTATCTATCTATCTATCTATCTATCTATCTATCTTAGTCTTTTCATTATCAATCTATGTTTACACTCATATATCTGGAGAATAGAATAACTTTTACGACCTGACGATTTCAGACACCGGTCAATTCTGTTTCATTTTCTTTGGGTGGGTGGGTGTTTTTATTAACCATGCAAACATGCAAATTATGTTTTCAACAGAGAGCAATTCCGATTATATATATGTGTACATTTATGCAATAAGTAAATATTTATAAACGAAAGTCCATGCACATATGTGCATGTGTGTGTGTGTGGTCAAGTGCGTGTGTGTGTGGAATGTGTCATTTTAAGTGAGTGCATTTGTTTATTTGCACCTATATTTCTGTTTCTACCACACACACACACACGCACTCTCTCTCTCTCTCTCTCTCTCTCTCTCTGTATTCGTGTGTGTGTGTGTATGTGTATGCGCTTGTGTGCTTTAGCCCACTTGTAGACATTTCTTTGGCTGAAACATGTGGCACCATACACAGTTGACGTTCTCCTATGAATTTCAACTGGTTTGCACCTTTCAGCAACCAAAACCTTGATAACTGACCTCTGTTCAATCCTGGAGCATACTTCTTGGTCGGTCATCTTTGTAAATCTCCAAAACTCTCAAAGTTTTCTTCAATCTGCAAAAAAAAAAAAAAAAATGTCCTGAATGGAGCTTACTACCTGTATCGATTGACCAACAGTACTGGGTTCTCTTGCCTTCATGTGTCAAGCAGTCTAGCAGAAATGGAACTCTATATGCAAAACCAGCAGGCAATCTCCCGCTATTATGGATGCAGTACACATTATTATAGGGGTGTGAGTTGTGGTGCAGTGGATATCGGCTCGAAACGAGAAATCGGGGAACCGAGTTCAAATGGCAGTTGAATCCATTGCATTCAGTTACTCACAAATACCCTTAGGAAATATATTAATCCGTCTCTTCCCTCCAGTTATTGGTTAAATAGCAGGACAGATTGGGTTCTATAGCCTTGGCTGGTAATCAATCTCCCGAAGAAAAATCAATGGTAATCTACTGCGGGATAATCTACCGCCTAATCAGTCATGTCTCGAAAGAGAGATGATCGCCCAAGCGTGTTTCATGTATGGCACTTAACTCACTGACTGACAGATGTAACCGTAAATTCTACTCCAACAGCTTCTTTTCTCGCGCTTCCCGCCTGTGGAACTCCCTTCCACAAGTCTGCTTTCCCGACAGTTACAATCTCCAGGTGTTTAAATGTAGGGTCAATAGACACCTCCTATCACACTAACTCCCAACTATTCTCACAACACTCTCATCTACCCAACCCTCATTCTCGGTAACCTCACCCGCCTATCACCCACCCTCAGTTATTTCCTATATTTAATCAGCCTTTCTCCACTCTACGTAGCCCCCTGCACAGTAGTGGCAGTGACATGCCTTGCTCGGGGTGAAACGCTTATAAAAAAAAAAAATACGACAGTAATGTATTTCATGGCACGTCGTGTAACCTGAATGAATCTGTCATCTTAATATATATATTTAATTGAGTTTGTTTTTTAATTAAAATTACATTGTGACACGGAAATTTTTGTTTCGAGATTTTTATCTCGCCATCAGGCAATGTTAGATCATTGTTGTGAAAATGATTTTCATTTTAATATAAGAAACAATATGTTTGATTTTTATGGATATGGGAAGACAGAAAGATTTATGCGCGTGTTCAACTTAACTAATCATAATATAGATTCACTTTAATTTTGAAAAAGTTTAAAAAGTTTATATTTTTGGGGTATACTTGATTTCTTCTTTCAAACTGAACTGTCAAAGTTCAGCTGATTTTAAGAACCCCTGTCTATAGTCTATTTCTCTTGATGTATCTATTATTGTTGAAAAAAATGCCCTTGGTTTTCGCTATATCTCAACAATTTCTAAAACAAAAAGAAAAAATAAAAGGAAGAAAGAAAGAAATATTTTATATTTTTGATCTAAGTTAAATTAACTTTTGAGTATAATTATAGTATTTTTATTTCTATTCAGTAAACATTTTATTCTAATTTGTTTTAAACTATTAATTTATGAAGAACATTTACTTAATATTTATTTATTTTTTTAATCATCTCACCCCAAGCAAGGTATTCCACTGCCACTATTGCGCATGGGGCTACATAGGGGAAGGTAAAGAAAAGGAGTGGTTAGACATAGGGAATATCAGGAGGAAGGTGACAGATGAGTAAGGATACCGAGGATGAGGGTTGGGCAAATGGGAAGAGTGTTTGATAAAATGGGAGCAGGTTAGTGTGCTAGGAGGTGTCTATTGACCTTACATTTAAACTCCTGGAGATTGTAGCCGTCGGGGAAGCAATCGTGGGAAGGAAATTCCACAGTCGGGAAGTGCGAGGAAAGAAACTGTTGGAGTAGAAGTTGCGGTTGCATTTTATCGGTTTCACTGTAAAAGGGTGGGATCTAGTTGCTAATCTAGTATCTCGTGCAAATTCGTATTTAGGGGGCAACAGTGATGTAAGTTCATCGGAGCAGAAGCCGTGAAAGTATTTATAGAAAAATTTATTTATAATTTATAATTTATTTATTAAAATTTTTTAAAAATTCTATTTCATTCTGTTTATAAAATCTATTATGTTATCATTATATTCTAATACATCATGGCATATCATATATCTACGTTTTTATCAATATCTACGCTGAACTAGAAAGGTATTTTTATAAAATCTAATATGTTATCACTATATTGTAATACATTATGACATATCATATATCTACGTTTTTATCAATATCTACGCTGAACTAGAAAGGTATTTTTTTATAGAAGTTTCTTCTGACAAATTACGTAAATATTTAAAATTAATATTAGTTTAATATTAACACTAATATTATTTTCTGGAGCTTTTGTCCAACGTCTTGCTTTTCTGTCAAAAATGATTTTCAAAAATTTCGGTACAATATCAATTGCTATCTTTTTTCTTCTTTAATCATGTTCTTTTATTTCCGTCTCTCTGTCTTTCAAACTCAGTAACCCCTTGCATCCTAGTAAGTTGAAATAAAACTCAGCCAATCCGCATACAGAGATAGATAAATAAGTTCATATCTCAATGACAGAAAACAATTATTTTCCATGACAGTTGTATTTTCAACATAATTTCGTTCGTTTGCTTTGGTTCGGTTTGTTTTGCTTTACGGCATATCTGTCTCAATGGGTCATTCAATGCCGACAAGATTTTTACAATCGATTCGTATGAATAGAAAATGTATTCTTTTTCAGAAATCAGTTTGTAGACCAGATCTCAATGACGTATTTTTGTAAAAAGAGCTGTATCGAGTGTCAGATGTATTACTGGTATATATATATTTTCTTCAAAATTATTGGTTTTTTTTAATCGTATCACCCCGAGCAAGGCGGTAACGCCACTGATGTGCAGGGGGCTACGTAATAGTGAAAAGATCGGAAAAGAGAAAGCCGGAAACCATATGCTAAACAGGGAACAAGGGATGAGCCTCTTAACCTGTTCAATAGACATGGGTGGAGTGTGAACCGGGCGATAGATAGATCTATCTACTCCAATTGAAAACAAAAACAAGAAAACAAAGTGAGAAGATTGGAAAGAGAAAGCCGGAAACCACATCCTAAACAGGGAACAAGGGATGAGCCTCTTACTGTTAATATTCTTTCTTAAAAAAATGTATTGTTGGTCGTGTTTTTTCTACATAAATATATATTATTGGTAATATTTTCTTCTCCAAATCAGTATTATTGGCATTTGCACGAAAAAAAATCATACTTCGATATTTTCATGTGATTTATCCCAAGTTTGAGGTTAACTATTTGCCCATGGCTGGAACCATAACAGGTGGCATAACACCAGGTCAGGGTGGGCATAGGAACAACAGCAATTAAGACGTGGTTCCATGTTTCTCTTAACTTTGCAATTAGAGTTTTGCTGCCGGGTGCCGCTTTATCATCAAACCCAGGAACTGTATGTATTGTACCGTCATACTCAAGATGTCTCATTGGGTGGTTATTATTCTTCAGAGGTGCAGTCATTACACTGCATTTAGGCATATGGTCTTGTTGTTAATATTCTGGTTCCTCACGTGACGCCATAGAACTGCATCAGTAATTTATGACCTGCGTCTGCTATTCCGTAACCGTTATCGTCGCATAGCAAACTTTTTTGTCATCATCTTTGATGGTGACTATCTTTAAGTTAATGTTCTTACAACCATTCTGAAGATGGCTCATGTGAGCCAAAAGCTTATATAAAATACTAGCGTAATAAAAACTATTGACATGTTTGAAAATTTTTGTCTTTGTTTTCACCAGAACTTAAAGCTAAAATACGATGTTAAGAACAGCACATGATTAAAAATAACACATCACCTAATAAGTCCCAGGTCTGACATATAAATTGCGCCATTAATAAAAAAAATCTATATGATTTTTATGAAGTACTAACTTTTAAATGGCATATGACAAAATTTGGGCCTAATCTGATTATTAGTTTACGAATTGAAGCTACTGTTGCAAATTTTCAAAACAATGGAAAAATCTGACTTTCGTATGTTATTAAAGCATAGCTTTCTGATTGAAAAGTACTGTTCAAGCAAAGCAATGGCTTCGTCAGTGGTATTCGGACTCTGCTCCTTCGAAAACAACAGTTAAGAGGTGGTATGCTGATTTTAAACGCGGCTGTACAAACATTAACGATGCTGAACGCTCAGGGCGACCAAAATCAGCAGTTGTCCCAGGAAAACAGAATCAAATCGACAAACACGTTTTGACCGATCGTAAATTGAAGTTGCGTGAGATTGCTGAAAAGTTGAACATAACAGAAGGCAGTGTATTCACCATTTTGCATGAAATTTTGTCAATGAGAAAGTTGTGTTCAAAGTAGGTGCCGGTTTGCTCACAGTCGATCAAAAACAACAACGCGTCGACGATTCAGTGTGTTGTTTGCAACTATTTCAACGCAACAAGAATGTTTTTTTGCATAAATATGTGACAATGGATGAAACATGGACCCGCCACTTCATTCCGGAGTCATATCGGCAGTCAGCTGAGTGGACAGCAGCAGGTGACAGCCTTCCAAAGCGACCAAAGACGCAAACATCAGAAGACAATGTTTTGGTTTCCGTATTTTGGGCAGCGCAAGTTATTTTTGTTCATTGATTATCTTAAGAAAGAAATAAACATCAGTAGTGAATATTATATATTATCACCGGTGCGTTTGAAGGAAGAAATCGCCAAAAACAAACGACCACAAATTAAAAAGAAACGTGATCTTTCACCATGTTATCGCACTGTGTCACAAGTCAATCGTAACGATGGCAAAACTACATGAATTGCACTTCGAATTACTTCCGCATCCACCTTCGAGATCTCTCTTCCAGTGACTACTAGCTGTTTGCCGACCCCAAAAGAATGCTTCAGGGAAAGAGATTTGACACAAATGAACAAGTGATATCGGTAACTGATGGGTATTTTGAGGCCAAAGGCACATCGTTCTACAAAAAAGACATCGAATTGTTAGAAAAGCGTTGGAATCAGTATATCACTCTAAAAGGACACTATGTAGATGAATAAAATCGAGTTTTGCCAAAATGTTGTTTTATTAGTTTGGTCCGAGATTTATTGAACAATGTGTTAATACGAGGATCATTCAATAAATAAGGTAAATTTTTTGGTATAAGGACTTCTAATACAGATAGAAGCTTACGTTTTTTAAAATGTTTTTGCTTTACTTCTTTTTCAAAGGGAATAATGCTTTTTACTGATTGAAAAAGACTTTGAAAATTTTGGAGAGTAACAAAGATGGCTGACTAAGAAGCCTGCTCCAGTATTGAACAAAGGTCAATTATCAAATTTTTGGTTGCTGAAGGGTGCAAACCAGTTGCAATTTATAGGAGAATGTCAGCTGTGTGCGGTGCCACATGTTTCAACCAAAAAATGTATACAAGTGGGCTAAATTGTTTAAAGAAGGACGGAGCAGTGTTGAGGATGAAGATAGGCCTGGGAGGCCTAGAGAAGTGAGGTCTCCTGAGATGATCGAATCAGTCAATGACTTCATTCAGTTTGACAGAACGGTGACAGTGGATAACATTGCAAGGATTTTGAGCCTATGTGTTGGGACAGCTTACAAAATTGACCATGATACCTTGCCTTCTCGAAGATTAGCTGAAAGACCTCTAACAGCAGCGGTACAAACCATCAACGAGCTGGGCTGGGAACTGCTCCCTCATCCCCCTTACAGCCCAGAAACTTGCCTCTTCAGGCTTTCACCTGTTTGGTCCCTTGCAATCGTTCACGAGGGACACGAAGCTTGAAAGTAACTATGAAGTCAAAAGTGCTGTGAGCGATTGGCTGAGACATCAGTCCAAAGATTTTTACGCTGAGAGAATACGGAAGCTTGTTCACAGGTGGGAAGTGTGTGACACTGCTGGGAGACTACGTTGAAAAATTAAAAACAAAAAAGTAAGCTTCTATCTGTATTAGAAGTCCTTATACTGAAAAATTCAACTTATTTATTGAATGACCCTCTTTGACATTTATTGTCTATTATATTTAACAATATATGTTTCTTTATGTTGTGGCCTTGTTAGGGGCCATAAATAAAGGCATAGAGACGAAACAGAATCAAATAAATATATTAACAAGGAACAGTGTAAAAACAGTTACAAATTGAAAAGATCAGCAGCATGTCTGTATTGGTCCGGCTGTCAGATCTTCCTGCTGGATTAGCCTTCTCCACTCAAAGCAGAAACTGCTGTTTATTTATAGTTTGAAAGAGGTCATATGTGCAAGGGTAAATTACCATAACACAATCTTCCTAAGTATCAGCTTCGCAGGAGTCTTAATATTTTTCTCTTCGGATTAACGACCATAAAAACCGTCATTTATTTTTCTTTTTAAACGGGTCTGTTCCAGGGACACTAGTTCTATTGGCATGTTCAAAGTATCGTAAATGACATCCATAATTTCTTTCCTTTCAGGAGGACCGCTGTCGGCATCGTCCGACCAGCGTTTCCTGATTCGGTTTAAATGTATTTTGTGAATAAACTGTGAGCCTTTAATTGTGTAGACCATATTTCTTATTCTTTTCTCAATTGAACCCAGTTTCCAAATAGGTTTATTATTCCAAATTCAGCCAGATAAGGGCCATATGTGATACACGCTTTGGGCGATCATGTCCCGAAAGATACATAACTGACTGGGTTTTTAGGTACCGTGTTTGTTCGTACTGGTTTTGCTTGTTTGGGAAGTAGCGTGTCAAAGACAGTCCTGAATTTACGCGCAAACATTACTTCGGCTGGCTGGGGGATAATAACGATGATGTGCTGTTGTTGGGCGCGATTCTATACACCTGAAGGAACTGCTGTAGGAGCTTTTCTCTGTCTGTCCCTAACTTTCTTCAGATCGCTTTTCAGCGTGTCAACGAAGCGCTCCATATATCTGTTGGATCTTGGGTGATATGGAGCCATTGTGATATGATTGATTTGGAAGGTCTCACAAAAATCCTTAAAATCGCCGTACGTAAATTGTGTTCCACTAAACAATCGACTACCATAAACATTAACCAGCTCCCTAAGGCTTCAAGTCTTTGAGTACCGCATTAAGCCCTGTTGAGAAATCGGTATTAACCTGGACCCCTTTGACTTCTTCTTTACATAAACGGTCGGTGAAGCCCATTTATTGTACACAATTTTCTACAGGACACCAGTTCTTTTTAGTCTTTCGAGTTCTTCATTTATTAGTGTTAAATAAACGAAAAGCACATTGTTTTTCTTAAACACTGACTGAATGTCATCTTTTAAGATTATCTTTGGGGTGTGAGTTATGGTAAGAAAGATGATCTCGGAAATAGGTTGAAAGTACTTGGGTACATTGAGAAATCAATGAAAATAACATTTGTCAACGTTATTGCTCATTTTTGACATCTGTTGATTTTAATACGCGAAAGATTATCCGTGAGTATGAACGGATTTTATTAAAAATAAGCAAGCATAATGTTTGCAATTTACTTAATCTGACATGTTTAAAAGATAATTTGCTGCCTAAATACACACACACACACACACACACACACACACACACACACACACACACACACACATCGTCGGTGATGGTGGATGTTATAATATTTCAGTCTAAACAACCTCTTTGAAGATGGCTCATGTGAGCCAAAAGCTTAGAAGAAAATCAATAAATAATTCTCCAAATGTTAGAAAATTTTTGTCTTTATTTTCAACTGAAATTAAAGCAAAAATACGACGTTTAGAACGGCTCATGTTTAAGCATAATAGACATTCATTGTCTCTTATATTTAACTGCATATGTTTAGAAAATATATATATATTTATATATATATTATGTGTGTGTGTGTGTATGAGATTTACATTAATATGAATAACTTAGGATAGATAGATAGATAGATAGATAGATAGATAGATAGATAGATAGATAGATAGATAGATAGATGAGAAAAAAATTATATGAATTAAGATAGATAGATAGATAGATAGATAGATAGATAGATAGATAGATAGGCAGACTGATAAATCAGAAAATATAACAAATCGAGAAGGAAAAATCAGTCCATATTAAAGATATATGACATAATGTATGACAAAAACAACAGCATTAAGATCATAGAAGTCAACTTCAACAGGTTCTGCAAATTGAGAACGTACATATGTGAAAAACTGAGATTCAGAATTAATAACTATTAGAAAATGGGAATCAGTATTTATCGATATGGAGAAAAAGAAACCAAAGTTTACAAATGGGTGAAAATGGGAATCGACATATGAAATGCGAAGAAACGGGAATCAGAAAAACATGTATCATTAAATGCGAATTGAAACCAACTCTAGTGAGTAAATGTAAATCGAAGTCTAAAAATCTGCGAAAATGTGAATCAAAATCAATAGCTCTGAAGAAATAGAAACTGAAATCAACTGATATTATAAGTGGTTATAATCATAACTGATTTGAATAAAAAGGTGTGAATTGAAATTCACAGCTCTATGGAATTTGGAATAAAAAACGGCGAATGTGAAAATATAAGTATGAAAATAACATGTCAGGAAAGCCTGTTTTGGATCTGGTCTTATGCCATTGTTACCGATAATGTATCCCAAGTATTTAATCCTCTCAACAAAAAGTCGCATTTGGATCCTTTTACGTTGAACCAGTACTCCTGAATTCTTGACAAGGCTTTATGAACTAGTTGCTTATGCTGTTCTACATATTGACTATTCATTAATATGTTGTACAGATATGCAACCGGGAAGTCAAAGTCGCTGAGCATAGCATCCATTACTTGTTGGAAAATGGCCAGCCCAACCTTTACCACGAACAGTAGACGTTTGAACTTGTACAACCCATGATGAGTTTTGTAGAGTGCAACTTAGAACATTCTTCCTCCACCAACTTTTGCAGATACGCACCACTGATGTCATTTTCTTTAAAAGTGTTCTTCAATTTCGAAAAAAACCTTTCGGTCTATGTAAAAGATAATGATAGTCTTACATTTACTCACTAGAGTTAATTTCGATTCCCATTTAATGATATATGCTATTCGGATTCACGTTTCTTCACATTGCATATGTCGATTCCCATTTTCACCCATCTGTAGACTTTGGTTTCTTTTACTCCAAGTCGATAGATATTGATTCCCATTTATTTCACAACAGATATTATAAGTGGTTATAATCATAACTGATTTGAAAAAAAAAGTGTGAATTGAAATCCACAGCTGTTTGGAATTTGGAATACAAATCGGCGAATGTGAAAATATAAGTATGAAAATAACATGTCAGAAAATGGGAATCAAAAACAACAGATGTGACAAATGGGTGTAACAATAACAGATGTGTAAAAAAGGCAATGAAAACCTACAGATGTGATAAAACGCAAATAAAATAGCGGATATGACAATAGCTAACTTAAAATCTTTTGCGGTGAGACAATGGGAAATAAAGATGTCAGATATGTGAAAATGGAAAAAAAATCATCAGAAAATGGCAATTTAAATTAGCAGATGTGACAGTCAACAAAAAGTACGTGAAAATAACAACAAAAGATGTTAAAATCTGAAGATATGTCAAATAAATAGATATGAATCAAGAAATAGATGATTTGTTTTAAAACTTGGCAAAGAAACATTAGATATCGTTTCAAATCAACTGGTAGAAAAGAGCCAACAATCATTGAATGACCACGGTTCTTATTTAATGTTATTAGATAAACGAAACAACATTATTCTATAAAGCATCAGAAATCAGGCGTGGTCTGGAATTCCCTGAAACAGATTAAATCGGTGAACGACAGTTTGTGTGATAAAGTAGAAATAAAAATATAAGAAACTTAAATTCAGTATTAATATCTGATGATGCCTCGCATCAGAAATTCAAATAAGATTAAGAAAACACGAATGCATATAATTGAAGTGCGATTGTATCAGGAATTTGAGGAAAATAAAGGAAATCTTTGCGTCCGTATTTGAATTATACATATATTACCTAAGGAACATGTGCATATGGATACCAGCAAATGGATTGACAGCGACAGTATGTGGAGAAATATTGTTTAGAGATAGAAAAAAATTAAAATTAAATGGAGAACAATGATTGTAATCGTTCTGAAGAGATACAGTGCATGAAAAAAATGTACGGATTTAGTATTTGTTATGGGGAAACACACCTATTCCTCAGATAATGGACTCTCCCTCCTATATTAATAAGAGTTAACAGGAAGTTCTAGAGAATGTCTTCGGAGTTCTTGGGAAGTTCATAGGAGTTCTTCAGACTTCTATTTGAGTTCAATAGAACTACTAGGCAGTTGGTATTAGTCGGTAGTTAGCTCAAAACTAAGGGCTCAGCTTTCAGCGGAAGATTACCAAGTTCCTAACATTTTAGGTACGATTAGAAACCGACATCGCACGATTATAACCTTCAGTGCGTAAACTACTTCACAACAGTATTCATGGCCAAAGCGGTAATGAAGCTATGAAAACAAATTCACTGAAGATAATATGTGTGAGTTCGAGTCCGGCCGGGGTTTCGTTCATTATTTTTATCTATGTTGTTTCGTAAGGAACTTAGTAGGTATAAAAAGCGTCTGAAATTAAAATGAAAGGTATAAAAAAACAAATAATGATTCTCTTAAACAAGCTTCTCAGAACTGTATGTCATTCGAAAGCTAATTTCCAGACACATAAGAACTGAGAAGCCAACTATGGCAGATGAAGTCAGCTAAGTGCCATACGTGATACACACTTTGGGCGATCATATCTCAAAAGAGGCATGACTAACTGAGCAGAAGATTATCCCGCAGTAGGTTGTCATTGTTTTCTGCAGTAGACAGGTTGCCAGCCAACGCTATATAACGCAATCTGTTCTTTTATTTAACCCATAACTGGAGGACAGAGACGGATTAATACCTTTCCAAAGGGTATTTGTGCGTAAGTGAATGCAAAGAATTCAACTGTAATTCGAATTCCGCTTCCCGATTTGTCTTTCCGAGTCGATATCCACTGCACCAAAACGCACATCCGACAGATGAAGAGGGTGCTGAAAAGTTCAGACGTGGATATGAACAGACAATCAAATAATGTTATTATTAAGATTTCAAAGCATGTTATCCTTAAAGAATTATGTTATTCTTATTAATAATAACATTATTAGCAAGGATAAACACATCCCTAAACCATTACAATATATCGGCATGCTTCTCTGAATCCATTATTAAAGAATCTAACTTACACTATTTAAATATTCGGACTATTGCCCTCATCTTAGTTACCATTTGTATGACGTTTCAGATGTTCTACGCTCCGGCCTTCTTTAGGTGCTAGAAATTTAAAACCGAACTCTTTATTAGGATCATTGGGGTATATCATTCTCATTCTTTGTGCAAAGCCTCTTTTGTAGTCATGAGTAATGTCCCTCTATCTCGACTCTCTAATTTTATTTTTGTATTTGATCTGCATCAGAGGTTCATGAATTAAAACACTTTTGGGGTCTACAAAAAGGAATTTTAAATGCAGATGGAATAATCACAAATCTCCTGGAAGACTGACTAGCCAGGAATAGAAATTACAAATTTAGTTTGAGTTTGAGTTTGAGTTTTGTTTAACGGCATATCAACCTCTGTAGGTTATTTAATGCCAGAAAGGTGAGGTTTTAATGTTTGATTTTATTTAATGTTTTGTTATGGTTGATTTAGCCAGATTTTAATGAAAATTTTGTTTTTATTCAATATTTTAGAAAATTGAAAATGTCATGGTTTTCTATTCAAAAATGTTTTCCTGAGAATAATTTTTTTCCTTCAAAAATTTGTTATGGTAATATTTTTTCTTCAAAAACGTATATTTTCTATAAAAGTCTATTTTTTATGTATATATTTCTAGAAAAGTTTATTTTTATACTTTCATAGTGTTTTGACCCCAGGTTGGGTTTCACTATTTGCCCATAGCTGGGACTCTAACAGGTGCTACCACTCCGGGTCAGAGTGAACCTGGGAACAACAGCAATTAAGAGGTGGTTCCATGCTACTCACAACCTCCTAATTAGAAGCTTTGCTGCCGGATGCAGTTTACCGTTATACCCAGGATCCTACAAATTTAAAAAGAAAAAGACCCAAATATAACATGGAGTATAGTAAAAAAAAAATGCCCAAACAAACAACGGTGATATCTGCCGAATGAGCTAAAAAGAAAGTTAGCTATTATGTTGTTTCTAAAACAGAAAAACAAAAAATTACTGAATGAATGATTAGAAGCAATGTCCACATGTAATCAGGTCTATAGATACATATTATGTTCATAAGTTTTAAGTTCCTTATGTAAATCCGCCTTAATTTTGAAAATTTTCAGTTGTTTAATTATTCCGGTTGTGGGTTTATAAAATCCTTGTTTGAAAAACGTTGGCAAAAGAAAATTAGATCGCTTGAAGATACTGAAAGTTTGAAATCTAGATTGCGGAGATAATTAATTTCTAAATTATATATTATATATATAATTCTAAATTATATATATATATATATATATATATATATATATATATATATATATATATAAGAAAAAGAACATCTTGACGCAACTCATGTGCCAAAGATGCATAAACAGCATGCTTGACATTTTCTAACGTGAGCACTTCATAGAGTTTGGGTGTCAATCTGATGACAGTTCAGAGGAAAGAGTTATATATATATATATATATAGTAATCCGCAGACAGATCTGTTTCGCTGTATCACAGCTAATCAGTACAATTAAACTAGACCAGTGCATATTTGTATTAAAAAATGTTCAATACAGTTATATTGTAGAACTTTTGAATATTTTCCACTTGTAAACGAGTTATTATGCGACCTAGGTTTCGACCATGACTGATGTCTTCAGGTTATGTTCAATAACTGATTTTACCGTTTACCGTTTTTTTAAGAACACTCACGTAGCGGTGTATTTTTGGACGCTCACGTCGCAGGGAATTTGTGAACGCGCAATTTTGAAAATTACAAGAAATTATAACGTTTTCATCCATGGTTGTATGAACTTAATATGTATTTTTATTATGGTTACACTTACTCATAGGTTCTGTTCTTTCAATCAATAGTTCACTTTTGTTTAGGAATAGCATAATCTCTAACTTTTCTTTCTGGCACAGTCTACATATGTAACCATACTAAAAAATAACTATTAGGTGCATACAACCACGGATGAAAACGTTATAATTTCTTGTAATTTTTAAAACTGCGTGTTCGAAATTTCCCTGCTTTGTGAGCGTTCAAAAAAACAAAAACAAAAAGAAAACACTGTTACGTGAGCGTTCTTACAAAAGCGGTAAAGTTATTGAAAATCGTCTGAAGACGCCACTCACGGTAGAAACCTGGGTCACGTAATAATTCGTTTACAAATGGAATATATATATAAATTCTAAACATATATATATATATATATATATATAAAGACAAAATATCAAAATATGTTTATTTTAGGGTACATTGGATTTATATATAATAGGCATCCGTTTATCTGGCGAGATAATAGTATCGCCCTATTTTAGCGAGTTTGTGTAATACTAGAGTGACCTTGCCACGGTGCAGTTTTAAACAATGATGAGTAGAGATCGAGCGCTGCGTAGACCTCATGCCCTCCTGGTTGTACGGACGAGAAAATTTAAATGACACAAAGTATTAGATTTGGGGATCACCTCTGCATTCTCTGTCTGGATTTACATTGATTGTCTTTCCTATAATGTTATCTATCTATCTATCTATCTATCTATCTATCTATCTATCTATCTATCTATCTATCTATGTTATTGTTAAACAAAGTTGTATGCTTAGGCAGATAAATACTAAACGACATAAATTTTCAGAAATGGACATTTTTTGTGTTTTTAACTCCTCCCCTGAAAGCACTATCATTTAAGTGCTGGTGTGTGTGTGTGTGTATGTGTGTGTGTGTGTGAGTTTATATACGTACGCTTTTATTTCATATTTTATTGTTTATAAGTAATAATTGATCATGTGTCCATCTTTCTATATATAGAGAACTTTTCTTTAGAAAGATATATTGTCTTTTCTGTAAACAATCAAGTATGTTTAAATTGAGACAAATTACATATTTAACACAAATCCATTTCCTGGCATGAAGGTTCCTTCATAAAATATCGACCATTGAAACGAATAATGTGAGAACCCAGACGCAATTTTACCCGCCAGAAATAGCCTTGTCGGTAAACAACTCGCGCCCGGCTAAGCAGGCGGTCGGCCATGAAAAAATTTGTTGTATGCTCGAAAAAAAAAAAGTCCGCCAAAATGCTTCCTGCTGATTCACTTTAAAAATTTCAATATTGATCCTTCAGCTGTCACTAGAATTTTCTGTCGAACACAGCAAGCAATACTGAATCATAACAATTGTCATTCACAATTACCATTAGTTTAACGTTCCAGGGAAAAATTATAATTGCAAAATTTCTTACAAAAATAACTTAAAATGCAATATAAATTTTATTTTAAATATGCGCCTATTTCGATAAATCTAGAGATTTTAGTTATTGCCATCATTATGTTAAAACTTTTCCTATTTTTCTCTATTTGCAGTTTTGCTTTTTTATTATTTATACTATCGTCCTCTTTAACATGTTTTCATTATTATTGCTTCTATAATTGACAATAATTATATTATATTATGTTATTTGTCCATCACAAATTTCAATATATTTACCTACTATGAAAACGCAAAGAAGGAGATTATATGTTAACGTGAAATGCACATCTTTCTCTCTACCTTTCTCTCTCTGTATCTCTCTCTCTATATATATATATTTATTTATTTATTTATCTATCTATTTTGAAAACACACACACACTTACACACACTCACACACATATACATATATATATATATATATATGTATTGACACAAGTAAAATAATAGCACACGATAAAAACACAAAAAAAAGTTAATGAATATAGAACGCTAGCCAGCATCAAGACCAGTGTGATTTCTTTTGAATCAAATCACCAGTTTCGTAGGGCGTAGACTGAAAACTAAATGCAAGAACTTGATGAACATATGAAGTAAGTAGATGACTTATATCAGCAACATATATTCTAAAGAGAATGCACACCATTATATATATGTATATATAGCGTATAGTTGTGATGATTTTTAGTGCTAACATTGCTGTTTTTTCAGTGGTTTACTGATATTGTCGTAAAGTGCACGATACAAGCTCCGACGAGTAGTGAGGGCATAAAAATTGTGCTTTCACGAATCTTCAAAGTAGTTATTAATCTGCTTCGTTAAGTTACAAAACAAAATTCTCGACATTATATATATATATATATATATGTATATATATATATATATACATATGGGAAAGAATATTAATAACAAGTTCTGAATTTAAAAATGTACTTTTTTGGGACAGTATTTGTTTATTTTTATTATTGTATTTTATATTTGAGACCGACCTCGGTCCTTAATCAGAATTCAAATTTAAAAATCACTCGTTTCTGATGAAGGACCGACGGCGGTCTGAAATATAAAATACAATAATACAAATAAACAAATACTGTCCAAAAAAAGTACATTTTTAAATACAAAACTTTTTATTAATATTCTTTCCTATACATATTAAGACAGTATACGTGGATCATCACTATGTTATATATATATATATATATTAAATGCACATAAGAAAATTCATGTATGTAAAATCCCCAAAATCAGATCCTATTAATATTAATTTTATTTATATTAAAAATGATCCAGGTTGAGGGCTCGATGTAAATAATATATTCAATTTACAGAGCCAAATATGCATTTATAAAAAAATCCGAATTCTACATACGGTGGATACCTATTTCAGCAAGAAAAAACTTGTTTCTTCAGCAACGGTCAAAAACAAATATAGTAGAAATATGGTACAAGAACGCACATACCGGAAGAAGTCTCTCTCTCTCTCTCTCTCTCTCTCTCTCTCACACACACACACACACACACACACTCACACACACACACACACACATACATACATGCCCATAGCCCAGGGGTAGAGTCGCCGACTGACGCCATTTCGGTCGGGTTTCAATCCTGGGTAAAAAAAGCAATCGGAGTCTAAGCATACTGATGAGCTGTGATACGGCGAAACAGATCTGACTGCGGATGACAATATATATATATATATATATATATATATATATATATATATATATGTTTGCAAATCCTGTTCTGGTTTTATAAGAGAAGAGTCAGAAGACCCGAAATGAAATATTGCCGCCATATTCTGGGTGACTGTTGTTCAGTCCTCCCTGCTCAAAACGTTAACGCAGTATTGTGGGTGATGTATTATTGTCTTCCTGGCAAAATTTATTTCACAGAACAAAACTCTTACTATCGGTATTACTATGCCAATTTTTTAACGAGTTTCATTCGCCAATCCTAGATGTCCCACGGCGCAGACCTTCACAGCCATGATATGTTCATCGTGGCAAATCCTGATTATTTTCTTTAAGATACTTTGGTAAGTAGAAAGAGTGCGTTTTATTCAGGGAGCTTCTTCTGAAGAAATGTGGGACAGACTCCCGATGGGATGCGTCCCTAATCAGTACAAATGTAACCACTTCAAGTCCACGCTAAACTGATCTTCTTCTATGTGTAGTGTCCCTTCAGAACGTAGTTGATAAAGGCTCTCCACAATTTGTTGTCGTTTGTAGATTTTAGTAATTTTTGTTGTCTCCCTTACACAAGAAGAATCTGTAATGTAATCGTTCCAGGCATCTCGACTTCACTCAATTTCTCACCGAGGGGCGTGACCTCTCTCTGTCTTTTCTACAAATATTTTCATAACTGCACTGACGAGTTTTTCTTCCTCGTGCTCCGACGTGAATTTAAACGCGTTACTAGGTTGGCATCTAGGTCACACTTTTTTTTACTGTTGAAATAGCTAAACGTAACCTACTTTTCTATTACAACAGTTTCTTTTATCGCACTTTCCGCCGATATCTATCCTAAATATCATCATAATAGAAAATTCTACCTCCTATTTCTTTTTCTCTTACAACAACCTCACTTAATACTCTACATTGAGTGGCACTTTTACTTTGTAGTAGGTAAAATAAAGGGATAAAAAAACTGTCCAATCTGGTGTCAAATCTACCCAAGGACAATAAAACTGTACCTGTATCCTTTTTGATATCGATCATGGAATTTTCACCGACATTTCAGCGCAAATTCTTTGAATAAAAATCTTGACGAAAAAAATTGAAATAACGCGAACCGCTTAAAAGATTTTATTCTTTACCTGTTTTGCGTCATCATTCTTCGTTCTTCCACGAATACCGACTTAAAATGTTACGAATAAAAAATACAAAAGAATGAATGTCGACAAGTGTAAATTCTCTGCAGTTCTTACAAGCCGAAAGCAACGTCTTCAACCCACACATTTAAAATCCAGGCGTAAAATCATGTCCTGTGGAGCAGATTGAAGATTCCGTCGGGAAAGAAAGTGCAATTGCTTTCTTTCCAGTATCGGAGACTAGCTGGTCTTGCATTAATTTGCATATAATATTGAGCCAGGGAATAATGAGGAAAGAGTTAACGCATTTTATTATCGAATTATTTTGCAGGGAACATATTTAAAGATAGAAGCCAGCTGAAAATGGCGAATGGTGATATATTAGAATTTTTTTTAATCATTTCACCCCATGCAAGGCATTCCACTGCCACTATTGCGCATGGGGTTACATAGTGGAAGGTGAAGAGAAAGAGTGGTTAGATATAGGAAATGTCAGAAGGAGGGTAATAGATGGGTAAGGATACCGAGGCTAGGGGTTGGGTAGATGGGAAGTGTGTTTGAAAGATGGTTAGTGTGTTAGGAGGTGTCTATTGACTTTATATTTAAACTCCTGGAGATTGTAGCCGTCGGGGAAGCAATCATGTGGAAGGGAATTCCACAGTCGGGAAGTGCGAGAAAAGAAACTGTTGGAGTAGAATTTGAGGTTGTATTTTATCGGTTTCGTCCACGACTAAAAAATGCATAAATAAAAGATTTATATGAACATTAGATACCAGTAAATTATACGATGCCTATTTGCGAAGATGGGATACTGATGTACAATTATATACAATGAATTTTAGTGTTTTTTGTGAGACAGAATAATGTATTTTTATTTATTAATCCTAAAGATTTTATTAATGATACGTTATTTTTAGTGTATTTTATTAATTGAGTTTATTTATTAAAGAGTATATTTATTTATTTTCGTTTTCCGGTCTGATTCTCATATTCTTGAATGATTAACCTACACTAAAAAATTAAAGAAATAGCAAATTCTTTATTAAAGAAATAATGAATCCTTTATTTATTAATCCGACAGATTTTATTATTTACACATTATTTTCAGTGGATACACATATCTGATTTGACATTCCGTTTATTTATTAAACAGTATATTTATTTATTTTCGTCTATCGGCCTGAATATTCGAGAAATCTTATTAAAAAAAGAATATGCGTTCTCCGACAGGATTTGAATGGTCGTCCCACTCAGCATGGGGAACTCTTTTTAGGTCTGACGCGCTTATATTGACTCAGCCATGGTAATTAATCCTAGTATACTTTTATAAAATCACATTGCCTTTTCTGTTCTTCATCCGTGAGTAAACTATCAAGCAATCCCTGCTATATAAGAGGGTTATCCAGGAGAAGTATTTAGCAGGGTTTTCAACGAACGAAATAGATCTCTTCGAGGAGACATCTCCCGGCAACTAGAGACGAGAGACTTACTAGTATCTCCTGATTTTCTGCGTTTCAACAGATTGACTCTACAACTAAATTTTTCGTAAATAATAAGTGTTTGAGTATAATAGGCACTTAAAGCAGCTAATTTTAAAGAAATATATCATTTGTTCAATTTTTAATCATCGTCTTGTAGATTAGAATAACGAATGGCATAATTTAGATTAAAGTTTGAAAAATAATTCACACAACAGAACCCTTAATATTAGTATCTAAAAGTAGGTTCTCGCTGTTTTCTAACATAGAGCATTTCCAGAACTGTGTGTATTTAGTTTCAGATGGTAACGCATATATAAGAAATCTATCTAAACTTATTTATAAATGGAACTTTGTCTGTGTGTGTCTCTCTCTGTATGTGTGTGTGTCCGTTACCTATAGACTCCGAAACGGCTGAACCGATTTTCTTGAAAATTTACACAGTTGTACTATAAGCGTCTGTGAGTGTTCTTAGCTAAGTGTTGTGTCGAGGTATCCCCGATAAATATTGAAAATCGATAATCGAAAAGATCGGGTTATGGAAGGAGTGGTCCGATTTCAATCAAATTTGATATACTCATAGACAAAGACATAAGAAACGATATTCAGAAGTTTCAAGGCAGCAGTTCTTACAATACTGCAGAAAATCGATAATATATATAAAAGGTAAGATGTTTGTGTGTGTGTCTCTTTATCTGCCGGTATGTCAGTATTTTTTTTCAGCACTTTTATTTTGGTTTTTGCTTCGGGTTTGACTCTAAGTGGGTATAATTGTAGTTATTAGTCTCAGCCATGATACCATTTACTCAGAGGAGTTATTTAGCCTTCAAAGTTCAGTTTACGACGAAAAGAACTTATTTGATATCGATACCAGGAAATCAAAAGTTGACTTACGTCCATTGATTTTCCTTTAAGTCTATGGTTTCACTTTAACTGGAAACAACTATTGCTTTTTAGTCTTTCATTCCAACGTCCAAAGAGTCTGAGCTACACGACCATGGATTAGTTTCAAAATTTTTATTACACCCGAGCAACGCCGGGCTATACTGCTAGTATATATATATATATATATATATATATATATATATATATATATATATATATATATATATCCTCTATTGTAATAATTACTTTTCTGTATTTGTATTTATTTGTATATATAGATATATATTAGTTCTCGCTGTTTTCCAACATATGAAGTTCCTAGAAGTTCGTGTATTTAGTTTCAGATGGTAACGCATATATAAGGAATGTATTATAAGCAAGCTTGAAATTCAGTGTATGTCCTTTCGCTTATGTGTAAAAACTGTTTTTCATAGCATTAAACGTCGGATTTCGTACCAAAAAAAGTTTATTATCAGAGTATGTAATTGCTTTACATTATTCAAAAGAAATCTGCAGCTGAAGCAATTCATAACTCTTTATCAAATTCTTGAATGCAAAAATGGTAAAATGAATTGCTTGTCTTAATATAATTTAAAAAAAATTATATCACATTTGGCAAATGGAATATCTTCTGTTCAGAAAGTTCAGCTTTGAGTGTTAGTATTTTTATGAATAGTAAAGGTTATAATGTGTATGAATTATTTCCTGTTAGAAAGAATTAACATTTTACCCATGCATCATTTTATGCATGAAAATTCTAGGTGTCAAGTTTGAATAGAATCTTGTCATTTTGCATATGGGAAAGAAGAATGAATTAGCATCTGTTTGTTCAGATGCAACACAGCAATATTAGAGACATGAATACTATTCTTGTAGGGACATAAACTTGGGTATAAATATTTTGATTTGTGAGATTATTTAACCACATGTTTAAGCTTCTTTTCTCGCGCTTCCGGCCTGTGGAACTCTCTTCCATATACTTGCTTTCCTGATGGCTATAACCTCCAGGAATTTAAATGCAAAGTAAATTCCCATGTCTTATCCATTTAACTCCAGCCCTTTCTACATCACCCCGTGTATCTAGTTATTTTTCTTTCTCTCTACCTTCGTAACTGTCTTCACTCCTGTGTTCACATCTTTCTTTTGCTCTTCCTTTTTCACCCCCTGTAGCTCTGTAACTGGTTCGTATTTGTCTTCACTCTCCTCCTGCCTAATACATCAACTCTCTTATGTAACCCCCTACACATCAGTGGCGTTAATGCCTTGCTTGGGGTGAAAAGATTAAAAAACACACCTAATTCTTAATTTACGGCAACCATGCTCTGTCGGAAACAACATGCAGAAATTTGTTTAGATGCTTAAAAAATAATGATTTTGATGTTGAATATAGAGAATGATCTGGCTCACCAAAAAAGTTTGAAGAAGAATAATTGTAGATATTAGTTCATGAAGACTTATGTCAGGCTCCAGTTTAACTTGTAGAATCATTAGGAGTTGATCACAAAACAGTTTTGAAACATTTGAACGCATTAGGAATAATTCAAAAGCATGGTCACTTGGTGCCGTATGAGTTGAAGCCGAAAGACGTCAAACGATATCTTGTCACGTGTGAACAGCTGCTTCAACAGCAGAAAAAGAAAGTTTGTTTTTGTATTTTATCGTGACCGCCGATGAAAAGTGGTTACAGTACGATAACTCTATAACCGTAAAAGATCGTGGGGTTAATCCTCGCTATATATCAACACTGGTGGCAAAGCTGAATATCATTGGTTCGAAACTTCTGCTCTGCATTTGGTAGGATCAGCTGGGTATAGTTTATTATGAGCTGCTGAAACCCACCAAAAAATCACGGGAGTTCACTATCGACTACAATTGATGTGCTTGAATCAAGCATTGAAGAAAGAAAAAAAACACCGATACACGAGCAGAGACACGACCAAGTGATTTTGCAACATGACAACGTTAGGCCACATTTTCAAAACGGGTGAAAACCTATTAGGAAACACTTAAATGGGAAGTTCTGTTCCACCCGTCATATTTACCAGACATTTCCCCGTCCGTTTATCCTTTGTTCCAATCCGCGGTACATTGCCTAGCTGAGCAACACTTTCATTTTTTATGAAGATGCCAAAAATGGTTCGACTTATGATTAGCCTCAAATGACGTGTCGTTTGTCTTACGTGGAATCCAAATGCTGTCAGAAAGATGGAGAAAATTAGTGGATATTGATGGGTAATACTGTCAGGGATATATTTCTTTACTAATTTTTGTAAATAAAACATTACTTTTCATGAAAGATCAGCGAAAACTTATTCAATGTCCATACAGAATCTTATAAAATTTGATTTTAATTTTCTGTACAGGATGCGATAAAAGTAATACCCTTTTTTATTTCTTAACTTTTATTAAACAAAAATAAATCACAGTCGCTTAAGAAAATAAGCATTTTTACATAAAAGCATGATTTGTGGTGATTAGCAAACTATTTAACTTGTTCAAAAATAAATACAACGCTGCTACATCAGCCACATTTTTACAAATTGTTTGACACATTTCTAAATAGATTTCAGAATACTTACAAGAATTTGTTTTAGCGTCGTACAGGCGTCGTTTCTAGTTCAAGCCTGTAAACAAGATCTTTCAATACGCATTATAAGAAAAAATCTGGTAGTTTTAAATCTGGTGTACGTTATGACCACTCAATTTCTTCATTGTTATCTACCGTAATCCAACAAGTCACTGAGTAGTAGACTTGCCTCTGCTACTTTTGACACTGTCAGCTCTCTGCCTTCAGGTAGAGGGCGCTCTCTGCTTCCGAGCAGAGAGCACTAACCCAGTCGTGGTTCCGCCGAAGGGTAGAATCACGATTGGGAAAAAATAGACAGACATTTTTTGACCCGGCTATATGGCCGGGAATACCCACTATAAAATGACCATGTGTCACATCCAGCCTTGCGTGGGAAGGCTAGTAAATACAACTGACCATGTGTCACATCCAGCCTTGCCCTTTATTTTAACCCTTAAATAATATTATTAATCATAATTTGAATCATACATATTAATTATTCTTTAGATATACGTAATTATTTTTTCTTATCAGATTTTTGTTTTTTTAACATCAAATTACTATAAATTTATTTTTAAAATTTTCTATGTACAAATATGATTGATTTGTTTAAATATATTTTATTCCCGGATATTGGTTTTTAATTTAAATGTTGAACCCATTTTAAATACAATATGACCACAGCTTTTCTATGTAGCAATGTTGCCACAGGAATGATTCTCTCTTAGTTTTTTCAGTTGTTCTGAAGATGAGAGACTAGAAGCAACAGAAACGTGGTTCTACCATGGATCAAACACGTGAGCAACGATAAGGTTTTAGAGAAAATGTTTTTAATCGTTTCATCCCAAGCAAGGCGGTACCGCCACTGATGCGCAGGGGGCTACATAAGAGCAAAAGTTTAGACAGGACGAGAGTGAAGAGAAAGACTAACAGTTACAGGGGGTGCATGAGAAAGAGCAAGAGAAGGATGGAAACCCAGGTATGAAGACAGTTGCGAAGGTAGAGAGAAATAAAAAGAACAAGATACACAGAGTGATGTGGGATAGACAAGAGTCAAGTGGATGAGAGATGGGAATTGACGTTGCATTTAAATTTAAATTTTCCGTCAAGAAAGCAAGTATATGGGAAAGAGTTCCATAGGCGAGAAGTCCGAGAAAAGAAGCTGATGGAGTAGAATTGTCGGCTGCATTTGGTAAATGGGTAGGACGAAAAGGAAACTTATAATTAGAAACAGAAAGAGGCAGCTGAGGTTTCGGAGGTATGTAATGAGGAAGGAGGCTTAGCAAATCTAATACACACACGGATAGAGAGAAACAGGGATAGGAGAAAGCAACGCGAGACATACTTGATTTGTTTGAAAATGTTGATGGCAAAACTGGGTTTGGGAGAGATACCAAGAGAAAAAATATTAAGAGCGAGAGGAATAAGGGCAAGTGGAAGTCCATGATCGCCTATGTCCTAAAAGGACACATCACATTAAAAAGAAGATGTCTTATTAAACGAAGCGTTGACAAAAGATTAAAAATAAATATACAAATATTTTTCATATGCTTCGTCTTGCAAAGTTCTTCGTATATTTTCATGACAGTCATTGTATCAACGTATTTTGACTAAGCGGATAGAAGCGTTTACACGAAAAGGCAAAAATATTGCGGCAAAAATAGCAAACACGAGTGAAAAAAAGTATTACAAATTGTCATGTAGAAAGTATAATCGCCGACGCGTGTGTTTGAACACTGCTGGACAGTGAAAGAATAAGTATAAAAGCACCAGACAGTAGTCTGAGGGATGTAGTTGAATGTTGATAGTTGCTCGATCATTTTTGTTCAAATCTTTGGTTCAGCTCTCTGCTTCCGAGCAACGAGAGACTCAAACAAGGCTTCACTGAAGGGTAGAGCCTCGTTTGGGGTAAAAAAACAAAAGCTTGACCCAGCCTAAAACTGGCTTTAAGGGATATTTTTGGTTGCGCTCAAGAACTCAGAATAGCCATATTAATTGACCTTGTGTCACATCCACCTTGGTCGGAATGTGGTAAATGCAGTTGTTGACCGCTGACCGTTGTGTAATCATTCTTGATCAAGCTCCCTCTTGTTTAACTTTCGGCTTCCGAGCAGAAAGGGACCAAAACAAGTCTCCACCAAAGAGTAGAATCTCATTTGGGGCGAAAAAACAAGAGCCCGACCCAGCTTTAATCTGGGTCTAAGAGATATTTTTGGCTGAGCTAAAGAGCTCAGAATGCCCACATTAATTGACCTTGTGTCACATCCGCCTTAGTGGGCATGTGATAAATACCGTTGTTGACCGCTGAGACTTGTGCGATCATTCTTGATCAGTCCTGCTTTCATTAAGCTCTCTCTTATTTAACGTTCTACTCCTCAGCAGAGAGAGACCCAAACGAGGCTCCGTTGAAGGATAGAGTCTCGTTTCTTCTTCTTCTTCTATGTGCCCTGTCCCTTCAGGACGTAGGCGATCATGTATCTCCTCGTTTCCCTATCCCTTGTGGCTCTTAGTATGTTTGTTCCTGTTGCTCCTGGCAACCCCCGTTCCGTCATCCTCCTGATCAGACCCTGCAAATATGTTATCCGCTGCCTTCCTCTGTCTCTCCTTCCTTCTATCTGTCCAGTCAGTATCAGGTTCTCCAGGCTCTCCTTCCTTATTGCATGTCCCAGGAACTTCAGTTGTCTCTTCCTGATGCTCAGCATCAATTTCCTTTTTGTTGCCATTCTTTCTAACACTTCGTCGTTACTTGTATGCTCAGTCCACGATATCCGTAGCATCCTTCAGTAGAACCACATTTCGGCCGCTTCCAGTTTTCTTGGGGTGAAAAAAACAAGAGCCCGACCCAGCCTTGAGCTGGGTCTACGGGATATTTTTGAGTGAGCTTAAGGGCTCAGAATCCACACAGTAATTGATCTTGTGTTGCGTCCGCCTTAATAGAAAGGTGATAAATACTGTCTTGCTTACGGATTGAGCATATATAGTTCATTAGTTATCAAGATCTTTCTTGTTCAACTCCCTGCATCCTGATCCAAACTCTCTTTTGATCAACTCTCTGCTTCCGGGTGGAGAGGGACTCAGACGAGTCTCCACCGAAGTAAACAGTCTTGTTTGAGGCGAAATAACAATAACCCGATACAGCCTTAAGCTGGGTCTACGGGATATTTTTGGCTGAGATTAGGGTTCAGAATTCCCACTTTAACTGACATTGTGTTATATCTGCCTTGGTGGGTAATTGGCAAATATCGTTGTTGACCGTAGAGAGCTGCGTGATCATTCTTGATCAAGCTCTCTCTTGTTCAACTCTCTGCTTCTGAGCAGGGAGGGACCCAAAAGAAGGCTCTGCCGAGGGGTAGCGTCTCGTTTGGGGGGAAAAATAAATTTCCGAACCAGCATTAAGCTAGGTCTACGGAATATTTTTGGCTGAGTTAAAGGGCTCAAAATTCACACATTGTGTTACATCCACATTGGTGGGAATGTGTTAAATACAGTTGTTGAATATTGATAAACCTTATAACGAATTACCGATAGAGCAATAACGAGTCATCGAAGTTCACCAAATAACTAATCTGTCGAGTGACCCAACTGTGAATCGATAGTGGATCCATCGTATTTCGAGCAACTAAATGAATATATCAAGACCAAGATATACAAACGTGTCATACCAACACCTCAGTAACGTTGAAGGTTACAATACAACCAACTAGTCTACAACTTATAAACGAGACTTTCAAAATGCTAATGGTATCTTTAGATATAAAAATAAGACAGGGCAACCCTGAAACCATTCTAGAAAATTAATTGAAAAAAAGTCGCTGAATCACGAACACACTGGACAGTCGTGAAGATTTCATTTTTGAGAAAGAACAACAAAAATGAATCTGCGAAAGACGATGGAATCGAAAATAACGAAAACATCAACAATATGGCTGAGACGGACATGATGACTATTTTTGACACCATGTTTAATGAAACTCAATGAAATTTGCTCAATATTTATGTGAATATACATTTAAAACAAGTTCATTTTTTTTGCACACCATAAATTTTGTATCATAAATGTTTTTCAGGTTTACTATCCAACAATAAAACATTAATATTTAATTTTCATATATTAAACGCACTGTAAAATTTAGGGATAAATATCTGGACAAACGGGCATATCATTCCCAAAAAAATTATGGTACCTCATGAAAAATACATTATTTTTTACCACAGAGAAACCAATGTTCTGTTTGAACACAAAAAACAAAAAAAAAAATCGATAATCGAAAAAATCGGGTTATAAAAAGAGTGGTCCGATTTTAATCAAATTTGATACACTCATAGACAAAGACATAAGAAACGATATTTAGAAGTTTCAAGGTTGCAGTTCTTACAATAATGCAGAAAATCGATAATATATATATATATATATATATATATATATATATATATATATATATGACAAGATGTTTGTATGTGTGTCTGTTTATCTGCCTGTATGTCCTTTATACAATTTTTATTTGATTCTAATCAAACTGCACACAAATATTCTTTAGGCTGAGTCTGAGGTCCGGACCATGGATTAGTTTTCAAGCTTTCATTACACCCGAGCAACACCGGGCTACGCTGCTAGTAAGATATAGTTGTTTTTAATTCTCATATACATCAATTCTTATATAAAACACAATTATCTTATTTAAGTATCGGTAGGTACATTATGAGTAGACTCTGCGCAGATAACTAAACTATAGCATTGATGTTTTCTAAGTGCAGCTTAGATGTAGCACAAGGCCAGTAGTATGGAGTATTTAGTGAGGATTGAACTCACTACCCAAGTGTAACGTGTCTAGTTTCCTAACCATTATACCATCTATAGGTGTATGATGAAAAGCAGTATTAAGACAATTGTGGCATCAGCATTAGTAGTATTTTAGAAGGATACTGAGAATGTCATGGGTCGGCCATTTTAACTACGAGGAAGTTTTAAACAAGGTGGGAACAAAAGGACGCTTGTGCTTAAGGTTAAAAATCAGCTAAAATATCTGAGACACATAACGAGAAAAGAGGATTTGAAGAATGTGTCATTCACAGGGCAAAACGAAGGTAAGAAAGATCAAGGAAAGAAATATCATACCTAATAAGCTTTGAGTAAATTGATGAGAGAATATGGATTTGGGAGGAAGTGTACATGGAAAAGTATTTAATTATATTTTAAAAGATAAGAGTTGTGGAGAGGCAAGATCGCCTAGGTCCGGAAGGGGTACATCGTATAGATGACAATATGAATAAATTAATTGTTTCTCTGATAAATAATTTTGCTAAATCCTTGAGAATTGGTCTAATATAGAAACCAGAAAGATAAATTGTTTATTGTGAAACACATCTGAATGACACCAGTTACCGCTTAGATTGAATTAATGACAAAACAGCAAAAATAGGAATACTGTTATTGAATAGGTGTACTGCTAATAATGTTGATTGACTGTATAGTTGTTATGGTGCCATCTTACGAGGAATGGAATCTTCCTCTTACTATATAATCACCTGAAAGACAGTAGTTATTGACTGCAGTTGGCAGTTATTACGACAGCTAGTTCTGCCGTGCGCAATGTCGAACTCTCTGACTTCGGGCGGGAGAGTAATTACGCAGTCGAGACTCCGTCGAAGTGTAGAATCTTGTCTGGGGAAAATTAGACATAAATTTTTGGCCAGGCTATATGGCCCGAAATCATCATCATCATCATCATCATCATCTATCCATCACACCCAAATGGTGCATAGGGCAGCAACTTTTTGTTGCTCTTTCTGTAACAAACTGTTTTTTACGGGGTAGGGTAGTTAGCCCTGCATCCATCCCCCAAACCTGGAGGACTGGTGGACCATTCTTGGGCCTTATGTTTACAGCACCTGGTATTCCCAAGAGGTCCCCCATTTCTGTACTGACCAGGTCCGATGTTGCTTAAATTGGCCCGGATTACACACATTAAAACGGCCTTGCGTCACATTTTGTCTTAAGTGGGAAGCTACGATTCAGACAATAAGAAGCGTAACTGTACGTTTGGACTAATTATTTTTATTACTGTTTATTAACTCTTACTTTGTACATATGTTGTTGTTACACAAATATACTTTTTTGAACTTACCTCCTGTGTCCAGACTAAACTGGTCACTACAACTTTGCGGAGAAGTTTCGCTACAGCAACAAATTGGCGACGAAGATTTGCGTTAAGATTTGCCACAACAAATTGGCGACGAAGATCCACAATAGTTCATATCGCTGCTATAAATGGTCCGGTGCTTCTATATATGTAGAGATTCTTAATAACCCCAAGAAAAAAATCAGCAAATTTCCAGAACCTAACCTAGCATCTCGACTTCACTGACTTTCCCATTGCCTTTGGTATAAATTCTTCGCTATGATACCTAGACTTTATGAATTTGTGCGAAGTACTAGACCGGCGTCGATATCTCATCAAATCACAATTACATTGGTTAAATCTAACCGTAAATTTTATGCTAACAGTTTCTTTTCTTGCACGTTTCACTCGTGGAATTCTTTTCTGGCTCGATGCTTTCCGGCCAAGTTTGATCTCGAAGTATTTGAATGCAATGTCAATCCTTATTTTTTTTTTTAATCATAGCACCCCAAGCAAGGCGAAAACGCCACTGATGCGCAGGGCGCTACGTAAGAGTGAAAAGATTGGAAAAGAGAAAAACCGGAAACCACAACCTAAGCAGGAAACAAGGGATGAGCCTCTTCACCTGTTCAATACGTGTGGGTGGAGTGTGAACCGGGCGATAGTTTAGACTATCTACTCCAATTGAAAAAAAATAAAAATAAAAATAAAAAAATGAGTGAAAAGTTTGAAGAGAAAAACCGGAAACCACAACCTGAACAGGAAACAAGGGATAAGCCTCTTCACCTGTTCAATAGACATGGGTGGAGTGTGAACCGGGCGCTAGTTTAGACTATCTACTCCAATTGAAAAAAATTAAAATAAAAAAAAGAGTGAAAACTTTGGAGAAGAGAAAAACCGGAAACCACAACCTGAACAGGAAACAAGGGATAAGCCTATTCACCTGTTCAATAGACGTGAGGGGAGTGTGAATCGGGCGCTAGTTTAGACTATCTACTCAAATTGAAAAAAAAATAAAAAATAAAAAAAAAGAGTGAAAAATTTGGAGAAGAGAAAAACCGGAAACTACAACGTGAACAGGAAACAAGGAATAAGCCTCTTCAACTGTTCAATAGACGTGGGTGGAGTGTGAACCGGGCGAAAGTTTAGACTATCTACTCCAATTGAAAAAAAAAATTAAAAAAAGAGTGAAACGTTTGAAGAGAAGAACCGGAAACCACAACATGAGCAGGAAACAAGAGATAAGCCTCTTCACCTGTTCAATAGACGTGGGTGGAGTGTGAACCGGGCGATAGTTTAGACTACTCCAATTGAAAAAAAATGAAAATAAAAAAAAGAGTGAAAAGTCTGAAGAGAAAAACCGGAAACCACAACCTGAACCGGAAACAAGGGATAAACCTCTTCACCTGTTCAATAGACGAGGGTGGAGCTTATCTATTGTCTTCTTGATTATTCCTCTATTGTTCTCGCTCCTTCATAATGTTTCTCTTTTTCTTATTCTTTCACACTCAGTAAATCCCTTTGTGTCTGAGTGGCATTAGTGAATTGCAGGGGGAAGCAGCGGATAACATATTTAAAGAGCCTGAGCAGGTGGATGACAGAACGGGGATTGCCTGGTGTTTCAGGGGAATGTGTGCTAAGAGCCACCAGTGATAGGAAGACGTGGATAGCCATGATCGCCTACTTCCTGAAAGAACAAGGCACATAGAAAAAGAAGAATATATCAATAGAGGATTCCAGATTAGTCCGACATATTAATCTACACTAAAATTTTGTTCAGCTGATCTATCATATAGATAAGTGAGTTCGTTAAAACGAAAAATCTATTACTATTTAATTATAGCAGTTTTAATAGCAGAGACATAAAATGCCTATTACACTGAAAAGAATTGTTTCAGAATTCGAAACCAAATCTTCAGTCAGTCAGTTAAGTGCCATACGTGATACACACTTTGGGCAATCATGTCTCAAAAGAGACATGACTGACTGGGCAGAAGGTTATCCTGCAGTAGACTGGTTGCCAGCTAAGGCTATAGAACCTAATGTGTCCAATTATTTTACCCATAAATGGAGGAAAGAGACGGATTAATACCTTTCCCAATGGTATTTGTGCATAAGTGAATGTAAGTGATTCAACGGGAATTCGAACTCAGCACCCCCGATTTGTCGTTCCGAGTCCATATCCATTGCACCACAACGCACATCCCCACCACACCTGCTCATTCTTAATTGCTCTAGTGTGACAAGCTTGTTAACCATTGCACCACGTCGAAGTACTGAAAACTTTCATCATGAAAGTCGAAAAGTTCATATCTGTTTCGTGTTGATGACAATTAAATAAAATTTGGTGGTATTGCATGGTTCACATCAGTTTTCCGCTACTGAGCTGTCAGCACTTTTGCGATCACACTTTTACAAGCCATAGGGATTAAACAAAGCTACCAACACTACCATATTGCCCTTGAAGACTTAACAATGTTTTTCAACAGTGATTCTCCCCTTCTCAATAAGAATATCAGCCTACTTAGCCTTATCGTAGATCTTGTCACTAAGATAATTTTCTCTCTTTCTCTTTGTATTTTTTTCTAAAAACAAAAATTATGTGACAGCTTTTACTTAGGTTCTGAACAGTTTATGCGAAATGTTGCCTACACATTGAAGCAGCATAATTTCTACAATCTGTTGTTTCTCATGTTTACTCCAGAACTCAAGTGAAACTCATGTATACACTCGCTGCTAAAAATCATTGGAAAAAGAATCGTTCTTTATATCGTCTCAGGAAATATCGGAATACGATTTAGATTTACAGTGATTACGATGGTAAGTCAAAAATTAGCCACACTTTCGCCATAACCGATATTTAGGCTTGTTCACTGCGCGTCGGTACTACTGTGGTCACCTGATCGATGTTTGAGCTTGATCACAGCAGTTTTCTTGTTCCTTTTATAGTGTAAACATGGCTGCTCTGCTCTGCATATCGAACTTTTTATTTGGCAAAATTTAATAAAGAATTCTGAAAAATTCGTTTTTTAAACCATATACACAATTAACAATTATATGATGCAATGTTTATGTTACGATTGTGGTTGAACATGAGAAAAATATCAATAATGTTTAATTTTTTACTTTATTTCTTAGTTCTGATCGAATAAATAACACACAATTTTATATTTATTTCTGTCATGGACCCGGTTAAGTGTTCAGCAAAAAATAATATAACAATAACCAAATATAGGAAAAAACGATATCTATTTTAACACAGCGAAATACAAAAACGTAAAACTTTGTTAGTAGAACGAATATATACGGGTTAGGAAGTAATACTATAAGTGGGACTCGCAATAGCCCTACGGTAGTAGTCTTGGCTATCTCTGCCTAAAGCTTTCCGCTGATCTGCTTATGCGGATTTCTCACTCTATGAGCTCTTGATTTTCTCTCCTCTTGTGAGGGGACGTATATGTAGTTGTAGGAAGAGTTCAACCCGTTATAATGGGTGATGCCACCATGACAATTTCTAATATAACGATGCGACAATATAAGTTGATATTCCAGAAGATGAAATAGGCAATTATCTAATGTTTAATTGGAAAACAATGAGATATTGATTAACTGCATTCATATCTCATTGTTTTATCGAACATGAACATTGATTCGTTAATCAAATAGACACAGGGAATTATATTTGACAATGTCGTATTGATTCCTGAGAAAGTATGAGTTACGCCAGCAATGTGGTGCTTAAATAACATTACCACCAAGTCAGACCACCCCACCATAGTTCACGTTATCATTAGGTTTTGTTGATTTATTGTCAAAGAATTTGAAATCTCTAATCTGAATGAATAATCATGCTTTTTTTTGTTGTATCTCCAAATTTCCACTCATTAACAATGAAATTCGTTTACCAGTTTCCCAATTAATTTAATGATATAAGATTTTAATTAACTAAACACACAGTAATGCGAAACTTATGAAATTAAAGATCTATGCAAATTAATTTTTAAATAGTTTTTGTATTAAAATATTGTGGGAGTTTAAAATAATTTTTTTTTTAACAAACGTTTAAAGTTTTCGGTAATAAACATTGTTTCAGCTCATTTAAATGCAGAAATGTGCCTTTTGGTTTAATGAATATCGGCCCGGAGAAATCAGAGACCAGAGTTCGATTTCAAGGTGAATTCACTTACGTGCAGATACAGTTATGAAAATGTATGAATCTAGATCTCTTCACTGAAGCTGTAGCAATGATGAGGTTTTGGAAAGGATGGAAACAAAAATGGAAATAAATACTGAGCATCATGAAGAGACAGCTAAAGTTCCTGGGACATGCAATGAGGAAAGAAGGCTTGGAGAACCTGATATTAACAGGCCAGATAGAAGGAAGGAGAGACAGTAGAAAACAGCGAGTAACGTACTTGACTGGCTTGAGCAGGTGGATGGCAAAACCGGGTTTGCGTGGTGCAACAGGAGAAATCGTGTTACTAGATATAGGGAGACATGGAAGGCCATGGTTGCCTCCGTCCTGAAAGAACAAGGCACATAGAACACGAGACAAAACGTAATTCACGTGAAGTGTGAAAGGTTTTTTTAATTTATTAATCTCATCAAAATACCATTATGACGCAAGAGGTTACTGGGTTCGAAAAAATGAGAAGTATTTAGTATGGACCGGAAACCCAGCCCGAAACTATCGCTAACCCTAGCTCCACAGCAAGCTAAGTAAGATGTTATGAGAAAGAAAAATTCATTTTAAAAAAAGGGAAAATGCTGAAATGCTATGTAATATTAACCTGCATATATGAATATGAATGCTATATAATTTATTCAGCAATGAAGAAAAAATCTGAGGCAAGTCAACCATCCGTCCGTGCATGGAGTACAGCTGCCATTTCTCGTCAGTGTTCTTGACAAGCTCCAAAGGAGAGTCTGTAATGTGATAGGTACTGATCTGGTGACTCGACTGCATCCACTTCCCCATCGTCGAAATGTAGCCTCCCTTTGTCTCTTCTATAAATACTTTCATGGCTTCTGCTAGGACGAACTTAAGTCACTGGTGCCTCCTCAACAGGTGTTTACTCGTGCAACCAGACTGGCAACTGGGTCCCACCCATTCACAGTCAGGTTAGCCAAATACAGACGACAATTCTACTCCTGCAGCTTCTTCTCTCTCACTTCCCGCCTGTGGAATTCGCTCCCGTATTCTTGCTTTCCTGACGGCTACAGCCTCCAGAAATGTAAATGCAATGTCAATACTCATCTATTAAACACTGCACTCTAGCTCTCTCCCCACCCCCGTATATCCTTCCCTTTCTATCCACCTATGTATCTGCCATCGCACCAGCTTTCATTAGAAACAAAGAAAATAGTACTGGATTGCAATCTGATGTCAGTTCTACAATATGACCGTGAATGCTGGACAATATCACCAAACTTGAAAATGTGGTTCTACAGATGGATGCTGTGGATATCATGGATCGAGCATGTTATCAATGATGAGGTTTTGGAAAGGATAGACACGACATGACTTAGTAGACAGTAGGTTGTCATTGCATTCTCCGGTAGAGTGGTTGCCAGATAAGGTGAAAACTATACTATTATTTAACCCATAAATGGAGGGAAGAGACGGATTAATACCTTTCCCAAGTGTATTTGTGCATAAGTGAATGCAAGGGATTCAACTGGAATTCGATCTCAGCAACCCGATTTGTTGTTCCGAGTCGGTATCCACTGCACCACAACGCACATCTACACCACAACGCACTACTCATTCTTAATTGATCTAGTGTGGCAAGCTTGTTAACCATTACACCACGTCGAAAACTTTGTGTCTGTTTCGTGTTGATGAAAATTTAATAGAAGTTGGTGAAAAAAGAAATCTATATCGAGCATCAGGAAAAGACGGCTAAAGTTCCTGAGACATGTAATGAGGAAGGAGAGCTTGGAGAACCTGATACTAACAGGCAAGATAGAGGGAAAAAGAGAGAGGTGAAAGCAGCAGATAACATATTTTAATTGTCTGAGCAGGTGCATTATACAACGGAGGTTGCGTGGTGTAACAGAATAAAGCGTGCTAAGAGCAAACAGGAGTAGGGAGACGTGGAAAGCCATGATCGCCTACGTCCTGAAAGAACAAGGAACATAGAAGAAATAAAAATTGTGTGAAAATCTTCTGCTTAATCAGCTATGACTCTAAAGAGACATGATCGCCCAAACGTGTATCACGTACGGCGATAAACTGAATAAATGTATAAAATGTCTGAAAACTACAAAATTTAACGGCAATTCTGTAAGCTAGACATTCTTGCTAGATCACTTGATAAAATTGAACAACACTGAAGTTGAAGATGTTCTTCAGATTCCTACACGTTAACTGACAGAATTCCAGAGACTTTTGTGATTCTACAGAACACATTTGAATTACTCAAACCTAATGAGATGGTTGGTGCTTCTCTCTACCATCGTTAAATGAAACTACCTTTCGTGCTATTTAGAAATCAAGTCCCTTGACGATTATGTAATAAAACTCATGTAGATATCAAACAGTGTCTTTCCCTTGCCAATAATACTTCTGCTTCTACGTGTCCTAAACCATTACCAACCTCCCGTCATCATATCTGAAGTATAATCATAAGAATATGCTGATTACGTAGTGAGAACTAGGTATCAGTAATATCCATAACTGTTAAAAGAATCACTACAAATATTCTTTTTGTTTTATGTGCCATCTCCTTTCAGGACGTAGGCGATCATGGCTTTCCACGTCTCCCTATCCCAGGAGGCTCTTAGCACGCTTTCTTCTGTCACACCATGCAATCCTCGTTCCATCCTCCAACAGATTACGTCCTTCAAATATGTTATCCGCTGCTTTCTTCTGTCTCTTTTCCCCTCTATCTGGCCTGGTAGTATCAGGTTCTCCAAGCCTTCTTTCCTCATTGCATGTCACAGGAACTTTAGCTGTCTCTTCCTGATGCTCAGTATTAATTTCCTTTTTGTTTCTATCATTTCCAATACCTCACCATTGCTCACATGCTCGATCCATGATATTCGCAGCATCTTTCAGTAGAACCGCATTTCAGTTGCTTCAAGTCTTTCCTTCATCTTTGATAATATTGTCCAACATGCACTGCCATATTGAAGAACCGACATCACATTGCAATCCAGTACTCTCTTTTTTGTTTCTAGTGAAATTTACTTTAATAGCTTGGGGCGAAACGGTTATAAAAAAAAAATTAAATGTGCATATATTATTGACAATCTTCATGTTTTTCTATATTAATACATGAACATTTACATTGATCGTTGTTTAAAAATAAATTTTCAAATTTAAATTTGTTTTTAAAACTTGAATACATGTCAGTAATTTGTTTTAATTAATCACTGATTATTTAATAGACTGAAGTATATTCCAAAAATAAAAATAAAAATGCAATAGAATGCCAGGGTATTATAATTAAGTAAAAGTAAGAATTTGAGTTTTGTTTAACGGCATATCAACCTCTGTGGGTTATTTAATGCCAAAAGGGTAGAGTTTTAAGGTATTTTTTTAATGTTCGGTTATAGTGAGAAGGGTGATTTAGTCAGATTTTGATGAAATCTTTTAAAAATTTTTTATTATAGATAAATCCATTTTTCCCTACACAAATGTGTTATGGAAATATTTTTTTCTTCAGCAAAGTATTTTTAGTAATATTTTTCCTTAAAAGATGTATATTTTTCTATAAAAGTCTATGTATATATTTCTATAAAAGTGTATTTTATACTTTTATAGTGTTTTAACCCCAGTTCAGGAGTTAACTATTTGCTCATAGCTAGGACCCTAACAGGTGCTACCACTCCGTGTTAGGCTGGACTTAGAAAAACTGCAGTTAAGAGGTGGTTCTATGCTCCTCACAACCTCCCAAACAGAGGCCTTGCTGCGGGATGCAGTTTATCGTCATACCCAGAACCAAAAGTAGGATGTAGAAATTGTAAAAATCACTCCAGAAACCCTGAAATTCGCCCCCGGGAGAAAATTCGCCCCCGGGAGAAAATTCTCCCTGTTCTCTAGCCAAGAAGCACTCCATTAGATAAAAAAAACAAAACATTTCTCCATCTTTCAAAGACACTTGATCTTTGAATTCATTCACAAGCAATGATCCCATCATCATCATCATCATCATCAATGACTGGGTGTGGTTGTAGGGTGGCAGCATAACTCATCACTAGTCATCACGGAGAGACAGAGTGGCATTCATTTGTATCATATCTTGAGAAAATAAAGATGGTGGAATCAATCCCTCACCAGACTAAACTAAAGCCGATGCCCTTCAGACTGAAAACTTACCGTAAACTCGGATATATGACTGTTGATGCTTCTGTTCTGATCACTCACTCTAATCAAGGAAGCGGTCCGTGGAGCGATGTCATGTTATCACCCCACTGGATGTAATCATTGATCTCGAGCCCAGACTAACCAGTTGTGCTAGATGGTCATTGACACTAGAAAAAAAAGTCATCTGCCCTTTCGACAGGATTTGTTCATTAACCTTGCTGGTTGCCAATCCCCACCAAAATACAAAAGGGTCGACAAAAAGGTTCTGACGATAATTTCTAAATACATTCACCATAGTGTACATTAAATTGATTGTTCTAGGGTTGATAGCTTTTGGAATCCAGTGGGTAAAACGTTATATGTTACATGTTTTTACAATATTGTTCACACTTGTACAAGGCTCAAGAGCTACTCGAGGAAGTAACTTAGAAAAACAGTGGTAAAGTTTATGAGATTATATGAGAAAGATAAAGGTTATCCCTAGACTAGCTAATTCACATTAGCCACTTGGAAGTCGGTTTCACGAAGCCATTGCTCGTGAAAAAAACTTTTTGAGTGGAACTTAGATCTTAAAAATAGAACACGGTCGTGTGATAAGGGTGTTGATTAGAATTTGCGTAGCGTGGCGCGTAAATTAAAACTGTTGAAATTAATGAATGAAGGTCGTTTGAACATTTTCCATGTAAAGGCAGACAGAAAAATTGCCAATCAATATAAAAAAAAACAACAACATTTGTTTTTATTCTTGTATCAAAATAGTTTTTTTCAGTATTTTTTTTATTTATGTGTAAAGAGTGTAAGTCATTTTTATATATTGCGTTTAGGGGTTGTGTATGGAGAAATATATTAAGACACATGTTTATGTATTTTTGTATTTCAAGTTATTTTCCAGTGCAACTTCGGTTAACCGTGCTGAATGTATATATAAATATAAATGTATGTAAATATATATATATATATATATATGCGCTCGCACGTACATATGAAAAACAGACAGACAAACACACACACACATATATATACGTATAAATTTATGTTCTATTTTACATATACAACACACTCAGAAATGATAGATATAAATTTGAACTAAAGACAAACGACACGATCTCATAATTTGCGACGTTATTTTCATTTTTTGAAAATTCTAATTCACCTTTTATTTCGATGGAATATTTCATTGCTTTTAGCATCAGGAATGATTTAAAACTTTGTACGAATTTTCAATCTCTATGTTTTTTTTTCATCTTGAAATTGCTTTTCAATTTACCCCGCGATCTTTCAATTTCGTGGCATTCAATGAACATACACCAGCGCGTAGGGCAAGGGAAACGGTTGGGAATTTCCAGCGTACTCAAGAGTAATTTCAAAGACAACGAGTAATAACTAAAAAAAAAAAAAAATTAAAAATATGGCTGCTCAAGAAATAAATAGATTTGTCGAATAAAAGGTCGCTCTTAAGAATCCATGAAGAGAAACTAAACGCTTATATTCTGATGCGCAAATACAGACAAATAGGCTTATATATATATATATATATATATATATATATATATATATATATATATATATTCATGTAGAAATGTATATATAAAAAATAAGTAACAAATAAAAATGCACAAATACATACAGACATAAACACACACTATATATAGATATGCACACACACACACACATACACACACACACATATATATATGCATACATGCATATAGGATTATATCTATATATATAAATATATATACACGTAGTCATATAAACACAAGCATAGATAGATAGATAGATAGATAGATAGATAGATAGATAGATAGATAGATAGATAATGAACAGATGGATATACATAGAAGAATAAGATAGATAGATAATGAACAGATGGATATGCATAGACGAATAAGATAGATAGATACCTCTGCTTATCAATATAAACAAAATGCGATGAATGAATTGTCATCTAAATTACGCAGAAATTAAATTATCACTAGCATTTCATTTTAGATATGTTTATCAAAATTATACAAGAATATTTTGACAAAATAAAAATTTATTTTATTCATTAAAATCGCCATTGGCTTCAGCCACGGCATCCAGAAAATTTGAGAATCTCTGGCATCTCTTCTGGAGATTCTATTTGTTTAAGTTGGTGAATGATGCCATAATCCTTGCTTTCAGTTCATTTTTGGTGTAATAAGGAATTTGCTGGTCTCTCGCTCATCTGCGCCCAATACATAATGATTAAAATGGTTGCAGTCTGGGAAGTTAGGTGACCAGATATAAGTATTGATGAGGTCGAAGAAATTGTCTTTCAGCCATGACTGGATAACACTACTTGTGTATCAATGTGGAGAATCTTGTTTTCAAAAGTTATCCAGCAGCAACCCTCTTGACACCGGGCAGCGCGAACTCCTCAACTCATTTCATGTAGGCTCCCGTATTGAGTCTGACGCCTTGTGTAATGATGAATCGAAGAATAACGTCTCCATCATTAGTGTTCACCCGAAGCATTTTTGAAAATACTATTAAATTCCCCCAACCCTTTCTGAATCCCTATATTGTCTCCAGATTGACACCCAAACACTCTGACATGTACGTATTAGAGCTTCCAGTAGGAATACCAATCAGTACTGCATTTTCTAAATTTTAGGCTGAGTGAATTTCGACATGGGCTTCTTTTTTTGTAAAGCTGGTTCTCAACGGACCCTACTATATTGTGCAGTCAACAAAATAAAATAAAAAAACGCGCATGCGCAAAATTAAAATTTAGTGGTGACAATTTATAAATCGCTCCCTGTTTATAGACATATATGTCTACACACTCACTCACAGACACACAAGCACATTTGGATAATTTCAATGAAAAATAGTATAGTTCTTATTAATTTACAAAAGTTTACAGGGCAGCCAGGAAGCCTTTGCTTCGGCGAGCCAATAAGAAGAGACTAGCATGGAGAAGTGAGCCAAAAAGCTGGACACCAGAACAGTTCATTTGGTGTATTAACAAAAGAACCATTTTATTTTTATTTCGAATTATCCACTTGGGAATAGATACTAAAATAGTACGAGATACTTCATTTATTTAAAACTGGGGTGGCCTAATAATTATGGCCGGTTTTATGTATGTTTCTGTTCTCCCCCCCCCCCTTTTTGGAGTTCATGCTTCATTTAGGAGGAAAAAAAAAAGTTTGAAATTTATATTTATTCTGTTATGCGAAGCTACTTTGGCCAAGTTATCAGCAGCCATTACAGCTCCATGCCACGTGTTGTTCTTTGAATGGGAATTTACCTAGCAGGCCGACTCGCTTTGATATTTGGGAAAAGCAAGAATTGAAGAATGAATCTTAATTCAAATTTCCTGTGTTAAACTGTGAGGTATTTTCCGTTTGTTTTTTTTTTTTTTTGTTTTTATATATATCTATGTTTTTGTTCTCCCCCCCCCTTTTTGGAGTTCATGCTTCATTTAGGAGGAAAAAAAAAAGTTTGAAATTTATATTTATTCTGTTATGCGAAGCTACTTTGGCCAAGTTATCAGCAGCCATTACAGCTCCATGCCACGTGTTGTTCTTTGAATGGGAATTTACCTAGCAGGCCGACTCGCTTTGATATTTGGGAAAAGCAAGAATTGAAGAATGAATCTTAATTCAAATTTCCTGTGTTAAACTGTGAGGTATTTTCCGTTTGTTTTTTTTTTTTTTTTTGTTTTTATATATATCTATGTTTTTGTTCTCCCCCCCCCTTTTTGGAGTTCATGCTTCATTTAGGAGGAAAAAAAAAAGTTTGAAATTTATATTTATTCTGTTATGCGAAGCTACTTTGGCCAAGTTATCAGCAGCCATTACAGCTCCATGCCACGTGTTGTTCTTTGAATGGGAATTTACCTAGCAGGCCGACTCGCTTTGATATTTGGGAAAAGCAAGAATTGAAGAATGAATCTTAATTCAAATTTCCTGTGTTAAACTGTGAGGTATTTTCCGTTTGTTTTTTTTTTTTTTTTTTGTTTTTATATATATCTATGTTTTTGTTCTCCCCCCCCCCTTTTTTGGAGTTCATTTGGACTTTAACTAAGTTAAAACTTAGTTAAACTCCACTTTTGTAAGTTTGTGTTTTTTTTTTTTTTTTTTCAAAGGATTGTTCGTGTTCGATTTTTTTTTTTTTTTTTTTTTTTTTTTTTTTTAATAGGAGTAGATAGGTCACACTATCGCCCGGTCTATACTCCTCCCACGTCTATTGAACTGGAGTAGAGGCTCGTTCCTTGTTTCCTGTTTAGGATGTGGTTTCCGGTTTTCACTTCTCTCTCTTCAGACCTTGGTACTGGTGCTTCCGTGAGTTTCCTGCGATCTGGCCGGTTGGTGGCAATGGCTCATCACTGTGAGGGTACCGGGTTGGCAGTTTCCTGGTTGCTGCTTCCGACTGGTAGTTAGGAGCCCTAACTCTTGCGTAGCGTCAAGAGCGGCTGCTCTGATCAACAGTTGTATAATATCGGGGTTCTTGTAGTGCCATGTCGCGCATGGATAGGTGTCCCTGCAAGCGCTTTCGGTGGGCAACCCCGAGGCCACACCTTGTTGCAGCCCTAGCCAGTCCCCCTCCCAGCTCAGATCGTGGGTAATGACCGCCTGTATCCTCTACCCTAGGTCCCTTTCTATAAACCAAAAACATGACAAGACAAAACAGAAATGACCCTAAACCAGCTAAATCCAAACCACCTAAGCCCATTAACCTCTCCTTCACTAATATCCGAGGCATTCGTACTAACTTTGCTAGTGTAGAAGCGTTCCTGCATGAAAAGTCCCCTGACATCCTCGCGCTCTGCGAAACTAACCTCAACTCAACTATTCCCTCCTCTGACCTCTTCATCCCTGGTTATCTTCCCCTTTTAAGGAAGGATTCTACTGTCCACATGCATGGGCTGGGTGTTTATGTCAGCGAACACCTCCCCATAACTAGGGTGACTTCACTCGAATCTACTGACCACCAATACATATGTCTCCGCTTGTCTCTCCTCAGTTCGGTTAGCTACCTATTCTTCCTTTACCGTTCTCCCTCCTCTCCTGACTGCTCCCTACTAGATAGCATTGCCGACGACATAGATAAGGCTATTACCTATCACCCATTTGCCCACATATTTGTATTTGGAGACCTCAATGCCCATCACTCTGAGTGGCTTGAAAACGCTGTTACTGCTTCGGCGGGCACTCACGCCATGAACTTTGCTATTTCCCAATCCCTTACGCAAGTGGTGGACTTCCCCACTCGCTTCCCAAGCACACCCTCGGGTCATTCCTCACTGCTAGATATATGTTTCACCTCTGCGCCCGACGCCTGTCAAGTCTCGCAGCTTTGCCCTCTCGGCAACTCCGACCACGCTGTAGTCTCCCTCAGTATTTCTTTCCAATCTCACTCCCCCCAGGATCCCCCTACTCATAGAACCTCCTACCTCTACCAAAAAGCTGACTGGGAAGCCTTTCGCGATTTCCTCTGCGACGTCCCTTGGGGAAAAGTGTTTGACCTATCAGTTGATGACTGTGCCTCTGAGGTCTCGTCATGGGTGAAAGCTGGCATTGATGCCTTCATACCCACCAGGAAGTATTGCTTAAAACCTCATTCCCCTCCGTGGTTCTCTCCAGCCTGCTCAGCCGCCATTGCCCACAGGAACCATTACTTCCATCTATTCCAGAGACAGCCAACTGATCACAATAGGCGCCTGTTCACATCCGCTCGCAGTGAGTGCAAGAGAACTCTAAATGACGCCAAACAGTTGTTTGCGGAGAGAATGCGACAGCACATAGCTGACCGCAAGTTCGGCTCCAAGGACTATTGGAGGATTTGTAAACGAGTGCTCAACAATAGGAAATCCTCAATACCTCCTTTAATCCATGGATTTGACGTTCTCACGTCATCTGCTGAGAAAGCTGAGTGCTTTGCCCGCAGATTCTCATCCAACTCCACACTCGACTCGTCCGGAGTGCACCCACCCGACTTCCCTATTAGAACTGAGGCCAAACTGCATGACGTGTATATTACCCCGACAATAGTATCCAGAGTAATTTCAAAACTCGACCCCCATAAGGCGTGTGGAGACGATGGAATCCCGGTGATAGTCCTTAAGAGGTGTGCCCCTGAACTTTCCCCTGTCCTCTCTAAACTGTTTAACTACTGCCTTTCTGCTTCCTGCTTTCCTGCATGCTGGAAATTCTCCTCAGTCGTTCCTGTCTTTAAGAATTGTGGTGAACCCTCGGACCCATCCAACTATCGCCCTATCAGTCTCCTACCAATATTCGGGAAAGTGTTCGAGGCTATAATAAATGCTGAAATAGTTCATCATCTCACCGCCCACAAGCTGTTCTCCGACAGGCAATATGGATTCCGATTTGACAGGTCCACAGCCGACCTGCTAACTACTGTAACGGAGTACATGCTACAGGCCCTTGATGAGTCTGACGAGGCTCGCGCGGTTGCTCTGGATATCTCCAAGGCTTTCGACAGGGTTTGGCACCCTGGCCTCCTATGCAAACTACGCGGTTATGGTATTACCGGTCGCCTGCTTGACCTAATCCAATCTTTCTTAAATAACCGCAAAATGAAGGTCGTTCTGAATGGGCGTGCCTCTTCGTCCTACAGCACGAATGCTGGTGTCCCACAAGGCTCTATCCTGGGCCCAACGCTCTTCCTTATTTTCATCAACGACCTCCCAGATGAGATCAGGTCCCAAGTAGGCATCTACGCAGATGACACTACAATATACTCCCGCTCCAGTAAGAAACCTGTCGTGGCGGACAGACATAATCTCGCTGCTGACCTTGAGCGGGATCTACACTCTGTGGTGAACTGGGGCAAGAAGTGGCTTGTCAACTTTAATTCCTCTAAGACCAAGCTGTTGTCTGTCAACCATTACAGGCAACCTCTTCTGCCTCCCATAAGCATGGACCAGATGATTCTCCCGGAGAGTAATACACTACGCCTCCTCGGACTTACCCTGTCCTCAGACCTCAAATGGAAGCACTATATTGAATCCATAGCAAAATCTACTGCTAAGAAGATTGGGTCACTATGTCGATCCAGGATGTTTTTTCCACCTGAATCCATCCTGCATATATACAAGTCAACCATCCGTCCGTGCATGGAGTACTGCTGCCATTTATGGTCAGGTGCCCCTGCCGTTCTCCTCAGTGTTCTTGACAAGCTCCAAAGGAGAGTCTGTAATGTGATAGGTACTGATCTGGCGACTCGTCTGCAGCCACTTTCCCATCGTCGAAATGTGGCCTCCCTCTGTCTCTTCTATAAATACTTTCATGGCTTCTGCTCGGATGAGCTTAAGTCACTGATGCCTCCTCAACAGGTGTTTACCCGTTCAACCAGACTGGCAACTGGGTCCCACCCATTCACAGTCAGGTTAGCCAAACGCAGACGACAATTCTACTCCTGCAGCTTCCTCTCTCGCACTTCCCGCCTGTGGAACTCACTCCCGTATTCTTGCTTTCCTGACGGCTACGACCTCCAGAAATTTAAAAGCAAAGTTAATACTCACCTACTAACCACTGGCCTCTAGCTCTCTCTCCCCTCCCCTGTATAAGCTTCCCTTTCTCTCCGCCCATGTACCTGTCATTGCACCTGCTTTCTCAGTTTTCTATTGTTCCTTTCTAACTAGCTTGTACTCCTCACTCTTTTCTAATTAATCTTTCTACACTTATGTAACCCCCTGCACATCAGTGGCGTTTCTGCCTTGCTCGGGGTGAAATGATTAAAAAAAAAAAAAAAAAAAAAATATACTTACATGAGCGTTCTATCTATCTATCTATCTATCTATCTATCTATCTATCTATCTATATATATATATATATATATATATATATAGTTACATGAACGTTCTCTAAAAGAAAAATGGTAAACAGTAAAATCAGTTATTAAAAATGGCCTGAAGACACACTCATGGTAGAAACCTGGGTAGTGAAATAACTCGTTTAAAAATAGAATATATATATTTTTTTTCTAAGCATATACTGTTACATATATATATATATATATATATATATATATATATATATATATATATATATATATATATATATATATATATATATATATATATATATATATATATTGTGCGTTGTGGTGCAGTGGATATCGACTCGGAACGACAAATCAGGGAGCAGAGTTCGAATTCCAATTGAATTCCTTGCATTCACTTGCGCACAAATACCCTTGGGAAAGGTATTAATCCATCTCTTCTATCCAGTTATGGGTTAAATTATAGGACAGAATGGGTTCTGTAGCCGCTGACAACCATTCTATCGCAGAAAGCAATGGCAATCTACTGCGGGATAATCTTCTGCCCAGTCAGTCATGCCTCTTTCGAGACATGATCGCTCAAGCGTGTACCACGTATGGCACTTATCTGACTGAATTGTATTAATAAAAAAGTGATCGGTATAATATCATAGAGCTATCAAGTATATAATTAATATATTATCTCTTGTTGATATCATGATCGTCTGACCTAATTAAAATTTCTGGTTAATTCAATGTTGGTGTAGTTACATATTATACTGGGGCTATATTTTCTTTAATTTAGAGAATGTATTTGGTGTTTGCATAAATAACATCTGTTTTTTACTGGTTGTAACTTTGGGCTTTTGCTATGGTGTCCCAGGAGATAAAAAAATCTTTTTATTATTCTTTAAGAGCCAGAATGTGCGTTGTGGCGCAGTGGATATCGGCTCGGAGCGAGAAATCGGGGAACCGAGTTCGAATTCCAGTTGAATTCCTTGCATTCACTTACGCGCAAATACCCTTGGGAAAGGTATTAATCCGACTCTTCCCTCCAGTTATGGGTTAAATAATAGGACAGATTGGGTTCTATAGCCTTGATCGGCAACCAGTCTACCGCAGAAAGCAATGGCAACCTACTGCGGGATAATCTTCTGCCCAGTCAGTCATGCCTCTTTCGAGACATGATCGCCCAAAGCGTGTATCGCGCATGGCACTAAAACTGACTGAATAGCCAGGAATATTTAGAGGGAACTGTGTTGTCTTTGTATTTTATACTGCTTAAAGTCATTTGATGATGGTAGAAGTTACATTATTATAATATATTACCTTAGTACTAGAGTTGGTAGTTCCTGGTATCGATATCAAATAAGTTTTTTTCATCGTAAACTGAATTTCGAAGGCTAAATAAGTCCTCTGAGTAAATGGTATCATGGCTGAGACTAAGAACTACAATTATACCTATGGATTAATGCCTTTACCAAGGGTATTTGTGCGTAAGTGAACGCTAGGAATTCAACTGGAATTCGAACTACGCTCCCTGATTTGTCGTTCCGAGTCGATATCCACTGTAGTACAACAACTGAACTTAAATTCATGAAGTGGAAGTACCAAATAAGAAAATTCATTAAAATATTATAATATTTATAGCAAAAAGCATAGCGGAGCTACTTTACGAATATATTGTCTATATTCTGGATGGATGCTCTCAGTTCGTCTATCAGTCTGTCTGTCTGTCTATCTCTATCTCTTTATATATATATATATATATATATATATATGCATGCTGATGTTAATGTTTATTTGGGCATCAACCTTTCATTTAATCATGTTTCGTTAAAAACGACCGACAAGGAAGATTTTATTAATTTTTAATTTAATTTTTCTTTTATTCTTACGTGTTTCCTTTTTACTGGAGATATGAAATGTAAAAAATTCATATTTTTCGACTTTCCAAGCGCTTTCAGACTTTTCACAGGCCATTTTCAAGGGTGTTATTTTTCCGATGTTGTTATGTCTTCTTGTTTCACTGTAATGTCATTTTTTGTGTTTTAGTGTTTTTTGAAAAGGAGAGTTCTTAAAGCTATCATATAGTGGGCATGGCTGGGCATCCCGGGAGCGTCTACTTATTTTAGAAATAAATCAAAAAATCAAATCAAAAATCAATAAAATATTCCTTGTCGGTCGTTTTTACCGATATATATATATATATGAAAAATATATATATATATATGAAAAAGTGAGAAAAGCCGTGTTTTGTTTTGTGTAGATTTATTGTTGCTATTATTATAATTATTACTTGCTTTTCGTATGATATATTAAGTGTCCATAATGACATTTAATACCATTATGGACACTTAATATCTCATACAAAAAGCAAGTAATAATTATAATAATAGCCTCACTCCCCTCGGAAGCCTCCTACCTATAGGACCTCCTACCGCTAGCAAGAAGCTGCCTGGGATGCATTTCGCGATTTCCTCTGCGACGTCTATTTTGGAAAAGTATTGGATCTCCCAGTTGATGACAGTGCCTCTGAGGTCTCGTCATCGGTGAAAGCTGGCATTGATGCCTTCATACTCACCAGGAAGTATTGCCTAAAACCTCATTCTTCTCCGTGGTTCCCTCCTGCCTGTTCGGCCGCCATTGCCCACAGGAACCATTACTTCCGACTATTCAGGAGCCAGTCATCGGATCACAATAGGCGTCCATTCAAGTCTGCTCCCAATAAGTGCAAGAGAATCCTGAATGACGCCAAACGGTTGTTCGCTGAGAGAATGCGACAGCGCATAGCTGACCGCAAGTTCGGCTCCAAGGACTAATGGCGGATATGCAAACTGGTGCTTAACAACTGCAAATCTTCTATACCTCCTTTAATCCATGAATTCAAGGTTTTCACATCTGCAGACAAAGCTGAGTGCTTTGTCCGCAGATTCTCATCCAACTCCACGTTTGACTCATCTGGAGTATGCTCACCCGACTTCCCCGTTAGAACTGAGGTCAAACTGCACAACGTACATATTACCCCGAAGGTAGTATCCCGAGTAATTTCAAAACTTGACCCCCATAAGGCTAGCGGTGACGACGGAATCTCGGTGAGTCCTTAAGAGGTGTGCCTCTGAACTCTCCCCTGTCCTCTCTAAACTGTTTAACTACTGCTTTTCTGCTTCCTGTTTTCCTGCATGCTGGAAGTTCTCTTCAGTCGTTCCTGTTTTTAAAAATTGTGGTGAACACTCGGACCCATGCAACTATCGCCCTATCGGTCTTCTACCGATATTCGGGAAAGTATTCGAGGCCTTAATCAATGCTGAAATAGTTCAACATCTTACTGCCGACAAAGTCTTCTCTGACAGGCAATATGGCTTCCGCTTTGCTTGGCCAGGTCCACTGCCGATATGCTAACAACCATTACGGAGTACATGCTCCAGACCCTCGATGAGTCAGGCGAGGCTCGTGCGGTTGCTCTGGACATCTCCAAGGCTTTTGACAGGGTCTGGCACTCTGGCCTCCTTTGCAAGCTACGGTGTTACGGTATTACCGGACGCCGCTTGACCTAATCCAGTCTTTTTTAAACAACCGCAAAATAAATGTCGTTTTGAATGGGCATGCCTCTTCATCTTACAGCACGAATGCCGGTGTCCCACAGGGCTCTATTCTGGGCCCGACGCTCTTCCTTATTTTCATCAACAACCTCCCAGATGAGATCAAGTCCCAAGTAGGCATCTACGCAGATGACACCACAATATACTCCCGCACCAGTAAGAAACCTGGCGTGGCGGACAGACATAACCTCGCTGCTGATCTTGAACGGGATTTACACTCAGTGGTGAATTGGGGCAAGAAGTGGCTTGTCAATTTCAATGCGTCCAAGACCAAGCTGTTGTCTGTCAACCCTAACAGGCAACCTCTCCTGCCTCCCATAAGCATAGACCAAGCGATTCTCCCGGAGTGCAATATACTGGGCCTCCTCGGCCTTACCCTCTCTTCTGATCTCAAATAGAACCACTACATCGAATCCATAGCTAAATCCACTGCTAAGAAGGTTGGGTCACTGTGTCGATCCAGGATGATTTTTTCCGCCTGAATCCATTCTGCATATATACAAGTCTACCATTCGACCCTGCATGGAGTACTGCTGCCATTTATGGTCAGGCGCTCCTGCCGCTCACCTCGGTGTTCTCGACAGGCTCCAAAGGAGAGTTAGTAACGTGATAGGTGCTGAATTGGCGGCTCGACTACAGCCACTTCCCCACCGACGAAATGTGGCCTCCCTTTGTCTGTTCTATAAGTACTTTCATGTCTTCTGCTCGGACGAACTTAAGTCACTGGCGCCTCCTCAACAGGTGTTTACTCGTGCAACCAGAATGGCAACTGGGTCCCACCCATTCACAGTTAGGCTAGAAAAATGCTGACGACAATTCTACTCCTGCAGCTTCTCTCACACTTCCCGCCTGGGGAATTCGCTCCCATATTCTTGCTTTCCTGACGGCTACAACCTCCAGAAATTTAAATGCAATGTCAATACTCATCTACTAACCACTTGACTCTAGCCCTTCCCCCACCCCGTATATGCTTTCCTTTCTCTCCCCCCTTGCAACTGTCATCACACCTGCATTTTCATCTTTCTATTGCTCTTTTCTAATCGGTTTGTACTCCTCTTCTCTCTCTTCTAATTAATTCTCTTTCAGTTATGTAGCCCCCGCACATCAGTGGCATTTACGCCTTGCCCGGAGTGAAATGTTTAAAAAAAACAAAACAATTAATCTACACTTTAAACAAAACGTTCACGGCTTCTTGCACATTTATATATATATATATATATATATATATATATATATATATATATATATGTCCGCGTGTGTGTCTGGGTGTGCGTGTGTGTGTGTTTATTTTATAGATTTACAATGGAGCTTAGTGTCAGAATTGCTGATTTTTCAGGCGCTTTTGTTGAAACGATTCTTTGTCATAAACTGCTCGGTATTCATATACAGCGTTATTAAAATTAATATAGAGAAGTTTTCGTTTAACGAAGTAGTGTTGATTCACTCATGCCGACTTTGGAACAACATTGCTCAGTTAAGTGAAAAAATCTCTTCATAATTTATCTATGACTCTCTCTCTCTCTCTCTCTTTCTATATATATATATATATATATATATAGATAGATAGATAGATAGATAGATAGATAGATAGATAGATAAAAAGAATGAGATAGATAGATAGATAGATAGATAGATAGATAGATAGATAGAAAAAGAATGAGATAGATAGATAGATAGATAGATAGATAGAAAAAGAATGAGATAGATAGATAGATAGATAGATAGATAGATAGGAAAAGAATGAGATAGATAGATAGATAGATAGATAGATAGATAGATAGATAGGAAAAGAATGAGATAGATAGATAGATAGATAGATAGATAGATAGATAGATAGGAAAAGAATGAGATAGATAGATAGATAGATAGATAGATAGATAGATAAATAGATAGATAGAAAGAAAGAAAGAAAGAAAAAGAATGAGATAGATAGATAGATAGATAGATAGATAGATCAATCGATCGATAGATAGATAGATAGATAGATAGATAGAAAGAAAAAGAATGAGATAGATAGATAGATAGATAGATAGATAGAAAGAAAAAGAATGAGATAGATAGATAGATAGATCGATCGATAGATAGATAGATAGAAATAGAATGAGATAGATAGAAAAAGAATGAGATAGATAGATAGATAGATAGATAGAAAGAAAGAAAGAAAGAAAGAAAGAAAATGAGATAGATAGATAGATAGATAGATAGATAGATAGATAGATAGATAGATAAATTATATATCTGACAATGAAATAACGGTATTATTTTACGAAATTTGATATGCTGTATGATACGTAATGTAGGTGTGCTGTTGTGAACGCCAATATTTTTTTTTGTGTTTTTTTGCTTTGATATCCAGTCATATCACTTTCAAGTAAGGATACAGTGCCACTAATATGGAGAGGGATGTGCGTGGTTGTGCATGCAGTGAATATCGCTTCGAAACGAGAAATCGTGGAGCCGAGTTTGAATTCCAGTTAATTCCTTACATTCACTTTCTGAAGTATTATTCCGTCTCTTCCCTCTAGTTATGGGGTAAATAGCATGACAGATTCGGCTCACTTGGCTTGGCTGGCAACCAGTCTACCGCAGTCAGTCAGTTGTGTCTCTTTCGAGACATGATCACCTAAGCGTGTATTACGTATGGTACTTAACTGACTGATTGAATATGAAGGAGGATAGTAAGTTTGAAAGATTGGCAAACAATGTGTTTCTTTCTCCAAAAATCAGTCTGCAAGTTTACCCACAAAATTAAAGTGAAATGTTTTTTCACATTCAGTTCTTCCTTTATGTGCCATGTCCGTTCAGGACGTAGGCAATCATATCTCTCCACAATTTCCTGTCTTTTGTGCTTTTAAAACATTAGAATTTATCTATACTTCTGAGAAGGGGTAGTATTTACACTATTTAAATTGTTCAGACTATTGTCCTCGTCTTTACAGCCAGGTTTACGACGTTTTGGCCGATGTTCTCAAGGACACATGGCCTAGTAGATATAGACGTCGGATAGTTCCAGTGACCTGACCCAAAAAGATGTGAGTTCAATACCAGGCTACAGCAGTAGTGAACAAATAAATTAGGGAGTTTAATTAAAAGAAGATAACTACATGGCTACCATAAGTGACATCGCACATGGAATGAGAAAAATCATTATTGCTGAGACAAAGCAATAAAAGTACAGATCTGAAGAGGACAGTAGATAACAAATTACATTGCATTTAAATTTTTGAAGATCAAACTTGATTGGAAAGTAAGAATTTTTTTTTAATCCTATCACCCCCCAAGCAAGGCATTCCATTGCCACTATAGCGCAGGGGGTTACATAGAGGGTTTGGGTACGGGAAATATCAGAAGGAGGGTGATAGACGACTTAGGATGTACATAGGGAGAGAATTGGAGAGAGTGGGTGTGAGTTAGTGTGTTAGGAGGTGTTTATTGACCTTACATTTAAACTCCTGGAGGTTGTAGCCGTCGGGGAAGCAAGCATGCGGTAGGGGATTCCAAAGGCGGGAAGTGCCAGGAAAGAATCTGTTGGAGTAGAAATTGCGGTTACATTTCATCGGTTTCACTGTAAAAGGGTGAGACCTAGTAGCCAATCTAGTATCTCGTGCAAATTTACATCTAGGGGGCACCAGTGATTTAAGTTCGTCAGAGCAGAAGCCATGAAAGTATTTATAGAAGAGGCACAGGGAAGCCACGTCACGGCGGTGATAGAGATACTGCAGGCGGTCAGCCAAGTAGGTATCAATCACATTACAGATTCTTCGCTGTATTTTGTCAAGAACCCCGAGGAGAATAGAAGGGGCACTCGACCAGATGTGGCAGCAGTACTCAATACACGGGCGGATGGTGGATTTATATAATTGCAGGATAGATTCAGGCGGAAAGAATTTCCGGGCCTGCACAGAGAGCCGACTTTCATAGCTGCGGATTTAGTAATGGATTCGACGTAGTCATTCCACTTGAGGTCCGCTGAGAGTGTCAGGCCAAGCAGGCGTAGTGATTTACTCTCTGGGAGCCAAGCCTGTTAAGATAGTTCCTCAAGGGAGAAGTGTTAGAAAAGGTTACTGTCAATACATAAATTACGGTTACTTTTAACCATTTCGACTCTAAAATAATGAGACCTTACCGCCAAAATAGTACTGTGCATTAATTCATAGACTCTAGGTATCAGAATAATATTTATCTAGTAAAGTTAGAAAAATGTGGTATTTGGCTAACAGGAGGAAAGGAAGGCGGGTTTTCTTCTGTCTCAAAATTAAACCTAGCTAGTCACAATTACTGACTATTACTATTACTATAACCCACTATTACTGACTAAGACATACCACAGCATTTCTTACATCAAAACAAAATGTTCTTTTGCTACATCCACCATAATACTTTAAGTATCTATGAAGATCCTATCTAGTTCACATGTATATAATTGTCTGTATGATGGATAAAAACAATTTTAAAAAATTAACCATAACGTATATTTACAATGCATTTTAATATATATTTACAAGAAACTAAACAAAGGACATGTTATCAGGAGAGTTACAATGAAGGTTTGATAGATAAGGTATACAGAAGCTAAATTTGTGCCTGAATAAATTATTTCACTTTTGATTAAAATTGCATTGTTTCCGAGCAAATTTCCGATGAGATTTATTATGAGGAAAGATTTATGCATTGTTGTTCAGGAAAAGGATAACATTATATATATTTAGTATATCGAGGCAGCAAGTAATTTTCTAAACATGCGCTGTTAAATATAAGAGACAATGAATGTCTATTATGCTTAATCATGAGCCGTTCTAAACGTTGTATTTTTGCTTTAATTTCAGTTGAAAATAAAGACAAAAATTCTCCAACATTTGGATAATTATTTATTTGTTTTCTTCTAAGCTTTCGGCTCATATGAGCCATCTTCAGAGAGGTTGTTTAAACTGAAATATTATAAAATCCACCATCACCGACGATATTATTTTGTGTTGACATATATATATATATATATATAACTTTAGAAAAAAAACTGCATATAGTTATTTTTCGACTACTTTATATTCTCTCTATTTAATATCGGGGATATTGAAGCTGTCTGTTAAACTCGCAAAAGCTATTATTCATTTTCATACTGGCAATTTTGTTTTAGAAATTCTATATTTCCAATTTAAATGTCCGTATATTTAATATGAAATTCTTTCTTTTTAGAACAGTTTGCATCTATATACATTACATTAATCAATTAGAAGTCCCAAAACTTGACAGCGCCTTAAGACGAAGACGTTATTGTTTTAGAATTTTTAACAAGATTTTAAAACGTACAACAGAATTGAATACACAGATATTATTGTGCGATTTCCATAATACCTATTTATATCAACTTTTTGCTACGTATCTATGACATACACATACCGACACACACAGACGTACATTCACATGTATGTGTATATTCATATATGTGACATTTTCTTTTGGTTAATTTTAACCGACAATCATTTGTACAATTTTCTATTTTATTTTCACGAATTAAGAATAACTTATTGAGCACATAGGTCAGATAGAAAGCTCTTCCCCACAGAACATTTTTATTATAGTACTTTTGACCATCCATCCTTCAACATATGACGTCACTTATACGGCAAACGCATATTCAAATTTGAAATGTAGCCTTTCCAAATATGTCAGGATTAATCTGATAACAAGTTTTTTTTCACTGACACTTCCAGCATTAATATTTCTGATCGTAAAAAATGATGATTGAATGTACTGGAAGGAAAAGATAAATTTTGAAAGTTTTCTCCATGAACTTTAACTAGATTTCAAACAATTATTATTCCAGCAGTGCTGTTCGGATTTCTTTAACATCTCTGTTTATATCTATACACAAAAATTGTATAATATATATATATATATATATATATATATATATATATATATATATATTTTATAAGCGTTTCACCCCGAGCAAGGCATGTCACTGCCACTACTGTGCAAGGGGCTACGTAGAGTGGAGAAAGGCTGATTAAATATAGGAGATAACAGAGGTGGGTGATAGGCGGGTGAGGATACCGAGAATGAGGGTTGGGTAGATGAGAGTGTTCTGAGAATAATTGGGAGTTAGTGTGATAGGAGGTGTCTATTGACCCTACATTTAAACACCTGGAGATTGTAGCTGTCGGGAAAGCATACTTGTGGAAGGGAGTTCCACAGGCGGGAAGCGCGAGAAAAGAAGCTGTTGGAGTAGAATTTAGGTTACATCTTATTTGTTTAATTGTAAAAGGGTGGGACCTAGTTGCTAATCTAGTATCTCGTGTAAATTCGTGCTTAGGCGGCACCAGTGATCTAAGCTCATCGGAGCAGAAGCCATGAAAGTACTTGTAGAAGAGGCACAGGGAAGCTACATCACGCCGGTGTGAGAGATATATATATGCCCTGTCCTCAGACCTCAAATGGAACCACTATATTGAATCCATAGCAAAATCTACTGCTAAGAAGGTTGGGTCACTATGTCGATCCAGGATGTTTTTTCCACCTGAATCCATCCTGCATATATACAAGTCAACCATCCGTCCGTGCATGGAGTACTGCTGCCATTTATGGTCAGGTGCCCCTGCCGTTCTTCTCAGTGTTCTTGACAAGCTCCAAAGGAGAGTCTGTAATGTGATAGGTACTGATCTGGCGACTCGACTGCAGCCACTTTCCTATCGTCGAAATGTGGCCTCCCTCTGTCTCTTCTATAAATATTTTCATGGCTTCTGCTCGGATGAGCTTAAGTCACTGATGCCTCCTCAACAGGTGTTTACCCGTGCAACCAGACTGGCAACTGGGTCCCACCCATTCACAGTCAGGTTAGCCAAATGCAGACGACAATTCTACTCCTGCAGCTTCCTCTCTCGCACTTCCCGCCTGTGGAACTCACTCCCGTATTATTGCTTTCCTGACGGCTACAACCTCCAGAAATTTAAATGCAAAGTTAATACTCATCTACTAACCACTGGCCTCTAGCTCTCTCCCCTCCCCTGTATAACCTTCCCTTTCTCTCCACCTATGTATCTGTCATCGCATCTTCTTTCTCAGCTTTCTATTGTTCCTTTCTAACTAGCTTGTACTCCTCACTCTTTTCTAATTAATCTTTTTACATTTATGTAACCCCCTGCACATCAGTGGCGTTTCCGCCTTGCTCGGGGTGAAATGATTAAAAAAAAAATATATATATATATATATATATATGGATAGACGAACGGTTATATATATATATATATATAGTCATCCGCTGTATTACAGCTCATCAATACGTCTAGACATCGGATTACTTCAAGCCAGGATAGAAATCCGACCGAATTGACATTAGTCAGCAATTCTGCCTCTGAGATATGAACGCTCAATATAGGAAGGCGTACTTTAGCGTGTTATATACAATACCAACACACGCCAGTAGCCGAGATATTCAAATTAATTCCTGAATGAACGATGCGTAGATGTGTAAGTAGCTACTGTTTTTTCAAAGTCTACAATTCCTCCATAGTGCTCAACAGTTATCTACAGACAGATTTGTTTCTCTATGTCACAGCTCATCAAGGATTGAAACCCGACCGAGTTGACATCAAATATGGGCGCTCGGTAGAGGAAGGCGGACTTTATCGTGTTATATACAGTGTATCAATGTATACATGGGAAGTAACCATTCTTTTAAGCATCGTTTATTGAATATATAACGTATTAATAAACATAACATAAACACATTCCAGAAAAACCTTGTGGAAATTATGGAAAATAATAATTAATTTTTCTTCTCAGCCGACATGAATCCTATTGAGAATGTTTGGAAGTTACTAAATGGAAAAGAATCCAACAAACGTCGAAGAACTGTGGACTAATTTAAAAGAAGTATGAAAGAACATACCTGTTAATGAATGCAAAACATTAATTTACTCATGTAGCAAAGGATGTCAAGCTGTTATTGAAAGTAAAGGTTTTTCACATCAAGTACTAATGAAGTATGAACGCTATTTTCATTTAGATATGATGTATCTATTATAACAGTATCATTTTGTTAACCATTCTGATGTTTTTGATCATCTAAATATTTCGAATGTGATATAATTATTCTTATAACTTTATCAAAATAAGTTGATTGAACTTTATAATTTAGAATTATATATTTTACTTATATATCCATTTTTTTTCTTCATAAAATGTTCTATGAAGCGTTAAAATAATAAGTTAGTTCATATTTAGACATTTTCTTAACATCGTCCTAATCCTTATGCTCGCTACTGTGTGTAGTCTGCCTCCTTTTTCCGAGCGCCCGTAGCTCAGAGGTAGAATCGGCGACTGACGCCAATTCGGTCGGGTTTCAATCCTGGGTAAAAAGCAATCGGCTGTCTAACCGTACTGATGAGCTGTGATACAACGAAACAGATCAGTCTGCGGATGACTATATATATTGTTGAATATAAGAGACAATGAATGTCTATTATATTTAATCATGAGCCGTTCTAAAAATCGTCTTTTGGCTTTAATTTCAGTTGTAAATAAAGACAAAAATTCTCCAACATTTGGATAATTTTTTATTAAGTTGGTTCTAAGATTCTGTCTGATATTACCTACATGGTTATGTTTTTCTGAGAAACGTTATTTAATTGTACTCTGATCAGAAAGATGACAGGTAAGTCTGCGAACTGAGTTTGCTATTTTTGGTAACTGTTGCCGTTTGTTTGAGGAGTTTTATGTCAACACAAGATAAAATCGTCGCTGATGGTAGATATTTTTGTGTTAACGTCCTTGTAACCTCTCTGAAGATGGCTCATGTGAGCCGAAAGCTTAAAACCAACTTAATAAAAAATTATCCAAATGTTGGAGAGTTTTGTCTTTATTTTCAACTGAAATTAAAGCCAAAATACGATGTTTAGAACGGCGCATGATTAAACATAATAGACATTCATTGTCTCTTATTTTCAACAGTATATGTTTAGAAAATTATCTGCTGCCTTGATACGCTATATATATATATATATATATATATATATATATATATATATATATATATATAAATTAAATTAAATATTTTCAAAGATGTTGAATGCACATTTCGACATGAAATCCCCGAAGAGGATAATACATCACCTCAGCAACAAATGCTATCCCGAAACTGGAGATAATTTGAAGTAAATTATGTCTATTTTCTCTTTTCAACTCATAGATAGAATTGTAACAAATAAAGAATAAAAAAAGGGGAAAAATGGTATCGTCTGGGTTCACAAAAAGGGGGAGAGGACAGTAAAGTAAACTGAACAGACCGCGTGTTGAATTGATATTAGGTTTAACAAAACGGAAAGGGAATAAAAATATATGAGATTTAAAATTCAAATTTTAAAATAGGTTATATAAATATAATTCTAATTAAAGATACCGCTAGGTATCAGTCAGTTAAGTGCCATACGTGATACACGCTTGGGCGATCATGTCTCTTTCGAGACATGACTGACTGGGCAGAAGATTATCCCACAGTAGGTTGCCATTGCTTTCTGCGGTAGACTGGTTGCCGACCAAGGCTATAGAACCCAATCTGCTATTTAACCCATAACTGGAAGGAAGAGACGGATTAATACCTTTCCCAAGGGTATTTGCGCGTAAGTGAATACAATGGATTCAGCTGGAATTCGAACTCAGCTCCCCGGTTTCTCGTTCCGAGCCGATATCCAATGCACCACAACGCACATCCCCGCTAGGTATAGATGAGCTAAAAAAATTTACATATACAAATTATATATACACACACACACACACACACAGACACACAGACACACACACACACATACACACACATATACATATACACATGTATACATACACACACACATATATACACATATATATATATACATATATATACATACGCACACATATACATATAAAAAATATACATTTATGCAAACACACACATATATATATATATACACACACACACACACATACACACCTACAGATACATTCACACATACATACATACGCACACACATACATATATATATATGTATATAAAGTAATAAATTTATAAATATTATGAAGGGAAAGGGAAATATAGGTAACGCGGTTAAATTGCTAAAATATATATATATATATATATATATATATATATATATACACACACACACACAGACATATATATATACATACATACACATATACATACATATAAAAAATGAAAATTATAATTTATAACTTAAAATCTAAAATCCCCCCCTATGACGGCACTTACTGATGAATTCTTTTCTAAAATTCAGGAGTAAATCCTGGTAAGGGTATTTTAAAATCAGAATCTTCTCCAATAGACATAGACGGCACCTATCACGAAAATATTTTGCAATACAGGCTGAGACTATTAGTTTCCAGCTAATTACAGGGTCCAGCCCTTCCTCCTTCATTTTTCAGAATCTCCGTGATTGTGCCGTCTGGAATCTTTGGTTTGGGTTCGAAAACGAGTACCTGTGGTTGTAAAGTCTCTGTTTGAAAGGGCCCGCGGACATACCAATATAAGTCCGGTAATTGTCTTTGTTGTTAGATGGAGAAATACGGGCTTCATAAATTACTTGGGTGGATTTATATTTGCCCTCCACCGGGCAGGTATCCACAGAGTTACAATTGCATTTATCTACAATTCCGGATTTGGAGTCGGTATTATTTAAGTTCATTAAAATATATCTATTATGGGAATTAATAATATCGTCTATATTTGAGGTGCAAGAGTAACTGATTTTTAGAGTGTATTTATTAAAAAAAAATTTTAAGGGATTATTATTATTAAATGTTTATCGACTAATTTGAGAAAATACCAATATTGATATTAGTTAGTTTACAATAAGGAGGGTTAAACCAAATTATCTTCTTTTTTCTACATTTTCTTGTGTTTTTAGTTTTAGATGATTCTGGGTTTATAGCAGGCTTAATATACGTTAACTTGTTAATGAAACCGCTTTTCTGAAGGGCCTTATCGTAAATTTCTTTACTTGCGTTGAAAGTTTTTATATTAGATGATAATTGGTTAACTCTATTATTTACTTGGGTATTTGTCTTATAATATTTTTGGGGTGGTTGGATGAAATATTAATATAGGAGGGAGAACTATTTTTTTTGAGAAAGGGTTGGTAGGATCCATCATTTAAGTTAAGGGTGATATCTAGATAGTTTACAATTTTGAGATTGGAAGTAACCTCAACCTTAAAACCTAGAAAACCTAGGGCTCTGATAATTTTTTTATGTATTCTATTTGTATAAGGCCCATTGGAATTGGGGATACATATCAGTCCATCATATAGGCCTATTAGTTTAGGATCTAAAAATCTACATAAAATATCTAAAATATATATGCCTATTAGATCTGCTACCTGGGATGAATCATACGCTCCCATAGGGACATCAAAACTATCTTTAGGCCCTTTCGTCCAAGTGGAATTATCAAAGGTGAGAATGGATTTTCTAGCCCCTAGTATAACCTTATAGTCCCTATCCGAAATATTAACGTAATTTCTAGCAAAGTTTAAGCAATCTACAAGAAGTTCTTTAGATATAGAGGAATAGAAGTCCACAATATCAAATTTAAGGAAAGTGGATTTAGATTTGTTATTGATATTATCAAACCATTTTATGGTATCCAAAGAACTTTTCCAAAGATTCGGTTGTAAATTTGATTGTAACTTCTCTATCAGGTTTTTCAGAATTTCCCTAGAAATTATGCCTAATTCACTATTAGTAGGATTAATCAGTCTAGTTTGTAATTTATTTTGGAAGTTTGGTTTGTGGTCTTTAAATAAAACGTAAGCTTCTTTAGTAGAAACTTTACCAATTCTTTCACTAATCGTTAATTCGTTAGCAAATTTAGCCGTATCTGAGTTAATTTCCGATAAAATTTGGTTTCTTCTGTCTACTTTGTACTGACTAGTTATATTATTTTTAAGGATATTTAGGTAATTGGAAGTATCACATGTATAAATTTTATTGGATTTGTCAGATTTTATCCACAGGTCCTTAGAGGATTTTAAGGTACTAATGTCCGACTTTAATAAATCCAGGAATTCATTTGAAGCCCAGCGAAATTTGATTTTGGGGATCAAGTTGAAAAGGTCCTTCTCAAAAGAGTTCAAAAATTTGCAAACCGGTGGTGTTCTTAGAGTTTTTAGGTTAAAGTACTCGGTAGAATCAGGGGAAGAATCCGTGGAACGAAGAAAGAAGTAGGCTTTCCATCGAAGTCTCCTCACAAAATTTTCAATTTTCTCCGTGAGATGAAAGAGAAAAGAATGAAGATTAGGATAAGGTATATTCTTCAAAGAATATTCCGGGGTAAATTTCTCCATTTGGAATAGTGTTTTTTTTGTGGTTGAAAAAATCCGGGAATAAACCGAGAGAGCTCAACTACCAAAAGGTTTTATTACATGGAGCTCTCCTCCTGTATCGTTTTTTAATATTAAAATTTAATATTTAATATTAATTAGGATCGGGTTTTGGAATTTACCTTCCTGCTTTTTCTGCTTGGATTAAAGTATTTAAATAATATATATATATATATATATATATATATATATATATATATATATATATATATTCTAACAACCTACCTGGATAGAATATTAGATAGAAGGGTCGATCTAGATTTGCTAGACTCTCCTATGTTCCCCTGATTTAGCTATTCGGACTACAAATTTGTTTGTGCCCGGATAGCTTTAGATCGTAGGCCGAGATTGGATGGACACTGGAAGTTCAGCGTGTCTTTACTAGACTAGCAGGACTTCCGGTAACAGCTAACTTAACTAGTGCAGCGGGAATTAGTGGGCGCTGTTATCGGGAATAGATGGTAGGAGAGGCTTAAGGACAACATTAGATTTTTCACCGCTGACTTTAGTTGTATACTTGCCCTAGCTAAGGCTAACAAGGTGAAGACACTTAAAGATTGTTTGACTCGGGCGGAGATAGTGGGGATTTCCTAGAGATAGCATTAGCTAGAAAGGCCCTGGAACGGTTGGCAAGCAAGCGTTACAGGGGTCAGGTAATTAGGTATAGGTTAAACAAGATATCTACCTAAACCGTGAACATAGGCGCAGAATTGCGTAAGGAAATGGTCCCTCTAGGTGGCGACCAATATATTCGAGACGTCAAAACCCCGGAAGGGCATGCTCTGGGGTCGAGCGACGATATGAGTGAGGCGTTTCGGTGGCATTTCGAGATCCGCTTTAACAAGGAGCCTGGTCTCTGTGATGTGGAATTTCACAGCAATTTGGCAAACCTTCCTCGGCTTTCGCAGACTAAAATAGCTAGGTGCGAGGGTGAGATCAAGGAGGGCGATGTTCACTTAGCATTGAAGAGGGTTGGCAGTGACAAATCTCCAGGACTTGATGGTCTACCCCAATGAATTGTACTGTCGCACATCTTTGTACCTATTGACAGTTCAACAACTGTTTCCGACAGAGTTCTCTACCCGACCGGATCTTCAGTAGTGTGATCAAGCTGTTGAAAAAGGTGAAGGGTGTTGGGATGGGCTTGGATGATTACAGGTTTATATCTCTGCAAAACAGAGTAAAAGTAAAATATCCCATATCGTACAACGGTGCGATTTCATGCAAACCCCCCTGGTTAAGTTGTACTTCTTTTGTTTATCTAGTTAGTGTGAGTGATTGTGTTCCTAGCCTGTTCCAGAGTTTCTCTTTTGTTATGATCCAAGTCGACATTCCCAACCTCTCCAGTTTATTTTTGGTTGGCCCCACTTTTTTTTTATCTTGACTGGTTCAGTCTTAGATTTTCCCCATTCTATTATTTATTTTATCTTTTCCCTTTCTGTTAGCGAGTGTGCTCCTTGATTTCGCCGTTTGGCGGAATACAGCGGCCACTCTTTTTTCTGGGATGGACGGTTCTTACTAACATTGATTATTATTTTAGTTCAAAAATTTGTTGTATTTTTAGTTTATTTTTGGGTTCATTCCCCTCCATCATTTCATTTTTCATTAAATATTTTATAATATTGTACTTGTATTATCTTGTACATTTATTTTATATTGTATATAAATACATTTTTATTGTCATGGGTTAATTTCCACAACTTTTTAGGTGCCCCTTGTAAGTTTCTGGCATTGTGGTGTATGAAGGAGTGGGAGTTGATGGATGCGTTCTTGTGGTGATTGTGCAAATTGTAATGAGTGAATGGGTCGTGATAGTGTTTAGCTAGGTATAAGATAGTTTAGTAAGTACCAACCTCTCCCCCTCCTTGTTTTAGGCCTTGTGCCACAATTTTTTGTATTATATACAAAAAATAAATAGAGTGTGCTACTTGATTTCATCATATAACAGAATACAGTAGACAGTCTGAATTTTTGTCGGGTGGATGGATCTTACTAACATTTGGTTATTTAAGTTTGAAGATTTTGTTTTATTTTAGTTTGTTTTGTGCATTTCATTTCCTCCATTTTCATTTTGGTAGCATTCATTTTTTCAATATATTTATGTATCATTGTATATAGAATCAAAATTTTATGTCATGGTTATTGTTCTCCCCTTTATTTTCCTTGTAAATACGTGGCATTGTGGTGTATGGAGGATTGGGAGGTGATGGATAGTTTCTTGTGGTGAATGAACAAATTGTAATGAGTGATTGGGTCGTGATTCTGGTTAGTTAGGTATAGTAGAGTAAGTGAGTACTAACTTCATCCCACCCCTCAGTAGTTCAGTAGAACTACTAAGGCAGTTGATATTAGTCGGTAGTTAGCCGAATACTAAGGAGTCAGCATTCAGTGGAAGATTACCAAGTTCCTAACATTTTGGGTTCGTTAAGTCGATTAGCAACCGACATAGCACGATTATAACTTTCAGTGCTAAAACTACTCCACAACAACATTAAAAAAAATACCTTAAACGATGATAACAGATTGAAGTTACTTTGCTATTTTTGTGTAGCAGGTTTAATGTTGAGAATTTAATAATTTTCGATTTTTATGTAAGCATAGAAAATATGGCTCATGCAAAGATTTACAATCCTTGTTTCTTTAAATATTTCTATTTTACGCTAGAAGCTTTATTGGCTTCTTTGAATTGTCAATGATAAGTAGAAAGTGATGTGTCATTACGATAAGTCTTATTATCAAAATATGTGTAAATAATGGCAGTTTTAGAAAAGTTCTTTGTACAACCGATATAAAAAAAAAGTTACTGTACAATTTTCTATGGTAGAAATAGAGCATTGGTAGATTGCATAGTCAGACATTTTTCTTTTGTAATGGACCCTGAATGGGTTTTCGACAATTGAAAGTATTATTATTGTGATCATTAATTCTATAAGATATTGTTGATTGTTTACGTTGTTATATCGGTTTAAAATTCCATTAGTATGTTTTTACTGATCTTCTAAAGGTTACCAATACCATTATAAATGAATTTAAGAGTGTTTCTGATAAAAATTTTGCTAAGTGGCTTATTTTTAGGGATTTTTTTCTTAACTAATTTGATGAATTTATGCCTTAACTTAGTACTCATCATTTGCTTACATGGGGGCGTGTAGCAATTGATTTTTCTCGTTCTATTATTATAGTTGTTATTCTTATTATATTTGTTATATTTAAGGTCAGAGCATTTGTAGCCACTGGGCGGTTGAAAAAAATTTTAGTCTTTATAAAAGATATATTCATTAGACAAGGGTATATGTTTGATGATTAATCGAAGATAGTTAGATTTAGGTTGGATATATATGAGATTATTGTTTGTTTTTAAGTAGGGTGTGTAAGTGTTATCGACTATATCAAGTGTTATATCTAAGAAGTTTACTGTTTTAGATCAGTTCTATGTGTAATCTTATGATTTAGAATTTTCAATTACCTAAGTAATAATTTTCTAAATTTTCTTAATTTTCTAATTCTGTTGACTTACATATTAGTGAAAATAAGACCTTCATCCCTGTACAATCTTATATCCCCAATATTTAGATCTTGATACACCGTATAAATGTACAAAATAAATTGTTCAATAAAGTTTGAAGATTCAGCAGTGTTCAGAGATCCTAGTGTAATATTAAAGAGGTCATATTTGTTCATTTTCCACTGTTCATTATTGTAGATGGGTACGGATCGTTTCGCACTCATGATTATTATCCGTTCCTTGTTGGTTAGATCGGATTAATCCATAGTAAATACAAGAGCCAATGTAAATAGATCTTTGGAGATTGAAGGGTAATAACACACGATGTCAAACTGGATAAAAGAACAGCCAGTCAGTTAAGTGCCATACGTGATACACGCTTGGGCGATCATGTCTCGAAAGAGACATGACTGACTGGGCAGAAGATTATCCCGCAGTAGCCATTGCTTTCTGCGGTAGACTGGTTGCCGACCAATGCTATAGAATCCAATCTGTCCTATTATTTAACCCATAACTAGAAGGAAGAGACGGATTAATACCTTTCCCAAGGGTATTTGCGCATAAGTGAATGCAATGAATTCGGCTGGAATTCGAACACGGCTCCCCGATTTCTCGTTCCGAGCCGATATCCAATGCACCAAAACGCACATCCTATAAAAGAACAATTGGTCTGTCTGTCTGTGTGTCTGTCTGTGTGTGTGTGTGTGTAGACATATACATTTACATGTATCCACACATGCGCGCATACACACATTTATATATATACATAGATACTGAATATATATTTTGAAATATAGAGTCTATATGTACCTATGAAGCTGTCTAAGGTTTCTGATTGAGAAAATCTTGATGATTATTAATAAATTACTTGAATGAGAATTGCTTTTATTTCATCAGTCCATATGCATAACTGTGGATCCGCTCTTGGTAGGTGGATTGGTGTTTAATTAAGTACATATATAAGAATTTACTAAGTAGAGTTTCGTTTGACACATATCCACAACTGTTTTAAGCCAGCGAGAGCTAAACCCCGTCTTTCGTATTAATGAGCAATTGGAATACGAGGCTAAAGATTACCATCAATTTGAAGGGCTCAAAGATATTAATTATTACTGAATTGGAAACAAGATTAATTCCATTAATTTACAAAAAAGCCATAGCAACATTTTTTTTTTTCAATCATATCACCCCGAGCAAGGCGGGAACGCCACTGAAGCGCAGGGGGCGACGTAAGAGTGAAAAGATTGGAAAAGAGAAAGCCGGGAACCACATCCTAAACAGGGAACAAGGGATGAGCCTCTTCACCTGTTCAATAGGCGTGGGTGGAGTGTGAACCGGGTGATAGTTTAGTCTATCTACTACAATTGAAAAAAAAAAGAAGAAAAGAAGGAAAAGATTGGAAAAGAGAAAGCCGGAAACCACATCCTAAACAAGGAACAAGGCATGAGCCTCTTCACGTGTTCAATAGACGTGTGAGGAGTGTAAACCGGGCGATAGTTGAATCTATCTACTCCAATTAAAAAAAAAAGAAAAAAAGAGTGAAAAGATTGGAAAAGAGAAAACCGGAAACAGCATCCTAAACAAGGAACAAGCCATGAGCCTCTTCACCTGTTCAATAGACGTGGGTGGAGTGTGAACCGGGCGATAGTTTAGTCTATCTACACCAATTGAAAAAAAAAAAAGAGAAGAGTGAAAAGATTGGACAAGTGAAAGCCGGAAACCACATCCTAAACAAGGAACAAGGCATGAGCCTCTTCACCTCTTCAATAGACGTGGGTGGAGTGTGAACCGGGCGATAGTTTAGTCTATCTACACCAATTGAAAAAAAAAATAGTGAAAAGATTGGACAAGTGAAAGCCGGAAACCACATCCTAAACAAGGAACAAGGCATGAGCCTCTTCACCTCTTCAATAGACGTGGGTTGAGTGTGAATCGGGCGATAGTTTAGTCACTATCTATCTATCTATCTATCTATCTATCTATCTATCTATCTATATCAGTCTATTCATATCATTCTGTCTCAGTCAATCTATCTATCTATCTATCTATCTATCTATCTATCTATCTATCTATCTATCTATGTATCTATCTCATTCTGTCTCAATCAATCACTCAATCAATCAATCAATCAATCAATCTATCTATCTATCTATCTATCTATCTATCTATCTATCTATCTATCTATTTTACGAATGCTGTTTTTTTTTTTCACGGTTTATATATACCTTTCTTTCTATCACTCTGTCTATATCAGTATGTTCATGTCTATCATTTTAACCCTAGTAAGGCAATAACGCTGCTAATGCACAGTAGATTACTAGCAGTGAACGAAGTTGAGTTTGAGTTTAGTTTAATGTCATATCAACCTCTGTGAAATGGTGGGATTTTAAGGTTTTTATTTTTAATGTTTGATTATAATGAGAAGGTTGATTTAGTCTGATTTTGGTGAATATTTTTTATTTTATTTTAGAAAACTGAAGATATCTTTTAGTTTTGTATTCAAAAATGTATTTCTGCGAATATTTTTTTCCCTTCAGAAATGCATTATGGCAATAATATTTTTCCCTTCAAAATTGTGTCATCGTAATAATTTTTTCGTTCAACATGTGTTGTTGGTAATATTGTTTCTTCAAAAATGTGTATTTTCTTACAAAATCAATTTTTTGTATATATTTCTATAAAAAGTATAATTTTACACTTTCATAGTGTTTTGATCCCAGTTTGAAGGTTAACTCTTTGTTATATCGTGGATTCTAACAGGTGCTATTACTCTGGGTCAGAGTGGACCTGGGAACAACAACAATTAAGAGATGGTTCCATGCACCTCACATCCTTCCAATTAGAAACCTTGCTGCCGGATGCAGTTTACCGTCATACCCAGAACCGAACCAAACTGGGAAAACATATTGAGGAAAAATAATAATATTGCTGACGATGATTTACCGTGGATTTAAAATATTTGAAGTTTGTAGTCGACAGGAGATCAGGAACACGGATAGAGTGCCAGAGACATGAAAAGGAACAGAAAAACCAGTATGGCTACATGTCCGTCTGTCTTTTACAGTTTGTTCAATATTCTATCTATCTATCTATCTATCTATGCTTAGACATTTTATATCTATCTATCTAGCTAGCTATCTATCTATCTATGCTTAGACATTTTATATCTATCTATCTATCTATCTATCTATCTATCTATCTATCTATCTATCTATCTATGCTTAGACATCTATCTATCTATCTATCTATCTATCTATCTATCTATCTATCTATCTATCTATGCTTAGACATCTATCTATCTATCTATCTATCTATCTATCTATCTATCTATCTATCTATTACAGTCTGCCCAGAACTCTCCTTCTAATAGAATGTTTGCATTAGAACTTAATAATAATTACTTTTGCAAGCCTTTTAAGCTAGTATTCTTCTCTGGCGGTTTTACCAAGACCTCCTATATATAAGGCCTAAGCAAATGAAATGTGACGTCACGGTAGTAGTGTCATGAATCGTAGCCGTAGCGTAGCCGTCTTCATGACAATGTTGATAATCACAAAGACGTTATTTTTGAATAAAGATTTTAAAACTTTTTAAAATGTAACAAGAAAAAAAAAAGAAAGACACATGTTTTGATTTATGCTGGTTTTATTAATTTTAAATAAAATTAAGAAAACAATAAGAAAATATAAACATCATTGTTGACTACTGACTGTCGGTCGTGTTTGTAAACACAGTTTTAAAGACAAAACTTTTCGTTTATTCGTCTAAATTCTAAAAATTTAACAAACACTGCTTAAATTTTCATATTTTTAATTTAATTATGAAAAATCACAATCACTTTTGTTTCAATTGCAAGAATTTTAAAATCAGAATCACTCAAATATAGCAATCAAGAAACCATTAGAATTTAGGAACAAACAAGAAGCAACAATAAATAAGCAAATTAATTAAAATATTTATAAATGCAACAATTTAAATTCAAGCAAATTAATTCAAACTAAATAAGTTTAAGTCACTGTTTTTTTTTAAATCAAACTTATAAAAGTTTTTTATATCTCAAAATTCAGCTGAATGTTTGAAGTTTTCTTTTTTTACTTAAATTCTTACAAGTAATATTATCATTTTCCTTGCTACAAAAATTATTTAATAATGCTTAGAAGAGCTCCAGATAATCATTTTTTCTATTTTTTCAATGCTATGACCTTCACCACATGAGTCAACATGAAAAAGAAGTTCATAATTAGCCAAAACATCCAATGTTATGTACATAGACAATTTTCTTTGATTCATTGAATGAAGAAAAGAAGGATTCTTTACAAGTTTATTAATAACAATATAATTGTATAGTACTAAATTTGTTGTTACATCATTGGGATATAACAGAGAACCTCTATTAATTCCTTGAAAATAACTGTTTATATCAGGTAGTATATCATCTCTTCCTGATACTAAACTTTTACAACTATAACATTTCATTTTTTTAAAAATAGCATAACAGCAATAATCTGCTAAATATATTATAATAGGCAGGACTTCTTTGCACTGATGAACATCATTATCAGTTACGTCTGTATTAAATTTATAAACATCTAAATTTTGTTCCTCTGTCATTTCATTCCAATTCACCTCTTGTAAATTCTTCAAATTAATACTTTGATTATTAAAAGGCAGGCTAAGTTTTAAAACAGACAACATTCTTAGTTTTTTTTCGCATTCAAATAATTGACGGATAGAGATATTATATTGATCACCACTAAGTTGTCGATACTGGCCAAATCTTGCCTCCAGATGATCAGTTTGAAATTTTCCAGGTAATATATACAACATTTTCAGTTCTTCTGTACAATATTGTGTTAGTTCTAAAATGGCATAAGTGGTATGGTGTAAAGCAGTAAAAGTTTCCTTTGTTAATTTACCACTTTTTCCAGGAATGCTATCCCAAGATTCCAACCAGTTACAAAATATTGTTAGAAATGCATAATTTTCTTCATTTAATTTTAATGGATTGCAATATTTATTTTGAAGATTCCAACCTTTAACTGGTGTTTTCACATTCATTATATTCCACCAAATAAAAAATATGTTTATAAATTCCGCAACTTCAGCAAAATTGGGCAAACATTTTTCTTTTCCTAAAGTTAGCAATCCCTGAATAGTATATTCATTAAATATTTGTAATACTAAATTAACATTTTGCCTTTCAAGATTACTAGGAGAAAGTGCCTTGGCGGTCATTTTGTAACAATGTTTTAGAAGTGATTGCGATTCCAGGACATGAAGTTTGTGTAAGGTACAAAATGGAGCACTTTGGACATTATCTAATTCATGATTTCCATTGAAACAAAACTTTGGAAATATCATGCATTTACTTGCATCTTTTTGACCAAGCCAGTTGTTTCTGATACATTTTAAAATATGGACTGAGTCAAATATGAAAAAAAGAGGTCTAGACTTCAGAACTGGGTGTGGATATACAATCAAAAGTTTTGCTGGGGAACAAAATAAAGACATAGCTTTTTTATTTATTGCATTGCTATCCATTATTACACACAATACTTTAAAGCCTATTTCTTCCAACCCAATTATTAAGCGTTTAATTATGTTGAATAAATTTTCTGCTTTAAGACATTTAGTCGGCATTATATGTATAACATCCTTATAATTTGATAACACACTACTAAGCATAAAAGCAAATGCACTTGTTGCTGCCTCATCGGTGTTATTGGCTAAGCCAACAACATTGCCACCTTTATAATCAAAATAAGGTTTTAGATGAGTTTCATCAACAAGTAAAGATACTGTGATATCTTTCTGAGCAAGTAACTTGAACTTATTTTTTATATACATTAGAAAATTGTTGTTATGTTGCTCAACAACAGGATTCATAGAGGGTGATAGGGTAAGTCTTCTAATGGTTGAATAGCTTGGTAAAATTACATTTTTTGAATCTCTCAACAGTCTGTATCCAGTAGGAGAAGAGTTATATAATAATGAAGAAAATATCATCATTTCTGTTGAATAATTGAACTTATTTAGTGTCATTAGGTTTATTTGTTCATATATAAATTTAATTGCACTATAATATTTATTTGACTCCTCTTGCAGTAATAACAGAAATGACATGATCAATTTTAATATTGAAATTACATTTTGCGGTTTGCTTTGTTGTTCTTCTATGTCCATTTTTTGAAGGTTTGAAATCAAAATTTCAAAAATATTCACATCAGTTACAAAGTTAGGAATCTTATACTCCCCTATTCTGTGAATTTCCACATCATTACAGAACACGTGTGCTGCAAAATCGGAATCAATTACAATAGACAGGGTCATTTTAGGATATGGAGACTGGATGATATGACAAATAATAAGTTTATCCTGTTTCCTAATAATGGTCCAATAATTTTTGTCGATAAAATTTAATTTATCTTCCATATCATTAATGTTATGGAACATTTTTTGTTTTTTGTATGCTAGGTCATCTGCAATACTTTGATCTAAAGCTCTTTTCAGATCAAAATTTTCCCTTTGATTTTTCTTGGAGTTTGGTGATTTTCTAAAGGAGGTCGATGAAGATAAATAGGAGGGACAGTTTGGAAGAATCCTAGGTATATAGCACCATCATAAAGATATGGTCTTTCAAGTTTAACTGTAATAGTTTTACCCGTTTTTTTATCAAATGCTAACGATTCTCTTTTTATGTCTTCAGGTCGAAAATGAAGTTCACATATCTGAAAAATATTTTCAAAAGAAACCACAACATATTTTAAATCTTAATTTTTAAATGAATGACTCACTAAGGTTTAAAAAAAATAGTCATCGGGGTTAAGTAGAATAAAGAAATATGCCTATCAAAAACTCATAAATTGATTTTTCGTTTTCTGTTTTTTTTTGTTTTTGTTATTGCATATCAACTATTTTAGGTCCTTTAATGCCGAAAACAAAAACGTTTTTGTCAATACACAGTTTTTGAATAACATCGGCAGTGAAAGCATTATATAATCCATAGCTGAAAGGAATATGAGAATTATTTGTACCTTTTCCAAGGATATTAGTCCAAATGTGAACGTTAAACGGAAAGACTGGAATTCGAAATTTCGTATTACGATTCCAAAGTCCGCCTATTCACTGAATCAAGTGAATTTCCCTATTTTATTTTAAGTTAAAATATATATTCATTTATTAGAAAAACAATATTTAATGAATAGAATCAGCAAAAAAATGCTTTAGTAGTAATAGTTTTATACATTTTATTGCCAGTTTTATGTTACAGCGGATAAAAAGAATTATGAATCGAACGAATTAATGATAGGATAGCTAAATCTGAAATAGTTTTTTTATAAGTTTTGAGAACTTTTAATCCAATAGATTTATTAAGAATATCAAATGTCTTTAGGGAAATTCTGCTAAAAAACAACGGAGTTCGAATTTTAAAATAAAATTTTGACATATTTTGAATCCATTGTTAATCCTACTGGACGAAATAAAAAGATAATTTTTTTTACCTTTCAAAAAAGATACACTTAAAAAAATTCTAGGATATTTGGTAATTAAATTACATTTTTAAAATATTTTAATAGTAAAAAAATGAAAAAAGAAAGTAAAAATTAATGTTTTTATTTCAATTTCATTTATGATGTTAAACTTTAAACTGTTTATAAAAAAATCATGTTTTTGCAGAACTCTTTTTTGGTTAATGTTTTAATTTTTAAGGATTAAAAAACCCTAAACCAACTATAAAAGAATTCTTCAGTTAAAATTTTAATTTTTTATTTCCAATTTTTTTCTCTGGATTAATATCGATAGTTAACTTTCAAATTATCAAAAATAGGAAAAAATGTTTGGAAAATATATTTTGAGGGTGTTCATTTTGTGCTAAATATTTTCTAAAGATTAAATATTTTAAAAGTTAGGTTTTAAAATTCAAGTGTGGTGTGATTTAGGCCTTTATGTTTCAAATAAATTCAAAACTTAGTCAGAAATAATAGGTTTAAACAAAGTTTAAATCATCATTTTCCAGTTTTTAAATTTTCGGTAATAGTGACTTGACTTTTGTTTTTTTGTAACACATAATTTCACGGAGTTTTCAAATAAAAAACCTTAAAAATAAAACAAATTCTTTTAAAATTGACTATAAGATAAATTTTGTAGTTTTTGTTAATACAAAAAAAAAGAATAAAAAAAATTCAATTCAAGAATATTTTTTCATGTTTAAAAATGATTCATAAAGTTGCAAGAAGTATAGAAAAGTTTTTACTTTTGTTTTCTAAGAATTTTTAAACATTTCATTGAAAAAAAGACACTATTTTCTGAAATAAAATATCAATAAAATATTAATTCAAATACTTTTAGAAAATATAATGTTTAACAACTTTTTTCGGCTTCAGTTTAAATTTTAAAACATTTCGAAAAAAAAACTTACGAACGAATAGCCGTATTTATTTTTTTTTTCAGATTTTTTTATTTCAATTTTATTCAAAGAAATAAAAATAATATCTTAATTTTTTGTATTAATTTAAAAGATATAAACAAAGTGCTTTCTTTCTTCTTGTGCTACGGCAAAACTAATTTTTTAGCAAATTTTGATTTTAGCGACTGTTGAAATAAATGGTGATAAAATTTTAACTACTTACTTTGCTGAATGGACTTGGGGTAAAATTCTCCCTTTTAATGGCATGTTTCCATTTATCAAATAAATGTTCATTTTTTGGAAACGAAAAACAATGAACTTTCGGTCCATTTTTATAATTCCCTTTACATTGTGGTACCACACAAGAAGAAGGCATGTTTGGTTCTGAAAATAAGTCAACGCTAACGGACTCCGTATAAAACAGAACTCTACTAAGTGTGACGTCAGCACGTCAACTTTAATCATAGGATAGGCCTTGGTAAATATATAGGAGGTCTTGGTTTTACCCAGTTTCCATCGCTAACGAAAGTAAGATTTCTAAATATCTATTCATTGCCGAAAAGATTTCTGTAACCATAAAAAGCGCATTCTGTCTTTTCAAAGATCAAAATTTTCGCAGAATTTTATTGTTTTTCTGTCGTTTTTGTTGGTTTCATCTCGTATCAAAGAACTTAATTTCTTCTTTGCTGGCCGCTTCCTTTATGTTCATGACATTGATGATGACTAAGTTCGTCGCCATCGTGCATGTTCCGCACAAGAAGATTCCAGTTTCCCCAAAGCCTGCTCTCGTCATCCATTCTATATCGCCGTTTGGTTTTAAAAGATTTGTTTCTAGGTGAAACAAAATCAGTGAAGAAGAAAGTGTCAGTGGCGTGAATTTGATAATGGCGGACCTCATTTTGCTACGGAGTGACCCAACCACATGATTTCATTGCTTTACTCTACGGCTATCATAGATTGAGACATGCAGAATCCAGTTATGAAACTGTAACTGACTACAACTGATCCTGTTATAATTTCCAGTTGCGCCTTTTGTAGCATATCAATCATACATAGCATTCTTCATATGTTTGATCCACTGTTAGGATCTTTCGTGGTTGGTCGTGATTAGTTTGTTTTTTCGTCTTAGACTACTGCAAAGGATGGCTCTACAATGAGTCGAGAGCTCCTGACGGCTTCTCTCTCAAAGTCATTAGGCCACGACAAGGCGCGACCAACAGAGGTACGCTTATAGAAACATACACCCACAAAAACGCAAAAACTTTACACTTAATGCAGATATTATTTCTTAGTACATCTTTATTTGAAAAACTTTCAGTTTAAACAGCAATTTCTAAAACTTTGTGATTTGGAAAATATTTATTTCAATTTTAGATTTGTCCAAATTATTTTACGTATCGATTCATTCGTTTGATGAAATCTACATGAATATCTTCTTCTTCTTCTTCTTCTTCTTCTTCTTCTTCTTCTTCTATGTGACTCAGCCTTTTATAACGTAGGCGATCATGGCCTTCCACATCTCCCTATCTCTGGTGGCTCTTAGCACAATTTCTCCTATAACATCTCGCAACCCTCGTTCTGTCATCTACCTGCTCAGGTTTTTCAAATATAATATCCGCTGCTTTCCTTTGTCTCTTTTTCCCTCTATCTGGCATGTTAGTATCATATTCTCCAAGCCCTCCTTTCGCATTGCATATCCCGGGCACTTTAGTTTTCTCTTGTTGATGCTCAAATATTAATTTTCTTTTTTCCACCCTTTCCAAATATTACTGGAAAATTACTTTAGTCAAGAACTCAGTTCGAAATTTGATACCAGACCTTTCATATCTATATGTCTGTCAGTCTACCAATCTATATATCTATGTTATATGTTTATCCATATATGGTTGTATCATTTTATATTGCTCAATCTGTTCATATCTATCTATCTGTCTATCTAGTAATGTCAACAAATGTAAACATAAAGTGTTACGGAAAATCCAGAAGATTAAGGAAATGGTTTAACAACCGACGTATTGAAATCATTTGTTTGGACATTATTTTAATCGATACATTTCAGAGCAGAGATGGTTATTTGCTTAGAATCGAAATGGCTGTTATATAAGATTGATTTGACTTCGTTTAGACTGTGATATAATTCGTGGTCGAGTGGTCTAAGACGCGCCAAATCAATTGAAGGCTTCCCTATCTTGATAGGGTCGCAGGTTAGAATAATGCACGCTTTCGTAACAAAACTTATCGTAAATAATCAGGTAGAAATAAATATATAAATATACTGTTTGATCAAAAACAGAATATCTACTCAAATACGAGTATCGATTAAAAAAAATGTTCAAACAAAAAATTTCAATATGTCGGTTGTTAAAGCAATTCGTTAATCTTCGGAATTTTCCGTTACAACACACACACACACACACACACACACACACATATATATATATATATATATATATATATACAAAATATTAAGGAAAACTCAATCCATATTTAGACGTTTATAAATCAGGATTTCTTTCAACAGAGTAATTTAATTATATTGTCTCTTTCAGAGCGTTGAAAATTAACATCATTGATTAATTAAAATTAAAATTATTTTTCAGCGGTCTGAAAGAAACAATGTACATAAATTTAAACTCTCAAAATAAATCCTGATTTATAACCGTCTAAATATATGTTGAGTTTTTCTCTCAATATTTTATAATGCACTGAATAATATCCATCGAACTGTTTATTTTTATCTAATTAATAATTTATATCAATTGGATAAATTCTTTTGGATATATATATATATATATATATATATATATATGTGTGTGTGTGTGTGTGTGTGTGTGTGTGTGTGTGTGTGTGTGTGTGTGTGTGTTAATATTTACGCTCTCACAGCCCGATTAAGCACTATTGAGCAATGGTAGACTTTGTAGCTATTCACACATTTGCGCATCATTCATTCAATAGTGCATTTGAAGACTTTCGGCTTCTGGCCTGTGTTTACATTTTGTATGACACGCTAAAGTCCGCCTTCCTCTACAGAGCGCCTACAGCTTAGAGGTAGAATCGCCGAGGGATGTCAATTCGGTCGGGATTCAATCCTAGCTATAAGAAATCGGATGTCTAACCGTACTGATGAGCTGTGATATAGCCAAACAGATCTGTCTGCGGATAACTCTCTGTCTGTCTGTCTGTCTGTCTGTCTCTCTCTCTCTCTTTCTCTCTCTCTCTCTCTCTCTCTCTCTCTCTCTATATATATATATATATATATATATATGACAAAAATTTTATGGTATGAAACAAAGAAGAGAGTACTGGATTGCTATGTGATGTCGGTTCTTTAATATACCAGTGAATGTTGCACAATATCATCAAAGATGAAGGAAAAACTTGAAGCAACTTAAATGTAGTTCTACAGAAGGATGCTGCGAATAACATGGATCGAACATGTGGGCAATGATGAAGTTTTGGAAATGATCGAAACAAAAAGAAAATTAATACTGAGCATCAGGAAGGGACAGCTGAAGTTCCTGAGACATGCAATGAGGAAAGAGGGCTTGGAGAACCTGATACTAACAGGCAAGATAGAGGGAAAAAGAGACAGGGGAAAGCATCGCATAACATATTTGAAAGAACTAATCAGTTGGAAAATGAAAAGAGGGTTGCATGGTGTAACAGGAGAAGGCGTGCAATGAGCCACAAATGATAGTAAGAAGTGGAAAGTCATGATCCTGAAAGGACAGGGCACATATAAGAAAAATAATATTATAGGTAAAAGTGAACAGTGTTGTAAAGACTAAGCGGCGACAATCTTTTTTTTTATGTTTGAACACGGTCTTCAGTTGAGGTGTGTCATGTTTTGGCTTGACTATTACATATATGCTGATCTACAGTATCTTGAGTCGTAAGGTCTATTGAATTCTCTAAAGGATCATTTAGTGGGGCGTAACGGTTTTGTTTCAAATTATACAACAGTCTATTTTTTAGAAATGCTCCTATTCTAAAAGAAGCTAAAACATGTAAGTCCTTAAATAAACCATGTTCATTATGTTTATACGAAAAAGTATTTATTAATAAATCACTTAAGACTGCGTGGTAAGTGTATGAATTGTTTCTTAATTCTGTATTTTTTTCTTACTAACTTTTTGGCTTTCATGCTCCATTTGGAAAAAAAATTAGCCTCTCTGTTTTGGGTTTTTACATGTGACTTTTGACTAATCAGAGCGATTCTTCCCACATACATATACAGCAAACCAAAGGTTTTTGTTATTAAATGTAAATAATCTGCACAACCAACATTAACATTGCCTGATGATGAGAATCATAGAAATTTCCGTGTCGCAATGTCAAATTAATTCATAACTATATAATTATGAAGTCATTCTTCTAAAGTGATTCTATAATGTGGTTTGTTAACGTTTACTTCTTATTTATTTATTGTTTTTAAACACTGAGAGAATGTAACCCTATGTACACTGCATACAAGAGGTATTTAAGTGTTGTGTCCTGTTAGGCCAGGAAGAAAGACACGAATATAAGAATGTAGGTTGAACCAATGTATTGGAATAATAGAACATATATGCAAAATAAAAGTGTTATTAATCAACAGATAGAAATGTCCATCCGAACTGTCACGTTACACTAAGTCTCGACTGCCTCCTTTAGGAAGTCTCGCTAATTAGTATGTATAAAGGAGGAAGAGTTCATTCCAATGTAGATAGGGCACCATAACATTAAGAAAGAATAAAAAGAGGGACGGGATTCAAGAAAGCGGGAAAATGCAGTTCACGTTTCATTTAAATGTTTAGAGATTGTAGCTACCAAGGATGCATTTACACAGGCAGGAAATGCGAAAAAATATACTGTTCTAGTAGAAGTGGCGTTTATATTTAACTATGTCATTGACAAAAGAGTTGGACCTTGACGCCAATATATTCAGTCAGTCAGTTAGTTAAGTGCCATATGTGATACACACTTGGGCGATCACGTCTTGAAGGAGACATGACTGACTGGGCAGAAGATTATCCCACAGTATGTTACCATTGCATTCTGCGGTAGAATGGTTGCCGACCAAGGCTATAGAACCCAATCTGCCCTGTTATTTAACCCATAACTGGAAGGAAGAGACCGATCAATACCCTTCCCGAGGGTATTTGCGCGTAAGTGAATGCAATGAATTCAGCTTTCAGTTACGCGCAATTACCCCCGGGAAATATATTTGCACCCCTAAACTCGTGTGCCCAGTGCAACAGGGAAAAATGATCGTCAAAGCAGTTTACATGAAATTATTTGCAGAAAAAAATGGAGGGAAACCACGTTATGTAGGTGAGAAAGGGACTGCAGTTGTGATGCCAGATCAAGTTCGATTATTTTGCAAATCCTTCTTAAGATTTTGTCAATAACTTCGAGAGGAATAGCAGGGACACCCGACCATATATGGCAACAGCATTTAATGCAAGAAGGAATGTTAGGTTTATAAATATGCGAAATGTATTGTAACGAGAAAAAAAAATTCTAACCTGACACAAAGACCTAAAATTTCTAGCACTAGATGCAATCTATAGTTTCGATAAAGTATTTTTGCATTAAGTCGGCTGAGAAAGTATGGCTATGGAGGTGCAGTGTGTTGCTCTCCAAGAGACTTGCAACAGCCATGCGAATGGTTGTCAGGAAAGTATCTCTATAGAGGTTAAATTTGAGTTGTTTTGATTTGGAGGCATTAAAATTTAAAAACAATTTTTTGTTCCAGTTAACAACCGATTGGATGTCAAGAACATCAGTAAAATTATTTTATCAGCTGTGGTAGATTTCCTATTGAGATGGGAGAAAATGATTGATGCTACTTGGCAAATGATGACATCAGGAAGATCATTGATGCAAATCAGAAATGGGGTAGGATAAAGCCTTGAGGGACACCCACGTTTGTGTGAAAGCGTCTGGAAGCTTTCCCGTTTTAAACGACCTTCATTTCACGATTTCATAGGAACGATTGGATTAAGTCAAAGCAGTAATACCATTCAAACCAGTAATATTGTAGCCTAGGAGCTTGCGCAAAATCCCAACCCATTTTGAGATATCTAGAGCTAACAGCTCGTGCTTCGCCATTATTATCAAGAGCCTGATATACATAGATTAGCACATCAGCAGTAGACCTGACAAAGCCGAAGCAATATTGTTTTACAGAGAAGGATAGAAGTGAAGTAGCCTAAATATGGTTCAACAGAAGAATGCTGAGGATACCCTGGACAGAACATGTGAGCAACGACAGCGTTTTGAAGAGGATGGATACAAGAAGGAAACTGATATTTAACATTGGGAAAAGGCAGATGAAGTTTTCGGTCATGCAATAAAGAAGGAGAGCTTGGAGAATCTGAGGTTCACAAGGCGGATAGAAGGAAAGATAGAAAATGGAAAGCAACGCAAGTCATACTTGATGGACTTGAGCAGACCAATAGTAGAGTAGGGATGAAGTGAGATCCCAGAAGTAGTATTAAGAGCGACAAGGGATAGGGAAGATGTGGAAGGCCTACGTCTTGAAGAGATAGGGTACATAAAAGAAGAAGGCCGTGAGAGGTGAGATGCCTCGAATACTTTGCCAAAAAGCAGTAAAAGACTAATAGTTCGATAGATAGCGGGTCAGAGGGTTTACCAGATTTTTAAAAACAGGAAATGTAGATAAGAACTTGTCACAATCTGGAAAGGAAGAGACAGAGAGGCAATAGTTGTAGAGTCTGGACAGAACTGGAGCCAGCTTTGGGGTACGATATTAAATCCTTAGTTCTTGATTATTATTATTATTATTATTATTATTATTATTATTATTATTATTATTATTATAGCATTTATATATGTGTTCGTAATTTGTTAATCTCTTTATCATTTACTTAATTTCTTTATTTGTTCATTTAGATTTTATATATATATATATACATATATTTATTTCTGCGGTAGTTAGTTACCAGAATACATTTTTATAGCTTTTTTATCGTGTTAGTTGTTAATTTTCTTTTACTCATTGTTTATTATTGATTAGTATTTGTTGTTGAATGACATTATTAAGTGTTTATGTATACATTCGTAGTTTTTTAATTTGTTTATTATTAACAAATATTTATTGATTTGGATTTTTTTATTTTACGTGTTTATGTTTTTTTTCGTTCGTTTTCAGTTTTTGGTTTTTAAGTAGCTTACTAAAATTTTGTTTTCGTGTCTGCATTTTGAGAGAAGTTCTGATTTCGCAATTTGTTTGGAAAGATTATTATAACTACGAGGCTCATTTAATAAATAAGGCGAATTTTTCGGTATAAGGACTTCTAATACAGATATTTTTATGAATTTTTTTCTTTACTTCTTTTTCAAAGGGATTTAATTTTTTTATTTTTTTTTGCAGATTGAAAAAAAAAACTTTGAGCGTTTTAGAGATTAATAAAGATGGCTGACCAAGAAGCATGCTCCAGGATTGAACAAATGTCAATTATCAAGTTTTTGGTTGCTGAAGGGTGCAAACCAGTTGAAATTCATAGGAGAATGTCAACTGCGTATGGTGCCACATGTTTCAGCCAAAAGATGTCTACAAGTGGGTTAAATTGTTTAAAGAAGGACGGAGCAGTGTTGAGGATAAAATCAGCCCTGTCGAGGCCTACAGAAGTGAGGTCTCCTGACGTGATCGAATCAGTCTGATAGAAGGGTGACAGTGGATGACATTGCATGGACTTTGAGCCTATCTGTTGAACAAACGCAAGGGTCATCAGTCACATGCATCTGTCTTGCATCAAGACAACGCAAGGCCTCACAGAGCAGCCCAAACGGTGCAGATCATCAAGGAGCTGGGCTGGGAATTGTTTCCTCATCTCCCTTACAGCCCAGACCTTGCCTTTTCAGACTTTCATCTGTTTGGTCCCTTGAAAGCGTTCACGAGAGGCACGTAGTTTGTGGGTGACGATGAAGTCAAAAGTGCTGTGAGCGATTGGCCGAGACATCAGTCCAAAGATTTTTACGCTGAGTGAATACAGAAGCTTGTGCATAGATGGGAAATGTGTGTGACACAGCTCGGAGACTACGTTGAAAAAAAAACTTCTATCTTTATTAGAACTCTTTATACCGAAAAATTCACCATATTTATTGAATGACCCTCGTATTTTCTCCTTGACTTTGTACAGCTTTCGGTTTTATTACTGATGCTGTTTTCCATTTTTTCCCATTATGTAATTTGGTTTTTGTTTATATTCCCCATATACATTTAGAAAGTACTAACAGTATATTAGGGACAACTATTTATATATTTGTTTACTAGCAGTATAGCCCGGCGTTGCTCGGGTGTAATGAAAGCTTTAAAACTAATCCATGATCTTAGAGATCAGACTCTTTGGACATTGGCATGAAAGACTAAAAAGCAATAGTTGTTTCCAGTTAAAGCGAAACCATAGACTGAAAGAAAAATCAATGGATGTAAGTCAAATTTTGATTACCTGGTATCGATATCAAATAAGTTTTTTTGTCGTAAAATAAGTCCTCTGAGTAAATGGTATCATGGCTGAGACTAAGAACTACAATCATACCTACTTAGAGCCAAACCCGAAGCAAAAACTAAAATAAGAAGACTGAAAATAATACAGACATACAGGCAGATAAACAGACACACACACAAACATCTTGAATTTTATATATATATATATATATATATATATATTATCGATTTTCTGCACTATTGTAAAAACTGCAACTTTGAAACTTCTGAATATCGTTTCTTATGTCTTTGTCTATGAGTGTATCAAATTTGATTAAAATCGGACTACTCCTTCTATAACCCGATTTGTTCGATTATCGATTTTTGATATTTATCGGGGGTACCTTGGCACAAAAGATAGCTAACACTCGCAGACGCTTATAGTACAACTGTGTAAATTTTCAAGAAAATCGGTTCAGCCGTTTCGGAGTCATAGGTAATGGACACACACACAGACACATACTCACACACACAGACAAAGCTCCATTTATAAATAAGTTCAGATATATTTAGAAAGTATTACTCTTTTAATGTATGTATCGTATGCGTAATTTCTCTGTTTCCATGTTCCTTTAGTCTCTCCGTTTTATATTTTTCTTTGTTATTTGCAGACTTTACAGTGACTTGATATATTATATTGTTTTGCAAGTAAACACAATTTCCTGCAGTTTCTTCTCTCGCACTTCCCGCCTGTGGAACTCGCACCCGTATTCTTGCTTTCCTGACGGCTACAACCTCCAGAAATTTAAATGCAAAGTCAATACTCATCTACTAACCACTGGACTCTAGCTCACTCCCCATACCTGTATAACCTTCTCTTTCTCTCCACCTATGTATCTGTCATCGCACCTGTTTTCTCAGCTTTCTATCGCTCCTTTCTAACTAGTTTGTACTCTTTTCTAATTAATCTTTTTACATTTATGTAGCACCCTTGCACATCAGTGGCATTTCCGCCTTGCTCGGGGTGAAATGATTAAAAAAAAAAGTTACATTTGTTCTTTGTTCTACAATTACAAGTGGGTTTTGTGAAGGTGTTTAGTTAGTTGATTATACGATGTTCTTTTTTCTTTATTAGTGTCATGTTCTTGGTTCAACTGTAGCTGATTTTTACTGTTTCTGCTGTATGTATTGTGTAGAGTGCTTGATGGTGGGAGGTGCTTGTGAATAAGTTTAATAAATATTTTTTCTAGCTTTGTTTGCGCATTTTCGTTATACGGTTGTTTGAACAATATTCTGTTTCTTTTCCTCTTGTATTTTTATGTACTGAAGAAGGAAATTACCGTAAAGGAAATGAAACTCACCCGAAGCGGTCTAAATGTGTAATGCCTCTCATGTCAATGACGTTACCACCGTTCTTCTCTACGGCGTATGACTTCATTGAATTTCTTTTAATGTGTTCCTCTGGAGTTTATATTTAAATTGGGGTCATCAGGAAAGAATGTGCACAGTTTCAGAGCCTTCATCTGAACGATTTCACTTGCACGCTACCCCAATCACTGATGTGAGGCCCCATTATAACGATATAGTAGTACGTTGTAGATATACTAGTTCAAATGTTGATATGTCCCGGAATGGGATATATATCAATACGAGATTGTTAAGTAAAGACAAATATAACCGGGAAGGTCAATTTAGTATGTAGACCTAATCGTCGTATGCTGTATCCTGAGATGTAGGTGTAGTCAATATTGGTAGACGAATAGAGCTCCGGCGTAGGACCTCTCGATTTCTCTCTCTCTCTCTCTCTCTCTCTCTCTCTCTCTCTCTCTCTCTCTCTCACACACACACACACACACACACACACACACTCACTTTCTGGATGTCCTTGCCTTCGTCTGAATTCGTGGTTGACACCAGCCAATCACATTCTAGTGAGGGTGAACCAAGGTGTATACATATTCATTATCTTTTCATCAAATGTCTAACAGGGAAATTACAATTACGAAAATTCTGTATGTGAATGTTATCAAATCCTTCATCTTTTAGGGCTGTTTCATATTCTTTGGGGGTTTCACTAAAAATATTTTCATCAGAAAAATTGTCAGATAAGGGGGTTAAATTAATTGTGGAGTCTGATTGGCGGGCAGTTGGAAAATATTCATACATAATCTGGCGTGTCGTTGTGTTTTCTATTTGGTTCATTTGTGCCGCTCTTTCGATTGAGTATAACATCTAGGAAATTTAGTTTTTGTTTTTACATCTACTCCGAATGTTATAGTTCTCAGCATTTTTTAATGATTTTTTTCTAATTTTGTTTGTGTTTAGTCCTTTGCAGTTATTTTAGGAGTATGAGACCGTCGTCCCCGTAGTAGCCTACCGATCTTTCTACTTAGTACATGTAGTAAATGCATGCCTATAAGCTCGCAGGGTTCCGCGCCATCAAAATGTAACTTCAAAAGAATTTTTTGTTGAATAATAGTGATTTTTGGAAAGTGCTTAATAACTTTCTCTTTTTTTGTTCTCATTTTTATTTGTTCTTGAACGCGTTCTTATCTAGCACACTTTCGGTTATAGAAGGGTAGAAATACTGTATAAGTAGTTGTATAAGCTCGCAGATTTTTTTGTTTTTGATTACAGAACCAGTCTATAGATGTTTTTGTTTTTCCATTGGTTTCTTCTAACTTCGTCCTGAATTAATTAATTCTAATAATATTTTACTTATTTTATCAACCTTTACTTGGGTTTACGAGTCAGGATGTCGTGTTTGTTTTGAAGGTTTCTTTTTTTATATATAATCATATCGTCCCAAGCAAAGCAGTTTACTGCCACTGGTGTGAAGAGGGTTACATAGAAGGAAAGTTATGAGAAAGAGTGACAGGTTACAGGGTGTGTCAGAATGTGGGTAAGAGAAGGATGAGAATACTGATGAGAGTGGAGAGGATGGAGAAAGAAACATGAGAGAGAGAATGAAAGTTAGTGAGATAGAAGATGACTATTGACTTTACATTTAAATTCTTGCGGATTGTAGTTGTCGGGGAAGCAAGTAAATGGAAGGGAATTCCACAGGCGGGAAGTGCGAGAAAAGAAGCTGATGGAGTAGAATTCGCGTTTACATTTTATTGTAAAAGGGTGGGACAGTCAGTTAAGTGCCATACGTGAAACACGCTTCGGCGATCATGTCTCGAAAGAGACATGACTGACTGGGCAGATTATGATCCCGTAGTAGGTTGCCATTGTTTCTGCGGTAGATTGTTTGCCAGCCAAGGCTATAGAATCCAATCTGTCCTGTTATCTAACCCATAAATTGAAGGAAGAGACGGATTAATACCTTTCCCAAAGGTTTTTGTGCGTAAGTGAATGCAATGAATTCAACTGAAATTTGAAATTGACTCCCCGATTTCTCGTTCCGAGCCGATATCCACTGCACCACAACGCACAAAAGGGTGGGACATAGTTGCTAATTATGTAGCTTGAGAAAATTCATATATAGGGACTGTATCTGAGCTGCCAAGTCGGGATCGATCACATTACAGATTCTCCGTTGGATTTTGTCCCTAGGTGGATCGAGGAGTTTTAGTGCAATGAATGCTTTTGATTCTGGTAGGCAATTTATTCGGTTGACTTAGTCTAATATTTGGGCGTTTTATTATTTAATTATTTACACACAAAGCAAACACTCACGCACAAACGAATGCATACAAGCGTACACACACACGCACACACCTATATGTACATGAAGAATTGCAATTATATGCTGTTTTAACAAAAATAAAGCGCTGCATTTATTCTCTAATGATGTGATACTAAAGTTATCTTATCAACTGTCAAATGCAGAAAAATATATTTTGAAATCTAGACTAAAATTAGGTAAGGCAAATCAAAACGAACATTTTTAAAGATCTTGAATTAATTACACATAATGTAGCATCTGAACTTAAGGTTAATAGTTATATATATATATATATATATATATATATATATATATATATATATATATATATATATAATTACCCCAACACACGTAGGTGTACGTTCCTTCCATCGTAGCTCACCCACTCTCTCATCTCACCTATAAAACTCCTTGCATACACACACACACACACATACACACACACACACGCATACACACACACACACACACACACATATATATATAGTGAAAGAGGGAACTGATAAAATGTAATAAATAGGAATATATATATATATAATTTTTTCGTTCATTTCACATCTATCTATCTATCTATCTATCTATCCCAGTTTGAGCAAAGTTTTATAGTCTTCTTTCGTCATACCTTTCCATATCTCTTCATGTCAAGCTAGTTTTCTTGTCATGTCCTCCGATATATATATATATATATATATATATATATATATATATATAAGCTTTAATATGTTTGCACGTGTCCCACACACCACTCTTTCTCTTCTTCTTTCATGTGTACTGATAGAGTGTATGAATATTTGTTTGAAACAGAAATGCTAAATGGAGCATCTATCAAAGACACAAGCCCAAAAGAAACAGGCCAACCTTTTTCATGTTTGTCTATTTGTACATTTTTTTAAAATTCCAATTAACCAATGGAAAAATGTGCCTTGATCATTTCGACGAGTGTCTGACAATTACAGGCAAATTGATATTCTAGCGATAATAATTAATTCTTTCTTCACTCAACAGAAGTGAGCTCTTTAGAGCTGGAGTGTGCGTGGCGTTAATACGGGGCAGTCCTCTTCTTTATCTTCCTCCTCCTCGACAAAGAAACTGAGGAACATTTCGTATAAAAACAGGCGTAAACTTTTAAGTAAACAGATAAATTGGCACGAGTATTCGGTTGGAAAACATTTAAGAACAGTCTTGTCATAAAGAAACGCCTTCAATAAAGTGAAATTTTGTCAATAATTTATCTTTCCTTCGAAGCTTTTTTTTGTCTTTTAAAGTGATGCAGATATTTAAGAGGGAACGACTAAATGCAGCCAAAATTTTCGACTGCGATTAGGACACGGGTAATTATTTCTGCAGTGACAACGATTAAAATATAGACGTTAAACGAAATTATAATAATCTTCATAAAGATAATGACGATGCGTAAAATATGAAGACATTGTTTTTTTATGAGCTGTGTTTCTTCACGATTTAGGCGATCATAACTCACCACAACTTACTAAATTTTTATTTTTCTTATCCCTACCACATCCATTTATCCAAACTCGTTAGGTGTGTTTCTCTCTATTTTTCTGACCCGCTTGTCTTTACTATGCCCTTTGAGTGTCAATTTTTCCAACCCTATTTCCTCATGTGTCCTAGGAAATTCGGCCATCTCTTTCTGATTCTAAGTATATCTTTTTGTTTCCATTTTCCTTAAAACGTCCTCGTTACTCACATAGTATTCTCAGCATCCTTCTGCAGAAACCGCATCTCCGTTGCTATATAAGTCGTTTTATGGTCACCGAAGTTAAACAACGTTGAGCAAAGTGAAAGATGCAAGGTTTCAGTCTACAGTAGAGCAGAAATCAGTGTTAAAAACAAAATAAAATCAACTCCAGTGTCAAGTTGCGGTCATTTTCTAGTAACAATGAAAATCGGCTACACACTTTTGCAGTGATCTGGTATACTGCGATGTTATTTATGTTAATAATGTTACAAGTATGATTAATAAAGGAAACATCAGTCTTAAAATTCTTGACTAAATAGTATATTGGGTTATCTGTTATAATGAAATGTATTTATGAGTTGAAACAGTTTAACTGAATTTGGCCTTGTTAGTAGATAGCCCACTATAAGAGGGGTATAAAACAAGAAAATCAAATTTTGTATAGAAACAACATTTATCAATTAAGGTTTTTTTTACAAACACAAGTAGGGTCATTTGGTTGGTACAAAAGTCGTTAAAAATGTTCATAGCAGCAATTGCTGAAAAGAGTTTGTGCGTATGTTTTTGTGTGCGTTCGTTTGTTAGGAGAGTCTTCGAAGTCTCCGCTCGGTCCTTCGGGTAACGGTCAGTTATTAAGTGGCTCAGCGAACAGTGAATAAGAAGATGAGAGAGAAAGGAGAGGCAACCGTAATACGATCGCTTGACGTTTGTCAAGGGACGTGTTAATTATGCTCGTATTTTCTCTACTGTCGATTATTTTCTGTGTCGTTCTTTTATTTCGTATTCGGGGCTCCGAACAAGTCATTTGGGAATTTACACCCGAATTTAATTCTGGGCTTCCTATTTGACGATAAACAAAATTCGCGAAAACGGTCCGTAAAAGGAATTTGATATTTATTTATTTTTGGTTTTCCACCGGAATTTCTGTGTGGAGCCCAGATGCGCAAAGACCAGTTTTGGTCATTTGCTCCCTGGAGCTCTGAGATCAAACATCCGCTCCCTCGCTTGCTCGGTATCACCACAATAGAAAAGAAAACTATACTGATAAAAACACTATACGATTTGTTACTCTAGTATTAATTCTTTACGACTGATATTCCATATTTTTCCTATGTTTATTACGTATGATACAAGTCAACTTTCTATATCTGGTATAAGAAATTTTAAGATGATTTGCAACGTTTACCGTTTAAGCATGAAATTTCCTTAATGCCACGAGTTTTTAATTTGCTTACAAGCAAAACGTTTGCTACAAATCGGTGATTGGTGAGGTAATGTTCATGTCAGAAAAAAAAAACGACGGGGTCAGATAAAATTGTCGTTAATGTTTGATTGTTTAGTTTGAGATCAGTTAATAATTCACTGTCTACATTATGTTTAAAATTAACTTTATGTTTAGAAAAATATATAATGTATACGGAATTTTTTGAAGATTATCTCTTACAGCATCTTGTATAAATTAACGTAAAGATAAATATTGTCTGGACGTCACCTTCTTACACCAGTTGACCAAAACTATCCAGTTCACACTGCTAATATTTGTTTTATATATACTGCTAATCAATGACATTTACATAAGCAAAAACATCTATTTTAAGAGCATGTTGTAATAAATATTTAATCTCTGTTATTAATACTTTTAATTCAAACTTTAAAATTGCTAAATGCATATATATGTACTATTTCTGCTGATAAAGGTTTATATTTAAATTCATCGTGTTTCTATTGAAATGATATCTAACTGCGAAATTCAAGTGCAAGTTAGAAAACCTACAGCTTTCGTGACAAGGAGTTTGATATTTTCCCCTTAAGACATTTAGTTGAACGGAGCATGAGCAAATTATGAAATCAACTAAAGAAGTCGAAATAATGTGTTTAATTATATTTTCTTAAAACTCTGTAAAATTATTTAAACAAGTAAAACAGTAGTAAGTTTTCTGAATTGAGTTATTATTATTATGTCATTTTTCATCATATTTCGATTTCTGCTTTGGTCTCACTACCAACCAAGTCTACGGGGAGACCTAAGGCAGGTCGTGGAGTGTTGTTATGGCTCCATTTCATGTTTTTCTATCTTCCCTATCATCCCTAGCATTACATAGATAAAGTTTTCCTTAGTGTGTACGCTGTACTTAATAAGACAATTTTTTGTATATCTCTTAAGCTGGGATTTCCAGGGATTCTTTCAATGTGTTGTTTTGTTCCATTTTTTATCATTCCAAATGCACCTACTATCACTGGCACAACTCTTGTTTTCAATTTCTACATTTTTTCTATTTCAATTTCCAGGTCTTTATATTTTGACAGTTTTTTAAATTCCTTGATTGCTATGTTACAATCCGCTGGATAAGCCATATCAACTAATAGACAAGTTTTCTCCTTCTGGTTTTTAACAATAATGTCTGGCCTGTTTGCTTCAATTTTTCTGTCTGTGTAGATGGTGTAATCCCATAGAATGGTTACATCTTCTATTTCTGTAACCGGTGCTGGGTGATGTTCATACCAGTGTTTGTTTACAGATTTTCCATAATGTTTGCACATTGTCCAATGTAAATATTGCCCAACTCTATCGTGGCGATTATTATTATTATTATTATTATTATTATTATTAACTCCGCATTAAGGCGGAGGTATTGTATTCGGTCAAATTTTTTTGTCTGTCTGTCTGTCTGTCTGTCTGTCTGTTCGTGGTCAAGCTATCTCAAGACTAGCGAGATGGATTGAGGTAAAATTTTCATGATTGGCCTAATGGTTGGCACGAGCTGATAAGGTTTTAGGTTCGATCTGTTAAGGGGGATAAATTTTCTGGGTTATTTTTCCGGTTTTATTAAAATTTATTTTTTGCCTTTCGAATACCAGTTAATGAATTACCTACCGTAGATTGTTTTAAATATTGCATTTTGTTTCATTTTCAGAGTGGATTTAATTTTGAGAGCGACAGAGTTCATTTTTTTGCATTTTCATTCTGGAAAGATGAAGGCGATCATTGCCTCCCAAATCTCCCTATTCCTTGTAGCTCTTAACCCCTTTTCTCTGATTACCCACCCAAACACTGATTTGCCTGTCATTTCCTCAAGCCCATCAAGTATGTCATGCGTTGCTTTCCCATCTCTCTTTCCCTCTATCTCTCCTGTGGGTTGTTCTTCATAGACATATACCTTTTTGGTAGCTGGAGAATCCTGGGATTGAAATTCTGCCCTTCATCTGGTGCTTGACATACATCATAGGAATTTGTGTCCGGATGCGTAAAAAACAGTTAAAAATTCGAATATTAAAATAATTGAAAACCAAAATAGTGATTTTAAAAGTGTTTAATTTATACTGAGTTTAAAAGAACTTATAAACTTTGTGAATTTTAATTTTTTCCTTTAAATTTAGTTTAAAATATCTTCAAAATTATAGAAATTGAAGAAATCAGTTTTATTTGTTCAAAACAAAGAATCTGAATTAAAGTGCGTATTTTTTTAAGGGAAGTTTTGAAGTGCTGTAGTGTTTGGGATTTGACAAACTCCACTCCATTGAAGTTTCAATAAATTTTGGATTTAGAAAATTCAATTTCAGCTTTAATTGGAATTTTAGTTAAAATCGGTCTTTTGGACAGAGTAGAATTTATAGCCCTAACCAGAGTTAAAGTGAGGTTTAATATTTTTTCTCTAAAAATGTATTATCGGTAATATTTAACAGTGATGTATGGCTGGAATTAATGATCATCAGAAATGTATTGCTGGTAATAATTTTCCTTCAAAAATGTATTGTTTGTAATATTTTTCGACAGAAAAATTTTTTTCCCCAGAAATGTATTGCGAGTAATTTTTACTACAAACCCTTTATGTCTAGAATAATTTCGGAACTTATTCAGAAATTATAGCTTTAAACAAAGTTTTAAAAAACAAATTCATTTAAGTTTGACTAAAAAATAAATTTTGTAGTTTTTGTTAAGACAAGAAAGAGATTAAAAATTAGTCAAGGAATATTTTTTCATAGTGCTCGTATTACTGTTTCTCTAAAAGTGTGTTACTGGTAGTATTTAGCAGTAATATATGGCTGGAATTATTTATCATCAAAACTGTTTTGCTGGTTATAGTTTACCTTCAAACTGACATTGTTCGTAATATTTTTTCCGACAAAGAATGCAAGATCTTTATATATATATATATATATAAATTATATATATATATATATATAAATTATATATATATATATATAAATATATATTTATATATATATACCAAAATTACACAAAATTATCTTGAAATACGAAAGACTAAATTTATTCCTTGGCTTCAAACACCACCTCCAGAGAAATTGAGAAACTGCTGGAACTCTCGTGGGTGGTCTTCTTGTTTAAGTTGGTGAATGTTTCAGTAATACTTACCTTCAGTTCATCTTTGGTGTAATATACAGTTTTGTTAGTCTCTTGCTTAATTGGGCCCTATCCATAATAATCAAGGGGGATGAAGTCTGAGGAGTTAGGTAGCCAGATGTAAAGGGTGATAAGATTGCAGAAATTTTCTAACAGCCATCATTGCTTTTGCCTGCTGGTCTGGCATAGTGCAGAATCTTTTTGGCAGACACTGAGATTCCAGCAGCCATCCTCTGGACCAAAGGCATCACTACCTCCTCAAGACTCTCAGTGTAGACCTCCGTCTTGAGTCTGTGATCCTTACTAACAAATTCGGGAGATTTTCTTATCAGAACAATAAGAGCGAGTTTTCCGAGATGTTGTATATTCGTAATCATCATTAGACTCATCCATCTCCTCCCGATTTCTTTGCATTGTTTTGAGATTAACACCTAATCACACTAAAATATTCGTATTAAAATTACGGTGTGAATGCCTAGCAGCACAGCATACTGTTTCCACATTTCTTGCGGAGTGAATTGCATCATGGTGCGCTTTTTCTCAAAGACAGTTGCCAACTGACCCTACTATACTGCGCAGTTAACAAAATAAAAAATGAAGAAATTAAGTTACGTCAATTTACCAATCGTACCCTGTATATATTTGTGTGCGTCTCTCTTTGTGTGTGTCAAAAAGAAAGAAAGAGAGGGAGAGGGTCAGAGAGAGTGAACATATAAATATCGGTCATTTTTTCATATATTTGTGTGTGAGGTTATGTGAGAGTGTGTTATATAGATTTAAGTCATTTTATGTAGTGAGTATCGGTTTCATGCTTAAACACAATCATTGACCTAAAAGCTGCGCTCAAACTTTAAAGAAGCAGCCTGTCGCCACTCTTGTTTAATAGATTTCATTTTTAAGGGATATCATTATTACATCCTTTATTTCATTTTTATTAATTTGAATACGAATTATCCACTATAATAAGGTTGAAATTATATATATATATATATATATATATATATATATATATATAGGAAAAATTATTAAAAAGTTGTAAGTTTAAAAATGTATTTTTTTGACAGTATTTGTTTATTTCTATTATTATATTTTATATTTTAGACCGCCTTCGGTCCTTCATCAGAAACAAATGATTTTAAAATTTAAAATTTAAAATCATTTGTTTCTGATGAAGGAACGAGGGCTGTCTGAAATATAAAATATAATAATAGAAATAAACAAATACTGTCAAAAAAATACATTTTTAAGCTTACAACTTTTAATAATTTTTCCTATACATATTAAGACAGTATACGTGGATCATCACTATGTTTTATATATATATATATATATATACTTAATTTAAGGTATCAAACAGCCCTTTCACGAACATAGTGGGAACTGAAAGTAAATAACCTAAGTCTGCTGATAAAATGGAAGCTGATAGGCAAGGCAAGCACTCCTAATAGCTTAAGTGAGAGATGTACTCTATGTTTAACAGAAGAAATTCAGAATTTGAAATTTCAATATCAGAATGTACTTTTGAATAAACGTAGAGAAATCATTAGTATGTCTCGTCAGAGGAATAAATTTAAATTGCAATAATTATCCCATTCTTCCATTTAGTTACAACAGAAGTTGTTTTAAAGTTTGGCGGGGTCGTAACCTTTCCCTCCTACTACTAGTATCCTAATGATCAAGCCACTTGCCTCCCATGAAAAAAATTACTACTAAGGTTCCGCTGGCTTAACACTATAATAGCCAACATTTCTGCACCCCTTCCTTTACGAGCTCCTCCCTCCTGCATTAGAATATTTTCTCATTATTTGATTAAACGCAGTTGACAATGCATGTCTTAAACTGTCATGTTGAAAATGGCTATTTCTCCTCTGATTACACACACACACACACACTCTCTCTCTCTCTCTCTCACACACACACACACACACACACACACACACACACACACATATATAGGTTTAAGTGTGTGTTCGCATGTGTTTGTGTCGATCCAGGACGTTCTTTCTGCCTGAATCCATCTTGCATATATACAAGTCTACTATTCGACCCTGCATGGAGTACTGCTGCCATTTATGGTCAGGCGCACCTGCCGTTCTTCCCAGTGTTCTCGACAGGCTCCAAAGGAGAGTTAGTAACGTGATAGGTGCTGACTTGGCGGCTCGACTACAGCCACTTCCCCACCGACGAAATGTGGCCTCCCTTTGTCTGTTCTACAAGTTCTTTCATGGCTTCTGCTCAGACGAACTTAAGTCATTGGTGCCTCCTCAACAGGTGTTTACTCGTGCAACCAGAATGGCAACTGGGTCCCACCCATTCACAGTTAGGTTAGCCAAATGCAGACGACAATTCTACTCCTGCAGCTTCTTCCCTCGCACTTCCCGCCTGTTGAACTCGCTCCCATATTCTCGCTTTCCTGACGGCTACAACCTCCAGAAATTTAAATGCAATGTCAATACTCAGCTACTAACCACTCGACTCTAGCACTTCCCCCACCCCGTATATCCTTCCATTTCTCTCCCCCCCTTGCAAATGTCACCACACCTGCATTTTCATCTTTCTATTGCTTCTTTCTAACTGGTTTGTAATCCTCTTCTCCCTCCTCTAATTAATTTTCTTTCAGTTATGTAGCCCCCCCCCCCCGCACATCAGTGGCATTTACGCCTTGCCCGGGGTGAAATGATTAAAAAAATGGCTACATATTATAAGAAAAATGTAAGATTCAATTCGATTAATGTATTACAAGGTTGTTATAAGATATCATATGCCTGAAGAAATATCGTTACTGATGCTACAAAAAGAAAACTGTAACATATATCATTTTCGCTTTTAATTCTTTTTCTTATTAGTCCTTGCCACACATTTTATCCAGTGTCGTCTTTATTGATAGAAACATTACTAGAACTACTGAAAAAAGCGATCAACTGCCATGTCAAATTTTCTTGGATTTCTCCAACGCCTTGATATCTTCTTAATTTCTGATGAGATTTTTGAAAAACAAATGAGGCCCGACTTGGCTTATATGAAGGTTGTCGAAACTATGGATTTTTGTCCTTGTTTGAAAAATACTGCACAGAACATGGTCATTGGTTGAACTATAATGGTGAGGTGGGACTACCGCACTCTACACATTTTCCTTCCGAGCACTGCTAAACAACAAAAGTTAGCGAGAACATTATAACATAGACTGCTTGTTCAAGTTCAGTCAGTGTCAAGAAGCTTACTATGAATATTTTAACTCCATCTCTAAACATTTTGATCAGAACTTATATATATATATATATATATATATATATATATATATGTCAGAGTAAATGAATTGCAAACATTGTCTGCTTAATTTTAATAAAATCCGGTCATACTCATGGATAATCTTTCGCGTATTATAATTGAAAGATGTAAGAAATGAGCTGAAAGCTGTAAAAGATGATTATATTATTCATTTCTCGATGTTCACAAATACTTTTAATCTCCTTCCGAGATCATCTTCAGGGGAGTGAGTTGTGGCAAAACTGTGTTGCTAAATGTTACTGTAAATTTTCTTCTTGCTTCAAATATAACGGTTGATAAATTGCTTAGCTTTCATTAGAACGTGAAAATTATCCAATATGTATTTTTTTATCTTGTAATGTCATGGTCATGCACGTGTTAAAGCATGAAAAAAATTCTATTTTTATAAACATTTTAAAACATAACTACATTATTATATCCTAATAATTGATGGCTTAAGATATTTGATAAATATTGTCTCGAGGATCATTATTTTTTTTTGTTGCTGTTTTTTGTTGTTTTATATAATCTGATAGGTCTAAAAGATAAATTACTGCCTAAATACACAAATATACATATATATGCATATTTTATATGTATATATAACCACATACATACACCCACACCCACACACACACACACACACACACACACACACACACACACACACACACACACATATATATATATATATATATATATATATATAACGTTAATATGTTATAATATCACTACAAATGTAGCTATTTTAACTTGACATTATTCATGTCTTATGTGAGGGTACGGATTTCAAGTTGAAGAGTTTTAAAAAGTTCAAATTAGCCAAAACCCTCAATTAGAGAGACATCGTTAGATAGTCTTTGGTGACCAATCGAAATACAAGTAATTTCTTTGAAATCCACACTATCACTTGATAAAACACGAATAATGTCGAAACAAAATAACTAAATTTGTAGTGATATCTAAACTTATTCATAAATGGAACTTTTTCTCTGTGTGTGTGTGTGTGTGTGTGTGTGTGTGTGTAGTCTCTCTCTCTCTCTCTCGGTGTGTGTGTGTGTGTGTCCGTTACCTATAGACTCCGAAAAAGGCTGAACCGATTTTCTTGAAAATTTACACAGTTGTACTATAAGCGTCTGCGAGTGTTCGAGGTACCCCCGATAAATATTGAAAATCGATAATCGAAAAAATCGAGTTAGAGAAGGAGTGGTCCGATTTTGATACACTCAAAGACAAAGACATAAAAAACGATATTCAGAAGATTCAAGGTTGCAGTTCTTACACTAGTGCAGAACATCGATAATATATATATATATAAAAGGCAAGATGTTTGTCTGTATTTATCTACCTGTATATCTGTATATTTTTCAGCCCTTTTATTTTAGTTTTTGCTTCGGGTTTGGCTCTAAGTAGGTATAATTTTACTTCTTAGTCCCAGCAATGATACCATTTACTCAGAGGACTTATTTAGCCTTCAAAATTCAGTTTACTTATTTGATAGCGCTACCAGAAATCAAAATTTGACTTACATCCATTCATTTTTATTTCAGTCTACGGTTTCGCTTTAACTGGAAACAACTATTGCATTTTAGTATTTCCTGCCAACGTCCAAAACGTCCAAAGAATCTGAGCTCCAGGACCATGGATTAGTTTTCAGCCTTCATTACACCCGAGCAACTGGCTATGCTGCTAGTTATAATATATTTACGTTATAAATTATAAATAAATAATATTCGCTTTACTTTGTATTGAGCACTTTTTAAGAATAGAGTTTTTTTCGGGTACAGAATTTTATTCCATCCACACCTACCTTATTCTTATATATATATATATATATATTCTCCATTTGTAGACGAGTTATTACGCAAGCTAGGTTTAAAAGTTATAAAATCTAGAAAATTAAAATGATTGCATTTTGAAATTTAAGTCCAAAGCTCCATTCTATACTAGTCTAAAAGATAACTCGGCAATATATATATATATATATATATATATATATATATATATATATATATATAGTTATCCGTAGACAGATTTGTTTCGCTGTATCGCAGCTTATCACTACAGTTAGATAGTCTTCTAGCCAGGGTTGAAATCCAACCGAATTGACATCAGTTGGCCAATCGGCTATTCTACTTCTGAGCTATGGCCGCTCGGTGAAGAAAGACACACTTTAGCGTGTTTTATACAATGTAAGCACACGCCAGTAGTCGAGAGTGTTCAAATTCGTTACTGAATGAACGATATATATATATATATATATATATATATATATATATATATATATATATATATATACTACCGGCCATAATTATTAGGCCACTCAAGTTTTTTTTTAAATGATGTATTTCATAATAGTTTTAGTATTTATTGCCAAGTGGATAATTATAAACGACAAGAGAATGGTTCTTTTATTAATATTGCACAAAATATGTCTATCAAATGAACTGTTCTGGTATTCAGTTTTTGTGCTTTCTTTCTCATGCTAGTCTCTTCTTTGTATTGGCTGGCTAAAGCAAAGAATTCCTGGAAAGTTTCTTTTTTAATACTTCCCAATAATATCAAATGAACTGTTATGGTGTCCAGTTTTTGTGATCACTTCCCCATGCCAGTCTCTTCTTATAGGCTGGCCAAAGCAAATGATTCTGGCTGCCTGGTAAAATTTTGCAAAGTAATAATCACAAAAAAACCATTATTTTTCCATTTAGAATTATCTCCGAGTTATCTTTCAGGCGAGTATAGAATAAAGCTTAGGACTTAGATTTTATAATGCAATCATTTTAATTTTCTAGATTTTATACCTTATAAATAGCTTCATAAACTGAAATGATTTCAATATGAAAAACATGTTTATTTTGGTTAGTTTATTGTGATGCAGTTTTTTTCTTTGTTACGCAACCTAGGTTTCTACCATGAGTGGTGTTTTCAGACGATATTCAAAAACTCAAATATTGCCTGAAAACAAAACTCACGGTAGAAACCCAGGTCGCGTAATAACTTGTTTATAAATTGAAAATATTTAAAAGTTCTACAATATAATGGTATGGAACACTTTTTAATACAAATGCGCACTGATCTAATTTTAATATGACCAAAAACTAAGAAATTAAACAATCAGTATATATATAATCATTTAGGCAGTAATATGAAGAAGTTTGCCATTGAGCGAAGCAGAGTCATGCCGGTTTTAAAGTTTCGTAAAGGCAATATTATGATGTCTATCTGCTTAGTTAAGTGAGAAATTACTCCACATTAATCCTAGCAACGCCCTACATATATGTCGTTATCGAATACTCTGTGACAAAACTACTCCTTGCCAAAATATTTTTTATCAGTAAGCCACTGTAAAAACCGCAAATCAACAATATATATATATATATATATATATATATATATAAATGAATCTTTTTTTTAACAGTGCTCAATATAGAAAGAGAGTTATGAATATTCATTATAAATTATAATTTAGGACATGTTCAAGTTACAATCTACTACAAAGTGTACGTTTTGTTTCGACATTGAAGGGACATAGTCTCATCAGGTAGTAAACGCCATTTTTTGAATGGAGTTGAAAAATTCGTTTCTTTATATTGGTAATTTTTTGTGTGCAAGGTAAAGCGGGTAGGAAAATAAGAACCCAGAATTGGAGATAGTAAAACAGACATTGATGGAAACGAAGCAAAATGTACACTTTCTCAATGTCGAAAATAATGTACACTTTGTCGTAGATTGTAACTTGAACAAGTTCTAAATCATAATTCATAATATATATATATATATATATATATATATATATATATATATTCTATTGAGCACTTTTACAAAAAAAATTAAATGCCACAGAACTTAGAATTGTAAAATTGTTGGTCCTCCTTACCTGGCCATAATATATTACATTGCATTTGAATACATGATTCTGTTGTCATTTTGCGCTATCACGGTTTGTGACGTCATAGAACCGCATTGCAAATTTGCGAATGCGTTTGTTATTTTTGGTAACTATTGCCGTTGCCTAGCGGAGTTTTATGTCAACACAAAATAAAATCGTCAGTGATGGTGGATGTTATTGTGTTACCGTCTTGGTGACCTCTCTGATGATGGCTCATGAGAGCCGAACGCTTAGAAACAAATTAATAAAAAATTATCCAAATTTTGGAGAATTTTTTCTTTATTTTCAACTGAAATTAAAGCCAAAATACTACATTTAGAACGGCTCATGATTAAACATAATAGACATTCATTGTCTCTTATATTTAACAGTATATGCTTAATATATATATATATATATATATATATATATATATATATATATATATATATATAAACACAGGTAAAGAAGACCAACAGGTTTACAATTCTGAGTTCTCTGGCATTTAATTTGTTTTTATAAAAGGGCTCAATAGAATAAATACTGTGGAGCATAATATAATGAAATGTTTATTTTTTGAGATTTCTACCTCGTTAGAAGGCAATGTTAAATCATTGTTATGAAAATGATTTTCATTTAAATATAAGAAAACATAGGTTTGCTTTTTATGGAGATTGAAGACAGAAACATTTTTTGGGTGTTTTTAATTTAAAAAATTTTAATAGAGATTGACACTTCAATTTGAGAAAAAAACCTTTTTGAGGAAATACATGATTTCTTTTTCAATCTTAAAGGGTAAAGTGTTAGCTTATTTAAAAACCCCTGCGTAGACCCTATTTTAGTTGATGTATCTATTATTGTTAAAAAAAACTTTTCTTTAGTTTTAAAAAAGGAAAAGAAAAGAAAGCGAGGAAGAAAGAAAGAAAGAAAGAAGGAAAACATTTTATATTTTTGATCTAACTTAAAGGAATTTCGAGTATAATTATACTATTTTATTTCGAATCAGCATGAATTTATTTTAATTTTTCAAAGTTTATAATTTGTAAATAATATTTTTATATTCATTTATTTATTTAAAATTTAAATAAATTTTATTCTTTTTATAAAATCTATTATATTATAATTATTATTGCAGTATAGGCTGGCGTTGCTCGGGTGTAATTGAAGATTTAAAACTAATCCATGGTCCTGGAGCTCAGACTCTTTGGACGTTGGCACGAACTACTAAAAAGCAATAGTTGTTTCCAGTAAAATCGAAACCCTAGACTGAATGAAAAATGAATGGATGTAAGTCAAATTTTGATTTCCTGGTACCGATATCAAATCAGTTTTTTTGTCCTAAACTGAATTTTGAAGACTAAATAATTCCTCTGAGTAAATGGTATCATGGCTGAGACTAAGAACTACAATTATACCTACTTAGAGCCAAAGCAAAGCAAACACTAAAATAAAAGGGCTTAAAAAATACAGACATACAGGTAGATAAACAGACACACACACAAACATCTTGTCTTATCTATATCTATATATATATATAGGAAAGAATATTAATAAAAAGTTTTGAATTTAAAAACGTACTTTTTTAAACAGTATTTGTTTATTTTTATTGTATTTTTATATTTCAGACCGTCCTCGGTCCTTCATCAGAAACAAGTGATTTTTAAATTAGAATTGGAAACGTATTTTACGATAGCGTCCGAATATTTTTTGTTTACATCACGTGGTGTCGATAAACCAATCAGTATGCGGCACGTCCGTTTGTTTATTTTCGGTAAACCAATCAACACGCGGCACGTCCGTGGAGAAAGTCTGTTTGTTTTAGATAAAAAAATTTCTTGGAATATCTATTTTTTTGTTTATATCGCATGGTGTCGATAAACCAATCAGCATGCGGCACGTCCGTTTGTTTATTTTCGGTCAACCAATCAACACGCGCCACGTCCGTGGAGAAAGTCTGTTTGTTTTAGATAAAAAAATTCCTTGGAATATCTGAAAGAAAATTCTTTTTACCTATTGAAATATTTGTAGAGATTCAACACGCCTAAGTCCCTATTTAACCCTAGCTTGTGTGTGTTTAATTTTAAAATCCAGTATTTTTCTTTCTTTCTGCGTGTGTATGTAGAACTAAAATTGGAGTCTATTAGTAAACATTTGCAATTTTCTAAAGTGTGATCGGGTTGATTAAAATGTGCTGCAATTGGGGAGTATACATTTTTTTGTCGTATATTTAGTTTGTGATTATTGAAGCGAAATCTAAAGCTATTACCGGATTCGCCGATATATCCACTGTTGGGGCAAATTGAGCAGAAGAGAAAGTAGATGATGTCTTTGCTATCACAAGTAAGGTTTGGTGGGTGTAATTTTATTTTTGTGTTGGGTACAGAGAATGTTTTGTCTGTTATTAGATGTTTACAGATTAAACAGCGGGGCTTTCCACATTTTAAATTCCCTGATAGGTTTGTATTATTTAAATATTTGTTTGAAGTGAGGATAGTTGATATATATATATATTATCGATTTTCTGCACTATTGTATGAACTGCAACCTTGAAACTTCTGAATATCGTTTCTTATGTTTTTGTCTATGAGTGTATCAAATTTGATTAAAATCGGATCACTCCTTCTATTACCCGATTTTTTCGATGATCGATTTTCGATTTTCGATTATCGATTTTCGATATTTATCGGGGTACCTCGACACAAAAGCTAGCTAAGAACACTCGCACACTCTTATAGTACAACTGTGTAAATTTTCAAGAAAAGCGGTTCAGCTGTTTCGGAGTCTGTAGGTAACGGACACACACACGCAGACACTCACACACATACACATACACATATACGCATACAGAGAAAGTTACATTTATAAATAAATATAGATATTCTAATACAATTCTTAATATCATAATACAATCTTCTAAATATCTATTTAATTATTATTCTTTTAAAAGAAATTATTCGATAAACTCAATGTAATTAACATTTTTATTTTTTACTAGCAGTATAGCCCGGCGTTGCTCGGGTGTAATTAAAGATTTAAACTAATCCATGGTCCTGGAGCTCAGATTCTTTGGACGTTGGCACGAACGACTAAAAAGCAATAGTTGTTTCCAGTGAAATCGAAAACCTAGACTGAATGAAAAATGAATGGATGTAAGTCAAATTTTGATTTCCTGGTATTGATATCAAATAAGTTTTTTTTTGTCCTAAACTGAATTTTGAAGACTAAATATTTCCTCTGAGTAAATGGTATCATGGCTGAGACTAAGAACTACAATTATACCTACTTAGAGCCAAAGCCGAAACAAACACTAAAATAAAAGGGCTTAAAAAATAGACATACAGGCAGATAAACAGACACACACACAAACATCTTGTCTTATATATATATATATATATATATATATATATATTATCAATTTTCTGCACTATTTTAAGAACTGCAACCTTGAAACTTCTGAATATCGTGTCTTATGTGTTTGTCTTTGAGTGTATCAAATTTGATTAAAATCGGACCACTCCTTCTATTACCCGATTTTTTCGATTACCGATTTTCAGTATTTATCGGGGGTACCTCGACACAAAACCTAGCTAAGAACACTCGCAGACGCTTATAGTACAAATGTGTAAATTTTCAAGAAAATCTGTTCAGCCGTTTCTGAGTCTATAGGTAACGTACCCACACACACAGACAAAGTTCCATTCATAAATAAGTTTAGATTCTTTAAAAAATATTTGTTTAAATACATTCTAAGGTGAAAATTTTGCAATGTCTACATATGACATTTATTTCATTACGTTCATTTAAAATAATTCAGTGGTGTGCATCAATGTGAATCTATGTTCGGTGTGTATGATGAAATTTGACTGACCTTGAATAATATTGCATCTGTCATTGGATCAGATAGATATAACATCCAGAGACTGTTGTTTCTACTGTCGATTAGTTGTACTGCGGCTATCCTCTGCGATTGATATTACGCCAAGGCAGTACACGAAAACTGTAAAGCTGCACGAACACACTGGCAAGCCTTACAGAAATGATTGCGGATATTGTTGGTGTCAGCATCTCAACTCTCAGTCGAGTCATCAAAGCGAAGTAACAAACTGCATCCATCAGTCCTAAACGTAAAGGAAAATGGGGTCGGAAGAGAAAATCAACGACAAGAGACGACGTCAAAGTTTTATTCTAGGAAGACATTATTCGTTTTGCTTTAATTAATTTGCACAATGGTATATATATATATATATATATATATATATAGCGTTGACAGATATTATTTCTATGTTAGAAGACATAATGAGGATAAAATTTAAAAAAGAAAAGTAAACAACCGGTTTCGCTCTCGCTCATCAACGCAGGACCCAAAGGACCCAACAAATCTGGCTAATATTCTTCTTGGATTATATGAGAATTGTTTTCATTATATCGTCGTTATGTTGATACATTTTGCTTATTCAATAACGAAGCTGAAGCGGATCAATTTCTCTCCTTCTCTAATGATCTCCGTGCCTCTTTGAGGTTTACTATTGAGAAAGAAGTTAATTCTATACTTACTTTTTTTGGTGCATTATTGCAACATCTTTTCGTACCTCAATATATAGAAAGTCCACTTTTTTCTGGTTTATATACGCATTGGGACTCCTTTTGCTCCCAAAAGCCCAAAGGAATCCTCATAAAAACATTAACGCATAAGGCATTGATGACCTGTTCTGAAGAGTTCCTTGAAAGTGAAATTAATTTTATAATGAAAATTTGTGCGATAGTGGGTATTCACTTACTGCTATTAATTCAGTGATTTGCAACAAGATCGCTGATTTCAGACGGATCAAGCCAGTAGTTGTTACTAAATGCCCGGTGCATTTAAGGCTTCCGTTGATTGGAGAGAATGGTGAGAAGCTAACCAGGCAAATTTTTTCTAACGTGCAGAAATGTTATTTTTCTGTTGTAATGTGTGTTGTGTTTGATATTAAAACTGTTTTAGCCTCAAGTCGTAAGGATGTTTTGACAACTCATCAAATAAATTCTGTAATTTACGAATATAAATTTGGATGCGGTGCCAGTCAAATAGGCAGAACCACTCAAAACTTGACAAATGAATTAAACAGCACCTTCCACTAAAAATTAGGAACTATATCTGGATAGAAAATGAACTTGTCCACAATACGTACGGTTCCTCAATTTGTGAACATCTTTTAAAAAATAGAATATGTGCAATGGACTTTGATGGGAATTATTTTTCTGTGTTGTCCAGTTCACATTCACTTTTTCATTTGAAGGTGCTGGAGTCTGTTTACATCAGGTCTTGCAGACTATCTTTGTGTAAGTAGCGGGAGTGTTTGCAGGGTCTTGCTTTGATCAGTCTCTAGCAATGCATTCCCCCTTCACATCATCGACCATGTCATTTTTCACAATTCTTACACTTTACGTTAAGTTCTCCCAATTAAAAAATCTTTGACAAACAGGAGTGAAAGCAGTTGTTTTTTTTATAGTTTATCCTCATTATGTTCTGTGACATAAAACTTATAACAGTTAATGCAATACTCAAGTTCTGTATTACAAATATATATATATATATATATATATATATATATATATATATATATATTTAGTACAAGGTTTTATGATGCTTCACGGGATTTAGTTATATTTTATACATATATATATATTTAGTAGTCATATTTTATATATATATATATCCGAGTGAATACAGAACGAAGAGAGAATTCTTACAACGTCCAAAGCATTAACCAACACCCAAACACAACTGACCAAATATAAGAAAAGAGGCTTTCCATTCCTTTACATACCGCCTGATGAGACATTGAAGTTTCAATGTCGAAACAAATTGTACATTTGTGGATATATATAGAAAAATTATGTACATATTCTAAAATATAATATATAATATATATATATATTTTTTTTCTAAACATATTATGCTGTTAAATATAAGAGACAATGAATGTCTATTATGTTTAATAATGAGCCGTTCTAAACGTCGTATTTTTGCTTTAATTTCAGTTGAAAATAAAGACAAAAATTCTCCAACATTTGGATAATTATTTATTGGTTTTCTTCTAAGCTTTCGGCTCACATGAGCCATCTTCAGAGAGGTTGTTCAAAATGAAATATTATAAAATCCACCATCACCGACGATTTTATTTTGTGTTGACATAAAACTCCGCTTGGCAACGGCAATAGTTACCAAAAATAATAAACGCAGTTCTTAAGTTTGCGATGCGGTTTTATGACGTCACACCGCGGGATAGCGCGAAATGACAACAAAACCATGTAGCCAAATGCAATGTAATATGTTATTTCCTGTTTTAAAGTTGATTTTATTGAGTGTTGGTCGTTTGGATTTGATTTACATGGCCTCCAATATCTGCAGGTTCCTCTTACTGTGTGTATGAATAATGATCACTGTATTATTGACCAAAATCTGTCTGATATTACCTACATGTTTATGTTTTTCGGAGAAATGTTGGTTAATAGTACTCTGATCAGAAAGATGACATGTAAGTCTACGGGAGAGCGTGGTTGTATATGTATGTATGTATAAAATATGACTACTAAACTCCGGAAGCATCATAAAACCTTCTATCACTAAATAACCTATAGAAAATATACATCGTATAAGCAAATATTCTACTCATAAATTTTATAGTATATTTACCATAGATGTCTTTTAGCAATTTTAGTTGGTTAGTAGTGATGCTATTATTAAAAATATTATTTGTATAAAAAAAATTGGAAATGCGTGTTTTTGTTTATTTTTGTGTGTTTCCAAATGCAAATTTGCGATGATCCAATTTTTATTTTTTATTTAGAAATTTCACAAATATGTTAAAAATACATATTTCGATATACTCTAGCGATTTAGAGTCATGGGACATTTTTTGTTTGATTCCATGGATTTATCTCTTGAAAAATAATTCTGTACGATTAAGTAATATACATCGTATAGTTCTCACGTTGTTGTTGTATCAATATTTTAAGGATTAATTATGAAGAAAAAAAAAGTATTTTTCACGAAAAAGAAAAGAAAAATTGTAAAATTTGCCGTTTTCTTTTTCACCTTACTTTTAACTGCACTCCTTATTTGAAATTCATTCATTCTCATCCCTGTACCACCATCCATCAGTCTACAAGGCGAAAAAGGCTACCAATTGACGTGTTCAAGTACAGGCGACGACAGTATCGCTTGACTTCGCAATGGATTTTCATCGTCAACCGGAAGTAAGATGGCGTGTCCTGCCTTTCCTGATCTGAATGTTCAAAGGGAAGCAGCGCCCCCTACAGAGGATATGATAAGGTCACGTGAACAGTGTCAGGGGTCTCGCGTGGCTGGGGAAGGGAGCTTTCAGTCAGACCCCTTTTGTAAAATATTGCATGCTAACCGTGAGTGAAAAAAGCCCAAACAATACAAGACATAATTGCCAATCATTCTTGTCTAAGGTCAACCTTTTATGTCCCAACGCTCATCGGACCCGCCCACTTTTTCAGTGACATTTCAGTTTCTGCCGGCATTTTTTTGGACGAATTATGCCTCTAAAGAAAGGCTACCTCTTCTATTTTCCAATTAAAAAGGAAATAAAAATTATTATTATTATCATTATCATTATTATTATTGTGTTATTTTTAATGATGATGTTTTTCTTTGTGGTGTAGTGTCTATTGTGATGCGTTTAGGTTCATTTTAATAATATGGAATCTAGTAACACTTTCTATGCTAATTTATACATGTTAAATTAAACGTAAAAGCTTCTTACAACTGCCCATGTCTTTATTCGCAACCCTCACCCACATAAACATTTATATGTGTTTGTTTATTCCTATCTCTGTTTTACATACATTCTAGTCAGCGGAATGTAGTATTAACGAAGCCCTCAGTAAAAATCGAACCTTCTACAACGTCATTAGTATAAATTCCTGATATTTGATCTACGGCAGCTATCTAGATATGTGTTCTTTATAGTTGTTAATCTACTATAAAACCTAAGTACCATTGGTACCGAAGATAGACGTTGAGCATTGATAACGGTTCACCGGAAACTTAAAGAATTTACCCGGTTCAAACTCGTCCCAATCTTTATTCCTTGTTCTTGGATTAAGATTAGGTTTCCAGTTCTTTTAGCCATTTAATTATCTTTCACTTCCATTAGCCCCCTGCATCTTAGTGCTATCACAACCTTGCTTGCGGCAAATTGATTAAAAGGAAGATTGTAGTGACCGGGTAAGCATTCTCTCGGGATTTGGCGTCCACAAAGTATCTGTCTTCAGGAAGAACACGTCCGAATCCAGCACCTTTCTTATCTTACTGAAGGGTGTGAAGATGATTCGGCGATATATATGCGGCATCATCGGTCTTAAACGTGAATGTCGGTCTTAAACTAGTGAAGCTCAGGGATATGACTCGTGAGAATATCTTTCATGAAAATAACGATTAAGAAAGACTCAGATATTTCCGTTGGTGAGAAAGAGGAAGAAGTGTTGAAAATAATTCACCAATCACCTTGAATTTATGAACTTAGCTTCGTCCTGCAGGAAGGCAGTGAAATAAAAAAAATCTTTCATTTTTGTTCATAGATACAATCTCTTCATCCGAGGATTTTATTCAATTGAAGAAATACTCAATTATATAAATATTCTCTCTATTTTATTAAACACTGTTTTGTATATATATATATATATATATATATATATATATATATACGCATCGCTCATTCAATAATGAATTAGAGCCCGCTAGCTATTGTGCGTGTTTATAAGCGCTAAAAAGTCTGCATTCTTCAACCGGACGCTCGTGGACTAGGGGTAGAATCGCCGACTGACGCCGATTCGGTCGGGTTTCATTTTTGGGTTAGGAAGCGACCGTACTGATGAGCTGCGAAAGATTCATGATTATTAGGCCACCCTAGTTTTTTTTAAAGAAATTATGTATTTCATAATATTATTAGTATTTATTGCCAAATGAAAATAGAATAGTTCTTTTGTTATTACTTTGCAAAATTTTACAACGCAAGTAAGCAAAGCCAAACTTATCCGAATAGACCTAAATGTTTTTCATTCTTTCATTGATGAAACTAAAATACAGGCAATTATTAAACATTTATAAATTCCTTTGATGCATATGTTGTGCAATATTAACAAAAAAGCCATTCTATTTTCACATACAATTATTCACTTGGCAAAAATACTAAACATAGTATGAAATACATCTTTTTTTTTTAAACATGGGGTGTTTATGGCCGGTAGTGTATGTATATATATATATATATATATATATATATATATATCATGTCAAGCTCCTGAAGGGAGAAAAAAAATCGAAGCAGTGTCGGCTCAATTCATTAGAAAAACAATAGCGAGGCAGTGTCAGATCAGTCTATTCACTACCAGTTATAAAAGCTCTTGTTTGCTCTATAACCGTGACTCATTATTTTATTTTTTGCAATAATTATGGCAACGAGTATTGAATATATATATATATATATATATATATATATATATATATATTACGAAGATTAACGAAACTTGCTTATAAAAAATCAACAATTTGAAAAGATTTGTTTGAACATTATTTTTTTTGATCGATACTCGTATTTAGTTAGATATTATGTTTTTAATTAAACAGTATTATATTTTTATATCTACTGGTCTGATTATTTACGATAAATCTTTATTACGAAAATTTGTGTCATTCGGCAGGATTCGAACCTGCAACCTCTATCCACTTAGGGATAATAATATTCAAACAAATCATTTCAAATTGTCGGTTGTTTGTAACCAAGTTTCGTTAATCTTCTTTAATTTCTGTAACATGTTTACATTTGTTGACATTACGATACATTTCAGAGCAGATATGGTTGTTGCGATAAATCGAAAACTGTTTTATATAGGCTTGATTAAAACCTCGTTTAGACCAATGGTCATTTGTGGTCGAGAGCTCTATTCGTGCCAGACCACATGGTAGCTTCCCCTATGTAGATAAGGTTCGAATCCTGCCGAATGACACACATTTTCGTAATAAAAATTTATTGTAAATAATCAGTCCATTAGATATAAATATATAATACTGTTTAATTAAAAATAGAATATCTACTTAAATATGAGTATCTATAAAAAAATAATGTTCAAACAAATAATTTCATAAGTATATATACGGCAATATTTTTCATTAAAAGTATATTATACAAACATCGTTTACTGTAACACAAGAGCAGTTGTGTTTCGGCACTGTATTATTAGCAACTCATCAGATTGCCTGAAAAAGTGTTTGCCAGTATCTGGATAGTTCCTTCAATCTTAATTTCCCCAGTTTGTTTTGGTAGAATATATACTTTTTCTATTTTTCGTATTCTGAATCACCAAATTTATTTAAGAGTAAACGCATTTTTTATCCTCTGTCCAGTTCGAACAGTTTTAATTTTCCCCTCAAACTTACGATAATAAGCATCAAATGTAACCTCCTCTTTAGATTTATATGTAAAATTTTCAATTGATTTGAATACAAAATCTTGCGAAAATGCATCTGGTTTATCTGGTCTAGTTTCTTCTTTTTGCAAAAATTTAAAACAGTATAGCAAGTTGTTTTTCTTGCTGTTTTTTGTGCTAATTCATCTTGTTTTCCTTGCCTTCCTTGCCGTTTTTGTGCTAAGTTTTGTTGTTTAAAAAATCAAGGAAGCATTTCTAGAATTCCACCATTTTTAAATTTGTTTTTTTTCTGATTATTTTGAAATTGTCGTTTTCATTTGAAAATGTGTACGAATGTTTTTTGGGCAAAACTGCTGTCCGAAGTTTTGACGCCAAATCTGTTATTAGAGATTTGCTTGTTTAAAATCTACGTAGCCAAATCTGTTATATATAGATGTTGTTTGTTGATATTTTTATCGTCAGTCTATTGTTTCCAGCGTAAGTTTTTTATACTTCAATATACTGGTTTCTCCAGTCCAAAAAACAATTTTTTGTCCACCACTTTTATTATAAAAAGTGAGTTTTCTTCATCGCCAATCTGTTGTATCAGATTGTATTTTCGAATCTTCGTCGCCAAACTGTTGTATTGCCGAGATAGCAGGATGATACTCAGAAAATGTGTGCGGAGTATTTCAGCACAATATCCATGCTAAGGGATATAAATACAAATAAGACGAACACATCTGACAGAGGGGAAAAGAGACAGGGGAAAGCAACGGATAACTTATTTGAAGGACCTAATCAGGTGGATGACGGAACGAGGATTGCATGGTGTAACAGGAGAAGGCCTGCTCAGAGCCACCAGAAATAGGGAAACGTGGAAAGCCCTGATCGCCTACGTTTTAAAGGTACAGGGAACATAGGAGAAGAAGAAGACGAACACAAGAAGACAGAAAAACAAACAGTAGAAGAGAGGAAAGTTAAGTTGTTAGAATGGTAGAGAGAGCCGAATCCTACACTAATCATCAATGACATTCCGAATTCTAATTCTAATACTGACTCTATTAGTCTCTTTATAGCTGTTTTTATAGCTACTTCGCTCCACAGTCCATTCTATACTTGAGAGCTCTAGTGAGGTGTTAGCTGCTCCAAAACAGCTAGCAAAATCGAAAAAGAACTTTGTCCCTGACATCTCACAAACGCTGACGGAATTGAGAAATTAAGCAAGCTCTATTTTAATAATTATCTTTCAGTCGTAGCATTATAATCTTTGAAATGCCTGTTACACACATTGTTAAATATCACCGAGACTGTATCACTGTATCACCGAGACCTTGATTAGGAAATAAGACGTTACTATTCCATTTTGTCGTGCAAAATTATATCATCTACATTACATCATTTTCGTTTTAGTGATTCTCTATCAATAATCTGTATGAAAATCTACCTTCTTTAAAACCGAAAATTTCATACATTTCAAACCATTAAAATCAGTGATCTGAAAATAAAAACAAACTTGTATATCTAAATCTAAACTTATTTATAAATGGAACTTTGTCTCTGTGTGTGTGCGTATGTGTGTGTGTGTTTCCGTTACCTATAGACTCCGAAACCGCTGAACCGATTTTCTTGAAAATTTACACAGTTGTACTATAAGCATCTGCGAGTGTTCTTGGCTAGGTTTTGTGTCGAGGTACTCTCGATAAATATCGAAAATCAATAATCGAAAAAATAGGGTTATAGAAGAAGTGGTCCGATTTTTATCAAATTTGATACACTCATAGACAAAGACCTAAGAAACGATATTCAGAAGTTTCAAGGTTGCAGTTCTTACAATAGTGCAGAAAATCGATAATATATTTATATATATATATATATATATATATATATATAAAAGGCAAGATGTTTGTGCGTGTGTCTGTTTATCTGCCTGTATGTCTGTAGTTTTTGCTTCGGGTTTGGCTCAGAGTAGGTATGATTGTAGTTCTTAGTCTCAGCCATGATACCATTTACTCAGAGGACTTATTTTACAACAAAAAAAACTTATTTGATATCGATACCAGGAAATCAAAATTTGACTTACATCCATTAATTTTTCTTTCAGTCTAGGGTTTCGCTTTAACTGGAAGCAACTATTGCTTTTTAGTCTTTCGTGGCAACGTCCAAAGAGTCTGAGCTCCAGGACCATGGATTAATTTTAAAGCTTTCACTAACCCGAGCAACGCCGGGCTATACTGCTAGTCTATAATAATTTAGAGACTTCTGAACGAGATGAACGTCATTCATGGCGTCCATATGAAAGTCTTTCTTTGACGAATGGTGGCCTTTAATTTTCGGGTCAGTCTTTCTATCTTGAAGTATCTTGCAAAACTGGACAAAGTTACAGAAAGTGCAACATCTTCTGTGTTCAATATGGTGCCTTGTTCTAAATTTAATATAATTGATACGTACATTATATATCAGAAGTGTTTTGAATGAATTTACTATTTATCCTGATTGTTTATGAGGAAATAAGTTTATATGTTACCACTATTTTCATGCCAAATCATAATTTATAACAATTGTTTGTATACAAACTCAAGTATAACAACAGTTAATATTTACCTTTAGCCTTTGAGATTTCACTCTCCCGATCGATTCGCCCGCGGTCGATTAAAACTGTCGCAATGAAACCTGTCCCTTCAAAAAAAGAAAAAAGGAAATCTGATTCGTTTTAGAACCCAAAAGTATGTCATTAAAGATTCTCAAGTTACATAAAATGACCTACAATGACATTACCGAACTCTTTGGTCTTATACATGGCGCCTGATTTAAGTCGAAATTTGTGGTTAAACAAAAGACAGTAACATCTCGCAATCATCAAAGCAAGAACTGACAAATGGAATTTAGATTGACAAGCTCTTGTTTCACTTTTATCGTTCTGGTCAGTGTAAACATTCGTTTAATTAATGCTTCAGGGTGAAGTCAAAATGTATATGTCGCCCAGATTAAAGACGCTCACAGATTATTTACAAACTCATTTGGAAATATATTATCCTTGACTCAGCAACTATATTTCATCCCCACTTACAAAAAGTAAAAATGAACATTTGAAAGAAAGAAAAAATAAGTATACTTCGACGCACCGAAAAAACAAATTATACAAGTAAATATTTTCTTTCATAGAAAATCGTTGAAAAAATCAGATTTACTATTTTTCATAATCTATGAGATGGAGGTTGTAGTCAAACAAAAGAAAGAAACTACGAATTTAGGTACCTCCACTCAATTGCCCCCCCACCAAAAAAAAAAAAACAGTATATCATAATGTTAAAAGGGCTCAAACTTAATAAAAACAAAGTTTTATCTATAAAATGTTTATGCTATTATTAAGAGAAAAAATATTAAATTTTTTTGTTATTATTTTGTAAAAAATTTAAATCCTTTCTGACACGTTGTTTTCCGTCATTGATTCACGATATGTTTACGTAAGGCGACGATTAAAAAAATGGAGACGGAGGAGTAAAATGATTTTGGGGCGAGTAAATTTTCCCTCGCCGGTGGAGTGATTTCTTTTTCAAATCTCAAAAGCCTATAGGCCCAGTCATGAAACGTCAAATTTTGCCTACAAGTACGAGCATAAATTCAATTAAAGCTTACCAGAAATCTCAAATATAAATCCGAATAATGTTTGTTTGTAGACGCAAATATAAAAACGAAAATGTTTAACTCCAAACGTCGTGCATTTAGCCATACATTCATGCATAAACTGAAATAGTGTTTATCTGCAGTCTCAAGTTGAAATTCGCCTAATGATTGAACGATAGAGGCAAAAGAAAATATGATACAAAATAGCACGTGGCATTCTCTGGTGGCACTAAAAATTGTTGGTCCGATCAAGAAAATCTTTAAAAACTCTGATATTCAGTCAGTTAAGTGCCATCCGTGATACACGCTTGTGCGATCATGTCTCGAAAGAGACATGACTGACTGGATAAAAGATTATCCTGCAGTAGGTTGCCATTGCTTTCTGCGGTAGACTGGTTGCCGACCAAGGCTACAGAATCCAGTCTGTCCTATCGTTTAAACCAAAACAGGAGGGAAGAGACGGATTTCCCAAGGGTATTTGCGCGTAAGTGAATGCATAGAATTCGAACTCGGCTTCCCGATTTCTCGTTCTGAGCCGATATTCACTGCACCACGACGCACATCCGCCCATATCAGATATGAGGAAGTCCTTTTTTTTTTTTACGAATTTTCTGCAGCCCCGCATATTTCTTGATACTCCTTTGGTGTAATGGCATATTCCGTTGTTATTCCTATTGGAGACCGTAAACGATGTCTTTTAGAGAGATGCGTATGAACGAAATATTAGTAAAAATGTGTAAACTACTAATTGATTTTTTTTTTTCATTTATTTTATTGGAATTTCTAGTTTATAATTTGGGGAAGGATATTGGAGTAATCCTGAACAGCAGCAAATCGCGTGCACACGAATAAAAAATGATTTCTATAAATATACAAAAATAGAAAGGGGTGAAAGACAAGGATGTCTCGTCTCACCGGACTTATTCAACCTATACAGTAATGCCAAATGAGAATATTAGACATCATATCAGGATTAATTCTTGGTGACCAGAATCTTACCAACATAAGATATACAAACGACAGGGCGGATAGCAGACACATTATGGAATCCAGTAACATTTACTATGCTAATTTATCCATGGTAAATCTTAAAACTACTCAGTAAAGATAGACATATGTCTTTATTTGCAACCTTCGTCCATATAAATATTTATACGTGTTTGTTTATTCACTGTATGGGTTTATTTTACAGATATTTTCATGTTGTATTGCACGAGCGCTCAATAAGGATCGAGTATCATACATTGTCGATCCTGGTCATAACGGTAAACTGCGTCCGGCACACAAAGGCCTCTGATTGGAAGGTTGTGAGGAGCTTGCAACCACCTCTTAATTGCTGTTGTTCTCAGGTCCACCATGACCCGGAGTGATAACAACTGTTAGTGTCCCAGCTATGGGCAAGTAGTTAACTCCTAAACCGGGGTCAAAATGCCACGAAAGTATAAAAAATACTTTTATAGAAATATCGCCCGGTTCACACTCCACCCATGTTTATTGAACAGGTGTAGAGGCTCATCCCTTGTTCCCTGTTTAGGATGTGGTTTCCGGCTTTCTCTTTTCCAATCTTTTCACTCTTACGTAGCCCCCTGCACATCAGTGGCGTTACCGCCTTGCTCGGGGTGAAATGATTAAGAAAATATTCATAAAAATAAACTTTTAGAGAAAAATATACATTTTTGAAGGAAAAATATTACCAACAATAGTCTTGAAAAAATTTTTTTTTACCATAACACATTTTTGAAGCAAAACATTTTTCAATACAAAACTAGAAGACATTTTCAGTTGTCTAAAATGAAAAAAGAATAAAACCAAAAAAAAATTCATTAAAATCTGACTAAATCAACTTTCTCACTATAATCGAATATTACAAAAAATACCTTAAACCCCATCTTTTTGGCATTAAATAACCCACAGACGTGTTGATATGCCGTTAAACAAACTGAAACTCAAACATACATCGCTATTAGTATCGCATGCTGAATTTTTTCTTTTTCTTTTTTACAGTTATTTGCCTAGTATAGGACCGTTGTGGCACAGTGGATATCGGCTCGGAACGAGAAATCGGGGAACCGAGTTCGAATTCCAGTTGAATTCCTTGCATTCACTTACGCGCAAATACCCTTGGGAAAGGCATTAATCCGCCTCTTCTCTCCAGTTATGGGTTAAATAATAGGACAGATTGGGTTCTATAGCCTTGGTCGGCAACCAGTCTACCGCAGAAAGCAATGGCAACCTACTGCGGGATAATCTTCTGCCCAGTCAGTCATGTCTCTTTCGAGATTTGATCGCCCAAGCGTGTATCACGTATGGCACTTAACTGACTGAGGTAATGAATGAAAAGTTTTAGGTTGACCTAAAACTTGATGAATATTTTGGGCTCACACAGTTCCCCGGTCTTTATCCTTTGTTTTCTAAGAATAAAGAACTAATCCCCAATATCGAAAGACAGAATGAATGGTAGTTAGCAAAAAGAACAGCCCAACATGCAAATAAAAAATAGAGATACCAATATCAAGCAAGCACAACAATTTAAATATTTGAGAATTGTTTTAACAGAAAACGAAGTCTGAGACTGAAATCGTAAGGAACATAATGCAAAAAATGCCTTCGAATCTATTTAGAAATAGAAATACTTCGTTAGAAACAAAGAAAAGAGTAATGAACTGCTATGTAATATCAATATTGACAAATGGCTGAGATTACTGGACAATCTCCTCACTGATGATTATGAAACTTTCAGTAACAGAAATGTAATTCTTTAGAATAGCATGGACCGAATATGCGAACACCGACGAATGTTTAGAAAAAATGGAAACAACCGGAAACGTAATATCAGGAAAAGAAAGTTGAAATTTCTAGGAAAATTAATAAAGAAAGAAGGCCTTGAAAACCTGATACTCACGGGACAAATTGAAGGCAAGAGGGACGAACGAAAACAATGCAGAACTTAACTTACGAGCTTAGGTAAATAAGAAGCAGAAAATGTTTAGAAGATATAACAAAAATACACAATGTATTAAACTTTACAAATGATAAGAAATTGTGGAGCGCCTTAAGCCGTGAAGAGACACCGCATATAGAAGAAGAAGAAGAAGAAGAAGAAGAAGAAGAAGAAAGCAGAATTTCTATCTGACAAATAAACTGCAGATATATCAATACTGGATCTTTCTATTTTGTGCTGTTTTACTTCTAGACGTGAGAATTTGTAACTCGAACTTACATTTGTTCTCAAACCAACGCTTTTATTTACCTGAATATGACATATAGATGATTTGTTCTTTGCATTGGTCAGATTCATATTTGAATCTATATATATATATACAAGATGTATAAAAAATACAAACTTTTGGGTGTGAGTTACTCCCACGAAACAAAAGACAAACGTGCATACAAACATATGCCGGCAAATCGTCCACGTTTGTGTTATTAAGTTTCAGTAATGTTTGCAGTAGATAGTGCTGTGCTGTTATTTCGACTAGGTTACATTTGACACACGTGTATATATGTGGGTACTCTGTCTTCAGAATTTAACGTGTATATTAGTAAGCTAACGGTGAAGTATTTCGTTTAACAATGACAAGATTGCAGACATATAATTTTACATGCGGCTATGGAAATTGTAACAGACGGGAGGCTGCATAGCTCTATCAGACTGTGTTTCCAGACCGAAGGCAGCCGGGTCATTTAACCTCTTATGCTGTTTATCGTGGCGTTGCTGAGACAGAATCCAATACACCACAAACCACGGTATTTTGGGATTGTATCTTGGATATGCGTTGTGTTGCAGTGAATATCGGCTCGGAACGATAAATCAGTGAGCCGATTTCGAATTCCAGTTGAATTTCTTGGATTTACTTACGCGCAAATTCTTTTGGGAAAGGTTAATTCGTCTCTTCCTACCAGTTATGGGTTAAATAACAGGACAGATTTGATTCTATAATCTTGGCTGGCAATCAGTCTACCGCAGAATGTAATGGCAAACTACTGCGGGTTAATCTTCTACCCAGTCATTCATGTCTCTTTCGAGACATGATCGCGCAAGTGTGTATCACGTATGGCATTAAACTGATTGTTCTTGGATTTTAGATTTAACAGTGTCTGCTTTAAACTTTAAACTTTACTCAAAACCGGAGGATTTGCGGATTTATGATTATATAGATTTTTATCTTTGTTTTGGTTTCTAAAAGTATTTCTGATAGACACTGTATATTGGTTAACTATATGCCGAAGTCTGTAAGAAAGCACTTGTATAGTTTATACTTGAGTCTCTAGGTAATCGGGGAGCCGAGTTCGAATTCCAGTATAATTCGTTGTATTCACTTACGTCCAAATACTTTTGAGAAAGGTATTAATCCGTCTTTTCCCTCCAGTTATGGCTTAAATAACAGAACAGATTGGGTTCTATAGCCTTTGTTGGCCTTTGTTGGCAACCACTCTACCGCAGAATGTAATGGCAACCTATTGCGGGATATTTTTCTGCCCAGTCAGTCAAGTCTCTTTCGAGGCATGATCGTCCAGGCGTGTATCACGTATGACACTAAACTAACTGACGATAGGTAAACATCAGCTTTATACTTTAGTTTCCCAAATGATGGCGGTGTTCTGAAATGAATGTTGTCGCGCTATTCTAGGATGTAAAAAACACGGCAAAGACATATCAGGTTATTAATCAATCTTTAAATAATAGATATGTGTTAAAGCAGCACGCAACGATTAATTGAGAAACAAATATGGACGACTTGCAGTATAGCCCGGCGTTGCTCGGCTGTAATGAAAGCTTTAAAACTAATCCATGGTTCTGGAGCTCAGAATCAGCCTAAAGAATATTTGTGTGAAGTTTTGGTGAGAATCGGATAAAAACTGGATTTGTATAAAGGACATACAGACAGATAAACAGACACACACACAAACATCTTGCCATATATATATATATATATATATATATATATATATATATATATATAGTATCAATTTTCTGCACTATTGTAAGAATTGCAACCTTGAAAGTTCTGAATATCGTTTCTTATGTCTTTGTCTATGAGTGTATCAAATTTGATTAAAATCGGACCACTTCTTCTATAACCCGATCTTTTCGATTTTCGATATTTATCGGGGATACCTCGACACAAGACCTAACTAAAAACATTCGCAGACGCTTATAATATAACTGTGTAAATTTTCAAGAAGATCAGTTCAGCCATTTCGGAGTCAATAGGAAACGGACACACATACAGGCACACACACACAGACAAAGTTCCATTTATGAATAAGTTTAGATAACGAGCACCATGTCCGTAACAGTAAATATAAGCTTCAGATGATAAATGCTGACAATAACACGTTAAGAGTGTGCAAAACGAAGAGTGTTTTAATGAAAGTCAAATGAACACTGAGATTGCTGCTTACTATCAGATTTAATTTCTGAGATATATAATGAGATAATAATTTCTGAAGTATTTAAAAGTTACTGGTAACACTGGTAAAAGTTACTGGTTACTGGTAAGGGAATCAGGCGGAAACCTCCAGTCGCCTACTTAACCCTCTAGGGCCATTCGTATCATATTTGATACAGTATTTCCCTATAAGGAAACATTTGGTATTTCCCTATAAGGAAACATTTGGTATTCATTGACTGAGCAGTCAGTACTGCTTTCATTTGAAATTTATAAAATATTTCTCTTAAAAAATTTTTCAGGAAAATATTTCTTTCAAGGCTTGTATTCATTCCATTAATAAGTAGTAATTATTGGGGGATCAGTTTATTACTTCATGACAATAGAAAACCGGTCACCCACTTTATGCCCAGTGGAAGCCTTAACCCTCTAGGGCCATTCGTATCATATTTGATACAGTATTTCCCTATAAGGAAACATTTGGTATTCATTGACTGAGCAGTCAGTACTGCTTTCATTTGAAATTTATAAAATATTTCTCTTAAAAAAATTTTCAGGAAAATATTTCTTTCAAGGCTTGTTTTCATACTGTATCAAATATGATACGAATGGCCCTAGAGGGTTAACGTTATTTTGCAACGTTGCATATGCTGGAAAGCGGTGTAAGATTAGAAAGTAAGCCATCAACCACATGGCCGAGTAAAGAGGCTTGAAATCCTGTCTCGGCAGGAAAGTTAGCATTGAGCTGTTTCAGCCCATATTTGGTCGCAATACTCCATTTTTTATCTAATCTGGCTCTTGTAAACGTAAAGCATGTTAGAAGGACTCAGATCGTTGATGGAGTGATAGAAAGGGCGAACCATTATACTGATTTCTTTAGACTGGATACAAGTTAGACAAGTCTAATTTTAACAAATAAATTGGGTAGGAAAGAAAAGAAAAAAATTAAGTTGACGATGACGGGTCACTGGACAGAAAGATAAGAGAAAAGAGGAAAATAAAGGTCAAAGAAGAACGACAGAGATGGAAATTTAAATGAGAGGCATAACTGCGTAAAAATGAATTTGGGCAGAAAAATGGCCGTAAATGATTTATTCAAAAGCAGTTGATGGCATTTAAAATGACGGAAAAGGAGAATAACTGATAATTTGTATGAAGAAATTGACGGGGAGAAAAATAATTGGCGACAAGTTTTTATTTTGATGAAGTCAGAAAAAGAAATAATGTTGGACGTTATTGACACGTAGAAAGATAAATTCGGAGATAATTTTTTCGTGACGTTTAGGGTGCTTGCGGAAAGGGAGACAAAAGTCGATATCTATAAAGGACAAATATAGAATAAGAGACGATTAACCATAAATTAATGAACTCAAAAATTTACGAGAATCGTCACAAAAATTATGCCACTATGTTGGCCAGCGATGTCATAGGCAGATGTTACTCGGATGGAGCTAAAGGACAAAACACCCCAGCTATAAACCATATTCTTTCTTTCTTTCTATCTTTTTTATTTTTTATTTTTTTGCTTTTATAAATCGTAGTTGAACAACAGTCGCAGCAAAATGATGTCTGACATAAAACTACGTTAGAATAAGAGGTGTTTTGCTAAATATTTTCGTAAAATAATCAAGGTTCATCAGAGCTTGCTGAAAGTTTACAAAGACCAAAAAGTGCATGGGAACACAGGCAGTGGCAATGTTTGTGACAAGTGTTTACGAGCTGTGTATTTTAGTTGTTTTTTTTCATTTTCGTCACTGGCGAAAATGCATATGCACCGGTAAAGATTGTGTTGAATATCGCTTTTTTGTTTTTATAAACTGTATCTTACTAATGTTGTTATTGTGCGTCCTCTATGTATTGTGGGTATATTATTTGCTTTTTTATAACGAAGATACACTCTATACAATGCCTTCGGGCACTCGAAGTAGACGAGTAGTTTATATGGATAGAAGATGAAGATAACGGCTAACTACAGACTTGAAAGGTTACGATTGTAATCATCAGCTAGTGGATCTTTCGAAGTCTATTAAGACTGGGCAAATCCCGGCCAAATATGACAACAATACTCCCTTTTCTGTTTGTTCAGACACTTATAAAGGTAGAGGGTAGCTTGAGGAGTTAGGTACTTAAAAGTGTGGTAGAGTGAGCTGATCTTTTTACCTACAGCTTCAGCGATGGATTGTATATAAGAGTTTCACTAGAGGTCGGGTGTTAGTTTTTGAGTACAACAGATTTCTAGAATTTTGTTGAAAATATAGTAATCTTTAGTGTCGAACGAACTAACACGATTTAGTAAGAGTGATAAATTTTAGTTTTAATGGTTAAACAATTTTTTTTATAATCATATAACCCCAATCAAGGCAGTTTAAGATTTAGCTAGTGGATCTTTCGATGTTTATTAAATCTGGGAAATCCCGGCCAAATATGACAACAATACACCCTTTTCTGTCTGTTCAGACACTTATAAAGGTAGAGGGTTGCTTGAGGAGTTAGGTACTTAAAAGTGTGGTAGAGTGAGCTGATCCTTTTACCTGCAGCTTCAGCGATGGATCGTATATAAGAGTTTCACTGGAGCTCGGGTGTGAGAGTTTGAATTTTTTACAACAAGAACTAGCTTTCGAACTCTATTAAAACAAGAAAATGAGGACTGGGCAAATCCCGACCAAATATGACAACAATACACCCTTTTCTGTCTGTTCAGGCACTTATAAAGGTAGAGGGTAGCTTGAGGAGTTAGGTACTTAAAAGTGTGTTGTAGAGTGAGCTGATCCTTTTACTTGCATCTTCAGTGATGGATCGTATACAAGAGTTTCACTGGAGGTCGGGTGTGAGTTTTTGAGTACAACGGACTTCTAGAAATTTGTTGAAAATATAGTAATCTTTAGTGTCGAACGAATTAACACGATTTAGTAAGAGAGATAAATCTTAGTTTTAAAGGTTAAACAATTTTTTTTTAGAATCATATCACCCCAATCAAAGCAGTTTAATGCCACTGTTCTACATGGAGTTACATAGAAGGAAAATTATGAGAAAGATTGACAGGTTATAGAGGGTGTCAGAAGGTGAGTAAGAGAAAGATGAGAATACTGATGACAGTCTGGTGGACGGAGAAAGGAACATGAAAGAGAGGATGCAAATTAGTGAGACAGAAGATGACTAATGACTTTAGATTTAAATTCTTGGAGATTGTAGCTGTCGAGGAAGCAAGTAAACGGAAGGGAATTCTACAGGCGGGAAGTGCGAGAAAGGAAGCTGGTGGAGTCGAATTTGCGTTTATATTTTATTGGTTTCACAGTAAAAGGGTGGGACCTAGTTGCTAATATTGTTGCTCGAGTAAATTCATATATAGGAGCACCAGTGAGCTAAGTTCATCGGAGCAGCAGTATTTATAGAAGAAACACAGGGAAACCACATTGCGCCGAAGTGACTGTATCAGAGCTGCTAAGTTGGGATCGATCACATTACAGATTCTCCGTTGGATTTTGTCAAGGACCCCTAGGTGGATATCAGGAACGACCAGATATGGCAGCAGTATTCAATGCACGGGCGGATGATATATTTATATATGTACAGGATTTTCTTAGACGGGAAAAACTTTCTGGCCCTGCACAGAGAACTGACCTTCTTAGCAGCGGATTTAACTATGAATTCTATATAGTCATTCCACTTGAGGTCTGTTGTGAGAGTTAACCAGAGGAGCTGCAGTGTTTTGCTCTCAGAGAGACTAGCTTGATCCATGCTAATAGGGGGGTAGGAGCGATTGTCTGTGATAGTAAATAGATTTAGTTTTTATTTTATTTAAAGAAGACTGATCAGGTTAATATTGTAGTGATCGGGGAAGAGCGGTTCACGGGAAGAAGCTGTTCAAGTGGAACTTATTTATCGCCGATGGAATACTGAGAGAGTGTGTGTGATTTGCTACTATGTAAATGGCATGGCAGGTTCGAGTCGTGAAAGTTAGATCATGTGGGACCAAGGAATATAGTCCGTCCAAGCACTTTCCATAGTAGTAGCGATAGAGTAGTGAGAGACACTCCACTTCTCTCTTGTGGGAAAGAGAGTAGAGTTTGGATGGTGGAAAATGATTCTTCGTCTCCAAGAACTGGGAGACGCTTTTGAAGACTGGGCGGTGATAGAATGCAGCTAGTGATATGAAACCGATGTTGACCGTTATGTATGTTATGCTTAAATTCTTTCATAGTAATAGGTCACTTTCTGTTATATTGGCCCACAACATATATCTGACATTTTCCAAACTAAAATTGAAAGCCATTTCCTGTCTGCTAAATGTTTGTGGAGACCAAACAAAGAATGTGAGCACTGTTACAGTGTGGATAATGAGATTCGAAATATGTAAAAAGCTATATTTTCGATAGTGACCCTTATGTATGTTATGCTTAAATCCTTTCATATTAATAGGTCACTTTCTATTATATTGGCCCACAACATATCTCTGACATTCTCCAAACTAAAATTGAAAGTCATTTCCTGTCTGCTGAATGTTTGTGAAGACCAAACAAAGAATGTGAGCACTGTTACATTGTGGATAATGAGATTCAAAATGTGTAAAAAGCCATATTTTGAATAACGCAAAAAAACCCAACAAACAAACCCCCCCCCCCAAAAAAAAACAAAAACAAAAAACTCCTGACTTACAGTTTAAAGGTGGCAAATATATCGGTGGAAAAATTATGTTTTGTATCTAAAAGCTACTCAAGTCAACTGCGTTATTCTGATGCATTTATCTGTTGTAGTTATCGTGTTAATAAATTGGACTCATTACTTTCGAAGCAAACCCTCATCGGTAAAAAAAATTATATCTCTTCAAGACTTGGGTCAACCTCATTCATAGCGCTCTATCTTGAGTGGCTCTTGGGCCATGTGTTTGATGAACAAAAATAACAAGGTGATGTCAATATTTGAAGCTTTGTATCTACTGAATGGCATTGCTGGACTATATGTATAAAAAGTACAGTAGATATTTCGTTAGAATTTAGACTGTATCAGTTTGAAAACATAAAAGAGAACATAATGAAGGATCGGATAAGGCTACTAGATGTTGCAATAAAAGGGATAGATTATATACTCTTGCACCAAAAAATATCTGAGAACACCATAGCTAGAGTCTTTGTTTTTATCTACTAACGAAACAAGAAAATTGCCAGAAAACAAATTTTTATTATCGTATTAGTCCAACCATATATTTATAATTGGACGAGTCATAAATAATTTACTTTAATAATTTACTTCAAACAAATAAAGTTAAAATTGCATTTTATTCAATTTCTATTCACCACTAGTTTAAAAATTCGCACTCCGTACGGAATTTTAAGCTAGCTTCTAATCCAGCGGTCAGCAAACCCCGGCCCGCGGTACACATCCGTGCCCTCGAGTGAATCTTGTCCGGCCCGCTACCTTACTCGGGACATGATATAAATATAGGTAAACCAAACAAAAGTGACAGTTGATAGTCTGAATAGATTGCGTCGAAATTTAAAAAAATATTTCTTTTTACCTGGAGAATATTTTTTATTTGTAGGGATCGCCAAAATTAGCGTAAGGCCTCACTTTTACTTTTCTGTGAAATTACTTTCGTAAGCGGGCATTTTAAATGAATATAAAATATCGTTTTCAACCAATTTTAATAGAATTTTTTTTATTACTGATTTATGAAACATTTATTTTTAAGATGCAATATTTTTTAAAAAATTCCCGTCAGATAATAAATTTTATTGAATCCTTGCTTTCTTCAAATGCATAGAAAATTTATTCACATATTTAATAACATGGTTCTTCTCCACGACACTGGTGCCATAGCTGTTTGGCCCTCCTCTATGATTCTACATAGCTTTTGGCCCTCACTAACCAAAAGGTTGCCAACCCCTGTTCTAGACTAAACCTAACGGTAACTCTGGTCCAGATTAGAAAAGAGCAATGATAATTTTCACAAAATAACTTTGTATTCCATATTTTACTCCATGAAATTTCAAAATGTCAATTTAACTCGAATTCGAGCTATAAGTTCAATTCCGGCCAAAAAAACCGATTGTGGCCGAAACTGAGATTTCGACCGCAAATTGAGTTCTTCACATCACAAATTCTTTGAAACTTTAATTGTATTGAATTCATTAAATTGAAAACTATGCGCATCGTCAAGACCTCACGTTGAGAAAGCTCTCACTTTAATTCTGATCTCAATTCACAATGTTATGGAGATATTTAAAACTAAATTTAAAACAAAAAATTAAATTCACAGAGTTTTTGCATTACTTATAACTCAATAAAAATTAAAATCTTTTAAAGTCACTACTTTATTTCAGCTAGTTTTTAAGGAAATTCCCTTTATCATTAAGACAAAAATTTCAATGCTGAAGGGTCAAGCATAAGAGATGAAGGGTAAATTTTCAATCCTTGGACCATCCTGATTCAAAAAATGTATATAACTATGTAGTGTAAATGTAGCTCGAAGGCAAATTCAGTCTTATCGTCCGTGTGTATTTTCAGATATACGGAGGTTAAACTGAATTTGCCGTTTACTAATTTAGATTGCTTCGAAGGATATTTTGCCAGTTATCAAGTAGCCTTTCCACACTTTTTGAGTAAAATCTTAGATTTTGCTATGAAAAAGTTTTCGACAAACACATGAATCTGGTTTTCATTAGATATTTTCCCCTGTCATTGCGTTTTGCAGCGACCCCAAAAAGATAATAATTGGTTGATGTAAAGTTTGGTGAATATGGCGCGTAGGGTAGAACAGACCACCCGAGTTCCAATGTTTATTTTTCTATTATTTTTACTGCATGTGGCCTTCGGCTGTTATGAAGAAGAGCATTTTCTCCCTTTAATCCACTGTCTACTATGCCACAGCCGTGCACAAATAATGTATTTATTCTTAGCTGCCATGTATGATTAATAGTTAGCATGATAGATTCGTCATTACAATTGATTACCCGAAACGGAAATTACCTGTGACTGAACCTAATATGAACACGACTCTGATAGATAGACAGAGAGATAGATAGAAACAGATCGAGGGAGACATTATATATATATATATATATATATATATATATATATATATATATATATATATATATATAGACAGTTTCGGGGAGACTGAAAATGACATTACATACATTGTTAGATAGATATGACTATACCATGACAAATGAAAAGATAAAAGATAGATAGATAGATAGATAGATAGATAGATAGATAGATAGATAGATAGATACGAATAGAAATGAATACAGTGAGAGAGACAATAGATAGATAGATAGATAGATAGATAGATAGATAGATAGATAGATAGATACGAATAGAAATGAATACAGTGAGAGAGACAATAGATAGATAGATAGATAGATAGATAGATAGATAGATAGATAGATAGATAGATATGAATAGAAATGATTACAGTGAGAGAGACAATAGATAGATAGATAGATAGATAGATAGATAGATAGATAGATAGATACGAATAGAAATGAATACAGCGAGAGAGACAATAGATAGATAGATAGATAGATAGATAGATAGATAGATAGATAGATATGAATAGAAAGGAATACAGCGAGAGAGACAATAGATAGATAGATAGATAGATAGATAGATAGATAGATAGATAGATATGAATAGAAATGAATACAGCGAGAGAGACGATAGATAGATAGATAGATAGATAGATAGATAGATAGATAGATAGATAGATAGATACAACGAGAGAGACAATAGATAGATAGATAGATAGATAGATAGATAGATAGATAGATAGATAGATAGAAATGAATACAACGAGAGAGACAATAGATAGATAGATAGAAATGAATACAACGAGAGAGACAATAGATAGATAGATAGATAGATAGATAGATAGATAGATAGATAGATAGATAGATAGATAGATAGATATGAATATACTGAGGGAGATATTAGATTGATATTCAAAAGTGGAATGAAAGAGATCAACCATAAAAAGCAATTAAATAACTGTGGCAGCATATAAAATAGGCTTTTTACTTTATAAGTGTTTTCATAGGGCGACAATTGATCGTGATGAGATAAAGATTTCTGAGTGGCCCACTCTAATTAAGTCAATATTCTCAACTACACTTGGACGTCATATTGTTTCTCCTCTTGACTCAGTGTTTTTTTTTTTTTTGCTTTTCCTACTCGAAAAAAGAGTGGTTTTCAAATCGCTGTTAATACGCTCCGTTTACCGTGCAGCTCAATGAAGCTATGTGGTTCAGACTTGGCTTAATATGCACTGATGCCATTTCCCTGGGAATTTAGTCATTGCATTTTAAAGGAATCATTCCCGATCAGCAGATGTTCATTTTTCTTTGCTTGCAAGAAGGGTGCTAGAAGGAGGAAGAATATTTGGATATATTTCTAATGCATATAACACAAACACACATACTCCTATGAAAACCTGTGTCTATGCCTGTGTGTGTGTGTGTGTCCGCAAATGCAAGTATAACTTAAATATATCTGTAAAAAACAATATAAAAATAAATGTCAAAACGATAACATTTATTTACCATCACACGAGATTTTACCGAGGTAAACGTGAAAATGTTTTTCTCGTAACTTTTATTCATACACCAAAGTAAAATGGAAGAAAGTATCGTCTTGTTTTTAAATTCTAATTTTGAGAACGCTTTAAAATATTCCTAATGTTCGTAGCATAATGAAAGCTAAACTATGGCAGTTAGCTAAGTGAAGCAATTTATTGTCTAATATACGAAATAAGTAATTTTTTGCTGATTATTATTTATTTGTTTTAATATAATTTTTACTTATTATTTTAACTTACGTTGTTTAATTATCTATGGTCATCATCAGGTGTCCATAAGTTGGCTGACATGGACTATCTCATTGATTATTGCTAAATACTCTGTGAAATCAATTAGTGTTCTTTCTTGTTGGAATTTGGTTCGTCACTACCAAGTCCAAGGATAGACTGATAGACTAGATTGAGAACAATGTCTTAATTTCTCGGTTGAAATGGCTAGATGTAACCTCAAGTTCTACGCTAGCAGTCTCTTCTCTCGAAAATCTCGATTCTAGAAACACTCTTCCAGCGTTTTTCTTCCTATTTTTAAATCCAGTTTATAAGTATCTATCTATCTATCTATCTATCTATCTATCTATCTATCTATCTATACGTTACTATTCGTATCTATCTATCTATCTATCTATCTATCTATCTATCTATCTATCTATCTATCGGTATCGTTTCTCTTCATTTTATTGTTCGCTCTTCTTGCTAATGTTTTCCTTTCTTATATTCTTTCGCTCTCTGTAAACCATGCATCTTAGTGGCTTTATTGTCTTACTTGGGGTGAAATGATTAGAAAACTTATTCCCTTAAAACTTATTCTCCACAAATTCCTTCTTGTTACTTTTAGAAATTTTGATACATCTTTCCGCTTTGTCCTTGATTTGGTTTGCATTTAATTAAACATGTTAATTTTATTCTTTTCTATTGTGCCGTCAACTTTTTTTTATATTTCGGAATGTCCTGCGAATGATAAATGTTCCGTTCCCTCATTTCTTACTACGTATCTCAAATATTTCAGCTGTTTTTGATTCTGTGTATCATAAGATCCTTTGCACTTTTCTTTATGTACATTAACGATCTTCCCGTTGTAATAAGATCCCAAGTAGGCATATACACTGACGACACTACAGTTTACTCTCGCCTCGATCAAAAATCTCTCTAGGATGACAAAGCAAATCTCGCTGCTGAGTTGGAAAAATACCTCCTATCCTTAGTGGACTGGGGTAAGAAATGGCTCGTGAAATTTAATGCTCCTAAAACGAAGCTGCAATCTAATAATCATCACAGAAAGTCGGTCCTGTCCACCGCGCATTAGCAGGGATCAGGCTAGTCTGAAAGTAAAACACTGCGCCTCCTCGGATTAACTCTCACAACAGACCTCAAGTGGAATATCTACATAGGATTCATATCTAAATCCGCTGCTAAGATGGTCGGTTCTCTGTGCAGGGCCAGGAAGTTTTCCCTTCTGAAACTATTCTGCACATATACAAAATCGACTATCCGCCCCATCATTGAATACTGCTGCCATATCTGGTCGGGTGCTCCTGCTGTCTACTTAGGAGTCCTTGTCAAAATTCAACGGAGAATCTGCAATGTGATTGATCCCGACTTGGCAGCTCGGATACAGTAATTTTCTCACCGGCGCAGGGTAGCTTAATTGTGTCTCTTCTATAAGTATTTTCACGGCTTCGGATCTGATGAATTTAGCTCACTATTGCCTCCTATTCATGAATTTCCTCGAGCTGCAAGATTATCAACTAGGTTCCACCCTTTTACTGTGAAACTAATAAGATGTAAACGCAAATTGTATTTCATCAGCTTCTTTTTCTCGCACTTCCCGCCTGTGGAATTCACTTCCATTTACTTGCTTCCCCGACAGCTACAATGTCCAAGAATTTAAATGTAAACTAACTTGCATCGCCTCTCACATGCTCTCAAATCATTTCTTCTGTATTCTGTCACTTCTTCTCATAACTTTCCTTCTATGTAATCCCCTGCACAACAGTGGCAGTATAATGCCTTGCTTCGGGCGATACGATACGAAAAATATTTTTTTCCATTTTCCCCTAAAAGTTCCTCAATCTCGTACGTTCTTTTGATAGCGTTCTCAGTATTCTTTTTCTTGGGACATGCAATGAGGAAGGACGGCTTGGAAATCTGATACTGACAGGTCAGATAGAGGGAAAAAGAAACAGGAATGCAGCGGATAACATATTTGAAGAGCTTGAGCAGGTGGATGACAACGCGGTTTGCGTGGCGTAACAGGAGAAAACGTACTAAGAGCCACTAGGGATAGGGAGACATGGAAAGCCATGATCGCCGACGTCCTGAAAGGACAGGGAACATAGAAGAAGAAATTGCTGCTGTTGCCTGTAATGATGAGGCTACTAGTTTGTGTCGTGGAATTTAGTTACAGTTTAATCACAACAATACTGGTAATTATAATGATAATTGTTATAATGAAGAATGAAATGAAACAGCCTGAAGCAAGGAAAACAATTAGAGAATTTTCTTTTTCACTTCAGCACCGTTAGAATTAGGACGGCAAATAGGAAGGATGATGCTGGGGAAGGGAACTAAATACAAGATAATAGAGGAAAAGTAGAGAATGGTGTAGTTGGGGAGAGGAAGACAAAGGGAGAAAGAAAGAAAGTATCGCAAGTCGAGAGAAAGGAAAAATTATTGATACTTTGATAGAAAGAGTGAACAGAGAAAGAATGTGAAATAGTCAGCGTGAGAGTTAGTGAAAGACGCAAAATGGAAGTCTTAGGAAAAGGAATGAAATAACGAGCCAAACTAACTACAGAATTAACTAATTAAATAAGGAAATAAATACAAGAAAAGACAAAAAAGATATAAAAGAAAAGAAGTAGAAAAAAATCAAAATTTTTGCAGGGATCGGTTTTGATATAGCGATTAATATATGGGTTTTAAAGCCGCAATCAGTAAGCTAGCAATTGTTGTTTACGTTTTTTTTTTAATATCATGCAAACTCCTGCGATCTTATATCCTTCTGTTTCAGTTTAATGAGCTAATTATGCTGTCGTTGGAAAGAGCCTGATTTTCAACTTCTAACTACGAAACCTCTTTGAATGAGAGAACAATTAATAGTTGGCTTAACTCTCGCTTAATTAGGAAGCAAAGTTTGGAATTACGAATCTTTTCACTGTCATAACACAGCGCAGATATGACAATTGCTATAAGTGCTTCATAGGGTACATATCATCTTCTATGTGCCTTTTCTTTTCAATACGTAAGCGATCACGGTCTTCCCTTTCTCCCTATTCCTGGTGGCTCTTAGCACACTTTCTCCTGTAACACTACGCAACCCTCGTTCTGTCATCCACCTGCTCAGGCCCTTCAAAATGTTATCCGCTACTTTCCCCTCTCTCTTTTTCCCTCTATCTGGCCTGTTAGTATCAGGTACTCTAAGCCCTCCTTGTTGCTTGTCCCAGAAATTTTAGTTGTCTTTTCCTGATGCACACTATTAATTTTCTTTTTGTTTCCATTCTTTCCAAAACCTCATCATTGCTCACATGCTCGGTCCACGATATCCGCAGCATCCTTCTGTAGAACAAAATTTCAGCTGCTTCAAGTTTTTCCTTCATCTTTGATGATATTGTCCAGCATTCACTGCCATATTGAAGAACTAACATCACATAGCAATCTAGTACTCTCTTGTTTGTCTCTAGTGAATGTTTCCTGTCTCTTAATACTTTACTCAGCTTCTGGAACGCATCATTGTCCATAACAGATTGCCTTCAGATCTCTGTGTCACACTTTCCGTCTTCTGTTAGCACACTTCCCAGGTATTTAAATTTTTGTACCTGCTTGATTTTAGTATCCTCCACCTGTATTTGGCATTTTGGGCAGCTCTTTTTGCTCATGACCATGCATTTTGGGCAGCTCTTTTTGCTCATGACCATGCATTTTGGGCAGCTCTTTTTGCTCATGACCATGCATTTTGGGCAGCTCTTTTTGCTCATGACCATGCATTTTGGGCAGCTCTTTTTGCTCATGACCATGCATTTTGGGCAGCTCTTTTTGCTCATGACCATGCATTTTGGGCAGCTCTTTTTGCTCATGACCATGCATTTTGGGCAGCTCTTTTTGCTCATGACTATGCATTCGGTTTTCTTGCAGTTTACGATCATCTTACTTTCGATTCAGAGCTTTAAAGAATGGATGCGAATTAGTGAGATAGGAGATGTCTATTGAGCTTATATTTAAACTCCTGGAGATTGTAGCTGTCGGGGAAGTAAGTATGGGGAAGGGAATTCCACAGGCGGCATGTGCGATAAAAGAAGCTGTTAGAGTAGAAATTGCGGTTACATTTCATCGGTTTCACTGCGAATGGGTGGGACCTAGTTGCTAAATTTAGTATCTCGTATAAATTCATACCTAGGAGGCACCAGTGATATAAGTTTATTAGAGCAGAAGCCGTGAAAATATTTAAAGAAGAGGCACAGGGAATCCACTTCACGCCGGTGAGATAGTGACCGCAGTCGAGCTGTCAAGTTGATATCCATCACATTACAAATTCTCCGTTGGATTCTGTCAATAGGTGATTAGCAGGGGACCCCGACCATATGTGGCAGCAGTATTCAATACACGGGCGGATTGTAGATTTATGTATGTGCAGGATAGACTCAGACGGGATAAACTTCCTGGCCCTGCACAGTAAACCGACCTTCTTAGCAGATCGCAATTTGTTTGCATTTGTCTATGAATATATTTACTTTTCTTTGCTCACTTGAACGTTCTCCTTAGTTGGTTTATCTTTTTTTAACTTGACAGAACTTTTTGTTGCAGGTAGTTTGGACTTTAATTCCTTTTTTTTCTTTATAACCCTGATGAAAATCCCCTACCCCTCTCTGCTAGTGGGTCACTCATTTAGATAGGGTATTGGGGTAGTATATTCCTCAGTCTTGTCCGATTATTGGCTTTTTCTAAAAGTAAAAACTTTATTTCTTTCCACCTCTTAAAAATCGCCACTTTTTCTCGCATGTCCAGTGAGATAGATTCTATTCAGGGCTGAATTTAAATGTAAGTCGTAATTTGTTTTCATTTGTCTATGAATATATTTACTTGAACTAGAATCTCCAAATTCTCGTCCCGAGCTGATATGTACTGCGCCAAAATGCGTATCCATAGAATGTATATAAGAATGAACAAAAGAATGAAAGAAAGAAAGAAGGAAAGAATAAAAAAATGAAAAATGCCTGAATGAATAAAAGAGAATTTAGCAATAAACAAAAATGAAGGCAGATAAAAAGAAGGAAAAAGCAAGAAGAAAAATCTAAAAATGAAACAAAAGGTTAAAACGAAAAAAGTAAAAAATTAAAGAAAAAAATGAAAACTTAAAAATAAAAAATAGGAAACAATAAACCAAATGCAGGTACGAATGAAGAAGCTTGAAAAAGACGAAAAAAGAGAAGATACGAGGAAAAATAAATAAAAGCGAACGAACAAAATAAAAGGAATAAAGAAAGATGATGAAAAGAATTAACAAAATCTAAATGGATATAAAAATAGGAAGAAATAAGCCTGAAAAGACTTTCACAAGTAAGATGTTCGAGAGAAGAAACTGTTTGCATAGAACTTACGGTTACATCTAAATATTTTCACTTTAAAATTATTAGTAAAGCAATTTAAAAATAAAAGAGCAATAAAAGCTCCAATAGAATATAAAACAGAAAAACAATACATTTGAACACCGCATTCACTATTTTCCTGTGGAAATGTATCTTCTTGTTTCGTCAAAATTATTTTCCAACGCTTCTTTCTGATGATGTGTCGGCCTGAAATGATTCCTTAAGCTTGAAAAAAAAAGATTTTTATATTCAAACACACACACACACACACACACACACACACACACATATATATATATATATATATATATATATATATATATATATTATGCTCTCATTACGAATAGAGAAAAAATTATTCTCTATTCAAACATAAATATATATATATATATATATATTACTTTTGAAAAAGACATGAATTCTTTTTAGACAATATAAAAATAAAATAAATAAAAAAACAAATTACAGGAATTATTAAATAAGTAAAGAAAATAAAGAAACACAAAACATCCTTATTAAAAGGAGATAAATCCAGCAATATATACCAAATAAATCCATATATGAAAAAAAAGTTATTAGAAGAACTAAATCTCACAAAAAAGCCCCAGATTCATACATTGAAAACATCAATAATGAAGCTAAAATAATTACAGGCAAATTAAATTTAAGTAATAAAATACAAATATAAACTGGCAAATAAGCTTTCCTTACAGTGAAAGACCACAAAGATGACTTTAACAACAATCCATCATACAGACTAATTAACCCTACAAAAACAGAAGTGGGCAAAATAAGCCATCAATATTAAAAAAATATTTGCGACTTGTTAAGAACAGCCACTCAAGCAAGCCAGTAGAACAACACTAGTGACTGTATTTCCTAATTCCAAAAGATTAAATTCAAAAATAAATACACATTCATCAAATATGGTATAAAAACTTTCACCCATCAATATCTGAGAAAGGTTTACTGGAAGCATTATTTTTGCTAAAATGTACATAAAAATACCATCAGAGCATTTTGACATAATATTACATTGCCGAAAATCTATACTTTTCCACAATAATTTTAAAGTGAAAATATTTAGATGTAACCGTAAGTTCTATGCAAACAGTTTCTTCTCTCGAACATCTGACTTGTGAAACTCTTTTCAGGCTTATTTCTTCCTATTTTTAATATCCATTTGGTTTTTTTATTCTTTCTATCATCATATATATATATATATATATATATATATATATATATATATATATATATATATTACTCTCATTACAATTGAGCTTCCTTATTACGATTGAGCTCTCTAGAGAAGAAAATTTTAAAAACAGTTACACTTCTGTGATATACGCCTTACTCTTCAGAATGAATTGAGTTCTTTCGGTGATTGGCGTGTGTGTATATACTGCTTATATACGACACGTTAAAATTTCCTTTCCCTTATTCCATGCGCCTATGGCTTAGGGAGTAGAGACTCTGACTGACACGAAATCGGTCGAGTTTCGGTCATGGCCAGAAGCAAGTGGATGTGTCTAGCCAGACTGATGTTCTGTGATACAGCGAATCAAGCTTATATGTGAATGACTAATATATTATATATTATTATTTTTATTATTATTATTATTATTAAAAATACACTACGCCAGTATTAAAAATAGCACATAAAAACATCCACATATTTTACTGCAATCAAATGCTCAGTAACTATAAAGAAGTAAATTTTCTATACGAAAAATTACTAAACACTATATTTCTGCTGTAATTCTATAGAAACGTGTAAAATTTAAATAATAGAAAATAGAAAAGTGCAAACCTTGTTGTTTCTAATCAAAATAATGCCATCAAATCTAAAATATAGTGTGTGAATTTAAAATCCCTGTGCAAGACTGTTTTTGTCATAAATCAGTTAGCTTTTCTTTGAGTAGACGCCCAACGTGACATCTATGGCACAAAAGTGCAATAAAAAAATTATAAACCCATAATTTACAAAAAAACGTTGGTTGAAAATAAAAGAATACTATTTAAATCACAATATCGAAAGCATCTGGCTATTAGACAGGCACCAAATATCAGTTTTCTCCTATTATCAACCTTACATTATTTAACAGTAGAAAAAGAGTCTTTAAAGTATTTTTTAAAAAAATAGACAGACGCTCAGGCGATGTCCTGTTGCGTGCGTCCTGTGAGAGCTTTTAAAGAACTCCCTTTTTTAAAAACACAAAAAGTATGTTACAGTCACAACATTAAGATAAAATAACATCAACGGAAAAATAACATCCTTAAAAATGACCAATAAAATGACTGCAAATACTTGGAAGGTAAAACATTATGTAACATTTCTACATTCATCTCCAGCAAAAACGAAACATGTAAGTGTACTGGAAAATTAAATAAAACATTTTAAAAAATCCTTGTTGGGCATATTTCACAACAAATGTTTAAAAGAAAGATTATTGCCCAAATATTTAGGTACCTCCATTACACCGTCAGGTTTTCGCGCGAAAGCAGCATAGCGTAATGAAAAAGGCCACAACTTTAACGAAAATAATTATTATTAAAATGAAAAGCCAAAATATTTTAAATTATCTTTTGAATTTTTAAAATTCTTTCTTACTTGTTCGAAATTTCGGATAAAATCTTGTTTTGTTTACGTCATCGCCGTGGCTTACTTTGCGCTTGTTTTCCGTTGAAAATACATTGATTTGAAAATTCTTGTAAAAATCAAATTATTGTCCGATGTTAATAAAATTTTCAAGACTTATTCACAAATGAATGAATTATTTTAAATGTTTTTTTATAAAATTTTGGTAATTAACTTTTTAAAAAATATGTTACCCCCACTTACTTAAATTTCATGAAATTTCGCACAGAACCTTCCGATTCCCTGGCAATTTTTTTTGTTTAATGTAGGAGTCTTTTGAGATTGTAAATTGCCTAGTTTTTTTTAATTAGTGCTATCTAAATTAAAATCTGCTCGGAATTGAAAAATAATGAATCTAATAAAACTATGACATTACTTGGTTAGAAAATCTTTGAATTTATTTCGTATATATTAAGGATATTCTGAAAAAATATAATTTTTCTGAGGAATAATGAATTTTTACAAGAATTCTTTCATCTTTTTTATTTTTTAATTATAATAATTTATAACAGTTTAAAATCGTGTAAAATTCTATATTGGACTATTCCCTGGAGGTTATATAATAGTTAAGTGGAAACGAAATTTACGAGTCCAAAATTGCAAAGATTATTAAACGTAGTGGTGCTATCTATTTTTAAAATAATTTTTATTTACTCAGTACGTTTCTTATTTTCATGTATGGTTGACTAAAATTGCCATTATTATGAAAAGGTTACGTAATATTAGAGTTTTGCCCCTTCCCTTAGCTTTATAATAATTGTCATTTATGTTCATATATGGCAGCTGTCATCGCTTCGTCATACGTCGGTCAAACGTTTGATCAGATGAACACGACCAGTCTTTAATAATCTGTTGTATATTACTTTTTCATGCTATAAGCAAGTAATATTTTTAAAATCAATGAAGATTTGTTTGTTTACAAATATCTGAAAGTTAAGAAAATGGCCGCTTTTAAGAAAATTTTAAGAAATCGAAATTAAATGTGACACTCTACTCTATATAATTGGTATCTGAAATACACCATAATTTTTACTTAAAGGAAATAATAAATTTAAACAAAAAGCATTTTAATAAAATTTAAAATGAAATCTTCAGTAATGATTTTTCATTTTAAAAATTTCATTTTAAACTTAGGTATCGAAAATTTATTCCGAAAAAGTGGAGGTAGCTATATATATATATATATATATATATATATATATATATATATATATATATATATATACTGTGTGTATTTTGGCAGCATTTTTTCATTAATGCAGGTTTTGTAAAATAATAGGGACAAGTTTTGTCTATTTTATGCAAGATCCTTTCGCATAGTCTGATAAGCTTGATAGTACTATCGTTAGTTCAGACCGGATAAAAAAAATCAACAATTACGGCGATTTCTTGTTGTATTTTAACGATAGTACTATCAAGCTTATCAGACTATACGAAAGGATCCTGCATAAAATAAACAGACAAAACTTGTCCATATTATTTAACGAAACCTGCATTAATATATACTGGCAGTATATCCCAGCGTTGCTCGGTTGTAATGAAAGCTTTAAAAAAAATCCATGATCCTGGAGCTCGACTGTAGACTGAAAGAAAAATGAATGGATGTAAGTCAAATTTTGATTTCCTGCTATCGATATCAAATAAGTTTTTTTCATTGTAAAGTGAATTTTGAAGGCTAAATAATTCCTCTGAGTAAATGGTATCATGGCTGAGATTAAGAAGTACAATTATACCTACTTAGAGCCAAACCCGAAGAAAAAACTAAAATAAAAGGGAAGAAACAAATATAGGCTGATAAACAGACACACACACACACACACACACACACACACACACACACACACACACAACATCTTGCCTTATATATATATATATATATATATATATATATCGATTTTCTGCATTATTGTAAGAACTGCAACGCTGAAACTTCTGAATATCGTTTCTTATGTCTTTGTCTATGAGCGTATCAAATTTGATTCAAATCGGACCACTTATTCTATAACACGATTTTTTCGATTATCGATATTTATCTGAGGAACCTCGACACAAAACCTAGCTAAGAACACTCGCAGACGCTAATAGTACAACTGTAAATTTTCAAGAAAATCGGTTCAGCCGTTTCGGAGTCTATACGTAACGGACACACACACACAGAGACACATACACACACAGACAAAGTTCCATTTATAAATAAGTTTATATATATATATATATATATATATATATATATATATATATAAGGTTTTTGTTTTCTGTTGTTTATGTCTGATGTCATTATGTCAATATGTCTGATCACAATATTTAAAAGCATATATTTAATTTCGTCGGTATTTTCGACTATACTAGAAATTTAAAGTTACAGAGATTGTTAATATAATGATGGACCATAAATCATCAGTCTCGTCTTACCAAATCTTTCTCTATTGTTATGAGTTTATTTCTCATTCTGGGTTCAACACTTGTGATCATGTACTACACGAAACATTTTTTAACCATCTCACTGCAAACAAAGCAATAAAGCTACTAAGGCGCTAAGGGTTACTGAGTGTGAAAAACTTTGAAGAAAATTGGTCATAATTAAAGATCAAGAAAAAAAGGAAAAAAAATTAGGAAGAAAGAATATAACAAAATAAAAAGTATTGAACATTTTATAGATCAAAGTTAACTGAGAAGCAAGCGATTTTCCCGAAAAAGGCGAAAGAAGAAAATATTAGCATAGAACTTATAACCTGTATCTAGCAATTTCAACTGTAAACTGATAAGACTTTACTTCCAATCTAGTCATTTAGTCATTTAAGTGCCATACGTGATACACGCTTCGGCGATCATGTCTCGAATGAGACATGACTGACTGGGCAGAAGATTATCCCGGAGTAGGTTGGCATTGCTTTATGGTTGCCAGCCAAGTCTATAGAACTCAATCTGCTCTATTATTTAACCCATAACTGTAGGGAAGAGACGGATTAATACCTTTCCCAAAGGCATTTGCGCGTAAGTGAATGCAACGAATTCAACTTGAATTCGAACTCGGCTCCCCGATTTCTCGTTCCGAGCCGATATCCACAACGCATATTCTTTCAATCTAGTAGTTCGCGTAAAATATTAAATTCTTGTTACCAAAAAGGAAAGCTCATCAGAATAAACAAATTTTATTGTATAGAAAAGCTACAGTACCACTGTGGGAAAGTGACTGACAGTGAAATGCCAGTTTAGGACCGTTAACATTGCAGATTATTCATTGTTTATCATAATTTCTAAATCCATGGCCGAAGAAGCATACCATACAAACAATATTCAATGTGGAATCGAATGATAAACTTATAGATATATAACATGGATTCAGATAAATTGTCTTTCCCGACACAGCTGATTAAAGATAGGGAATTGTTAAAGTAGAAGTCATATATTGAAAGAAATTATACAAAATATTAGGACGGCTAATTTGGAATAGAAAATAAATGGGGATGAGAAAGTTGGATGGAGTTGCGGGGAGAGTATAATATTCCGCGAAAATTAAGAGGGGATTTGGTAGACAAGAGAAATTGATGGCGAGGAAATCTGAAGCAGGAAAGAGAGTTTAAAATTTTGATACGGCTTTTGGCTTGAGAAAAATCCCCCATATCCTTTGTCGCTTGATCAGTTTCCAAATGAAAAGCTCCGGGTGGCTATGAAGAAGTTTGGGGCAGAGAGAACAGTCGGCGGGCCCGACCAGGGAGAATCGACGCAACCAATCGTGGGGTCCGCTCACAGCCACCGCGTTGTCTTGCACTAATTGGCAGTCATTAGGGGTTATTAGAAAGGTAGAAGCGATGCACTACCGGGTCGGCTTTTGTACCTTTTAATCGTGTGCTGCTAGGCACGGATATACAAGACGACGAAAGCGAACACACACGCGCACGCGTGCACGCACGCGCACACACACACACACACACACACACACACACACACACACACACACACACACACGCATACATACACACATATTTATACGCACACACATACGGCAAAGCATACACGTACGCGTACGCACATATACAACATTGATGACATACAAAAATCTGCTGAGAGCGTACAGTTCAACAGAAATATACTCATGTACACTACCGGCCATAATTATTAGGCCACCCCAGATTTTTAAAAGAAATTATGTATTTCATACTATTTTTAGTATTTATTGCCATGTAAATAATTCTAAATGAAAATAGAATGGTTTATTTGTTATTATTATTTTCAAAATTTTGCAAGGGAAGGAAGCAAAGTTGAACTCGTCATAATCACCTTAAATTTTCTTCATTCTTTCATTAATGAAACTGCAATATAAGTAATTATTAAATATTTATAAAATCATTTGATGCACATGTTATTGTACCCTATTAACAAAAGAGCCATTCTATTTTCATTTACAATTATTCACTTGGCAATAAATACTAAAAATTAGAATGACATACATACACTCACCCATACACATTTCTACATATATCGCTATATCATATATTTCTAAATCCGACGGATACTAATCTAAATTTATTACACACACTCACATACTGACTCAGAAAGAGAAGCAGATATACACATTGTATATTAGCTCAGCAATCTTTCTTTTAGACATACTTCATTGAATGTGACACGCAGTAAAAATCTTATGAGTATTTTGTGTTTTTTTTTAGTAATTTTTTTCAGCTGTTCTTACAGTTTTCCCATTGTGAGGGAGGTAAAATAGGAGAGTGAAGAAACTGTCTGTAATGGTTATTGTCCCAAGTTCTTTCAGTCAATAAATTTAATTGCCAACGACATCTTGAGATAATAGAAACTCTTTCTTCTTTTTTATGTGCCGCTATCTTCAGAATGTAGGCGATCATGGCCTTACTCATCTCCCTATCTCTCATCCCTCACAATACCCATTTCTTCTTACTTCTCTCAAACCCTGCTCTGACATCCATTTACTCAAATCCATCAAGTTGCTTTCCCCGTTCTCTTTGTCCGCTCTATCTGTCCATTGAGTATCAGATTCTCCAAGCCCTCCTTCCTTATTACATGTTTCAGAAAGTCCAGCTGTCTTTTCCTGATGTTAATACGGCAGGATTCGAACCTGCAACACAATATCAACATAAGGGAAGATACCAATTGATCTGGCGCGTCTTAGACCTCCCGACCTCGAATGGGCAACAGCGTAAATGAGGTCAAATCAAGCCTATATGACATAATTTTTGATTTTAGATTCTAATTCTGCCGAATGACACACATTTCCTAAACAAAATTTATCGTAAATAATAAGGCCGGTAGAAATAAATATGTATACTGTTTGATTATTAACGGAATATTTACTTAAATACGAGTATTGCTAAAAAATAATGTTCAAAAAAATAATTTCAAATTGTCGGATTTTAATAATCATTTCGTTTATCTTCGTGATAATATATATATATATATATATATATATATATATATATAATAATAATAATAATAATAAAAAAATTGACTCTGTACGTATTCAAATCTTAAAATGTTACACAAGTAATTTTTAAGAACCACGAATAACCGGCAGAATCTAACTCCCTCGGCTATAAAGCTTTGGACAACGAGGGGAAAAAAAAAGAAAACTGCGGAGCACCGACAATACATACAGCACTTCACAGTAAAGAAAAAAAACCCTCAAACGGAACAAACCACGAAGAAAGAAAAGTGCTCGATACTAAACTAACCAAAAAGGATTAACTAAGAGGCAGTTACGTAGAGCAAACACACGAGAAAAAATCGCAAGATCGCCAAGACCTACCGCGGTTTTGCACAACGGCTCGTCAGGGCCTTATGTAGTAGTTGTTTTTCGTAAAATTCTTTTGTAGGGATTGGGATGTCTTTAAGGGAACAGTCTAAAACTATTTGCCCCATTACTAATTGGTAAAGAGTGCTCGATGGGTAAATCCAGAGCATAAAATAATAATAAAAAAATTGACTCTGTACGTATTCAAATCTTAAAATGTTACACAAGTAATTTTTAAGAACCACGAATAACCGGCAGAATCTAACTCCGTTATCGCCCTCGGCTATAAAGCTTTGGACAACGAGGGGAAAAAAAAAGAAAACTGCGGAGCACCGACAATACATACAGCACTTCACAGCAAAGAAAAAAAACCTCAAACGGAACAAACCACAAAGAAAGAAAAGTGCTCGATACTAAACTAACCAAAAAGGATTAACTAAGAGGGAGTTACGTAGAGCAAACACACGAGAAAAAATCGCAAGTTCGCCAAGACCTACCGCGGTTTCGCACAACGGCTCGTCAGGGCTTAAAAAATCTTAAATCTTATATATTTATATATATATATATAAGATTTAAGATTTTTTTGAATTTTTGTCGATGAATTGTTGACATTTTGTCCACTGAAGGAAACAAAGACTTCACAAATGTATTTGTCTATATTTCTGAGATGAAGCAGTATTTACAGTAATTACAATATTCGTGCTATTGTCCTCATCTTCATTGCCATTTCCAAGACCTCTCGTTGTACGCTCCAGCCTTCTCCAGATGCTAGGAATTTCGAACCGAACCCTTTATTGCGATCACCGAGGTATATAATTCTCAATCCTTGTGGGCCGCCTCTGGTAGTCATGATTTATCCCCCCTTAACCCGACTTGTTGCTTGTTCACCATTGCTGAAGCCTGGTATTTAACTCACAACTTTTTGTGTCAAGTCACTGGAACTAATTAACGCATATAACCACTGGTCCACCAGCGATTGAATTTCTGGTAATTATGAACCTAAAGTTTTCGTTACCTTTTTTTTTCCCAGAGTTCATATTGCAGTTTTCGATGTTAATGGTTTTCTTTAGTATTTTTTACCAGTGTTCTTACTGCAATTTTGGATGTTGATGGTTTTTCTTTAGTAAATTTTACCAGATCTGATATTGCAATTTTTCACACTAATGATTTTCACTGGCACTCCGTATTACTTGTTCCCAGATACCAATAACAGGCGACAGCAGGGGTAGACAAGTAACTTAGAGTGTCGAGTTAAAGGGACATAACACATGACTAACAGAAGCGGTTCACAATAAGAATCATATACCCCAGTGATCGTAATAAAAGGTTCTGTTCCAAAATTCTAGCACCTGTAGATGGTCGGAGCGTACAACGGCCGAAACGTCGTGGAAATAGTTAAAATAATGTAAATATTGTAAACTTCCCAAATATTTCTATGTCTTTGTACTGTTACCGGTAAACAAGTGTATCCTTTGTTATTTTATTCTCACGATATCTGCTTACCAATTGGGGGAGGGAACCTATGCAGGAACCATTTACTCCATTTGATATTATTTATTTATGACACATTTCGATTTCTCGGGCTAATGAAAAGGAAAGATTATATTGCGAGGGAAGGTGGTTCCTTGTGTTGTGCTAAATAATTATCCTCGCCAGAGTGTATCTTACATATTTGTTAGATACATTCTTCCATGATTGCTACAGTCAAACCTGGTTTGGTGCTTCTGCTAGGTATAAAGAAATTCTTGATAATATCCAAAGAGGAATCTGCAATGTTACTGGTCCTGAACTGTCATTTCAGCGTCAGTCACATTCCCAACGTTGTCACGTAAATTTCCTGATATATATATATATATATATATATATATATATATATATATATATATATATATATATGAATGGAACTTTGTCTCTGTGTGTGTATGTGTGTGTCTGATTGTGTGTGTCCGTTACCTATAGACTCCGAAACGGCTGAACCGATTTTCTTGAACATGTACACAGTTGTACTCTAAGCGTCAGTGAGTGTTCTTAGCTAGGTTTTGTGTCGAGGTACATCCGATAAATATCAAAATTCGATAAACAAAAAATCGGGTTATAGAAGGAGTGGCCCGATTTTAATCAAATTTGATACACTCATAGACAAAGATATAAGAAACGATATTCAGAAGTTTCAAGGTTGCAGTTCTTACAGTAGTGCATAAAATTGATTATATATATATATATATATATATATATATATATATATATATCTATATATATATATGAGCTGTAATACAGCGAAACAGATCTGTCTGCGGATGACTATAGTATTTACGCTCTCACACCCTGATTGAGCACTCTGGAAGAATGATGGACTTTGTAAACAGTAGCTACCCCCTCATTTACGCACCGCTCATTCGATTATGAATTGGAGCACGCTAGCTATTGGCCGTGTTTATACGCGCTAAAATACCTGCTTTCTTCTAGTGGACGCTCGTGGCCTAGGGGTAGGACCGCCGACTGACGCCAATTTGGTCGGGTTTCTATCCTGGATTAGGAAGCGAAACATGTCTGTGGATGACTATGGTATATATATATATATATATATAAGGCAAGATGTCTGTATCTTTTCAGCCCTTTTATTTTAGTTTTTGCTTCGGGTTTGGCTCTAATTGAGTATAATTGTAGTTCTTACTTTCAGCCATGATACCATTTACCCAGAGGACTTATTTAGCCATCAAAATTAATTTTCAGACGAAGAAGGGAATCAAAATTTGACTTACATGCATTCTTTTTTCTTTCAGTCTACGGTTTAACTTTAACTGGAAACAACTATTGTTTTTTTGTCTTTCGTGCCAACGTCTAAAGAGTTTGAGCTCCAGGACCATGGATTCGTTTTAAAGCTTTCATTACACAGGAGCAACGCCGGGCTATACTGCTAGTATATATATATATATATATATATATATATATATATATATATATATATATAATATATTTATTCATGCTATTTTTTCTGATTTCCATTTTCTTCTTTCGCACATAAAATTTATAAGTATAAGCGTGCTACTAGATTAGTAGAAATGTCTCTTCATTTTACAGTTGAAATGGATATAATGTACCTTTTATGCTAAGAGTTCCTTTTGTTTCATTTCTTGTTTATGAAACTTTCTTTCAGCTTCTTGCTTTTCAGTGAATTTTAATCTTCGGTGATTTAAGTGCAAGAACTGTTTTTATGTTCTTTTAATTCCTGTTATTTTTTCATTTTTTGTCTCACATACTTTCACACTCAGTGACTCCTCACATTTTAGTGATTTTACTTATTGGTTAGAATAGAATGACTAATGCATACATACATACATACATATATTCATACATACATACATACATACATACATACATACATACATATATTCATACATACATACATACATACATACATACATACATACATACATATAGGTCCTGGTTATGAATAAACTGCATCCGGCAAAAGACCTCTGATTAGGAGGTTGTGAGGATATTGGAACCACCTCTTAATTCCTTTTGTTCCTAGGTTCACCCTGATCCGGAGTTGTAGGACCTGTTAGGGTCCCAGCTATGGATAAATAGTTAACCCCCAAACTGGGGTCAAAACACTATGAAAGTCGAAAAATAAACTTTTATAGAAATAAATACATTTTTTATGGAAAAAATTTACAAACAGTACATTTTTGAAGGAAAAATTATTATCAGCAACACATTTTCGAATACAAAACCAGAAGACATCTTCAGTTTTCTTAAATGAAAAAAGTATCAAAGTCTGACTAAATCAACTTTCTCATTGTAACCAAACATTAAAAAGAAACCCGAACATTTTGGCATTAAATATGCCACAGAGGTTGATATACCGTTAAACAAAACACAAGCTGAGGTCTAATAAAACTCGATGAATTACTTAATTATTTCAAATCCTCCTACAATTTGTGTTTGTATGTCGTTGCTTGGTTAGACTAATCCTGGCTCTCGGAGGCACCGTCCTGTGGGTAATGGTACTTGGATGAGTTCCATCACGGAATATGTGAAGTAGCCGCGCTTGATGGAGTTTAATTCGATACGTCATTGTCATCAGGGCCCGTGTTACAGTTGGTATGATCTTTGCGTAATAACGTAAGTGTCTGGGTTTCAATTTCTGGTAGTGGATGCGCACGGCTGGTGAAGTCCCAAATATAGGACTAAACGGCCATTCACTGCTGTCTGCATTATGTCGAGGTTAAAGAAAACTTGATTAATTATTTCAAATCCTCCTACAATTTTTATATATATGTGAGAACGTTTGAAACATTATTTTTTAAATTTTAAAATCATTAAATTTTTTAAAGTTTTTTTTTAATCTTTGAAGTAGCTTCTTCAAGTGAAACGTGGTAGATTCAAAACCATTTTTCCTACCAGTTCATGACTTATTCTCTCTCTTGCTTGTCTCTCTCTCTCTCTCTCTCTCTCTCTCTCTATATCTATATATATATATATATATATATATATATATATAGTTTTTCTTTGAATTGATTCTTATATACTATCTTGGCATTATCCATTAGAAATTGGCTCATGTTAATATTATTTTACTTATTAGTGATAGTTTGAACTATCTTGTATATATATAAATATATATATACAAGATAATTCAATATATATATATATATATATATATATATATATATTAAGAATAATTTAGGCCTTCAAAAGTTCAGTTTATTTAAAGATAATGTTTTTTACTGATTCTTGTGTCTTTTGAAGATGGTATCTCCAGCTTATATAATCATCAACCAAATTCTCATAAAAATACGTGTAATAATGGTTTTCAAGCTTGCGCTGCGAAGACAATTACGGGTGAGTAGTGATCTTTATACTCACTGGGTGCCACATTTTTTTTAACTTTCTGCCACATCTAAAATGACTATATATATATATATATATATATATATATATATATATTGGTGTAATAATAGCATGCTACAAATCAAAATCTATCAAGTTTCAGTGCTCAATGCACAATCATCAGACAGAGAAATGTGGTTCAGTTATGGCGTCCTATGTATTGCAGTATGATATTATTATAACAATAATAATAACTATATATTTATAAATGCTCTACTTTTGTATTGAGCACCTTTTTAAAAATATATATTTTATATAATCATTTGTTTCAACCACTTATATATTATTAATAAAAGCCGATGCAAATTGTCTCTTGCCAAACTTCAAAATTTCGTGTAACAGCGCCCGTCAAGGTCACATAATTCCTCATATACTTTTTATCGTATACTGTGGACCTGCAGATTTGTCCTCCATGAATCTACGGAGCTGTTCAAATGTTTAAGTTGTCTGAATATTTATTCATTTATTTCCTCATATTGCTTTAGTGCTTAGTTATGCAAATCTTTGTTAGGAATTCTGTAGGCCTTAAAATAATTTAAATTATTCTAATTTAACGTATCTTGATAGGTGTTATAGATATAGATATCATTATTATTATATACATATATGTGGGTGGGTGTTAATTTATATTTACTAAAACTGTTTAAAACGGCTTTTCTTGCGAAAAACAAATGACGTTTAAATCATTAACATTCATTGAAAATTTAATATTTATGCATTTATACTTATTTAGTAGTCTATATCCGACAGAAAATTAAATTCATTTTGTTCATATTTTAATAACTTAAAGGGTAGAAAATGACTTGCCTATTTGAAAAAATGCCTTAAAAAATACATTTCATCAAATATGTAAATTAAAAAAATGATTTCAATCAAATTTTCAGGCAAAGGTTGCTTTTAAAATTTTCATAAAATATTGTTTTTATTAGTTTTCAATGTATCTTGTTTTCTTTCGTCTATCGTTTCAGTAATTTTCCCAACTGTCTTTCTCTTTCAGTTGTTCATTATCAAGAGTCTGTGGGGCTTTTGAAACAATAATGCAGTTCTAGATTTTCTGCTGCCGCCATTATTATTTTTTCTATTGGCGGTAAAAAAAATATGTCAGCGAATTTGCCGAGAGTCACCTTTGTGTTTCTGAAGATTAACCAATCCATCAGTGCACAGCGTTGGCTCCAATTGTGAATATGCAAAAATGATAATTACTATAGATCCAAGTCTTTCTTCTCTGTTTTCCCACCGAGACCCTGACCCTTTCCGTACCCGTCTAAAGCTTTCTCTCTTTCCGCCTTTTGTCGAAAGCCGACGGGCTGGTAGTAAGAGACTTGTACCCCGCGACGCCACCCTCCACCTTTGTTGACATTCTCACAACGACAACCGCTCCTCTTATCTTTCATCACCCTTTTCTCTCTTTCTCACTCTCTCTTTCTCACTCTCTCTTTCTCACTCTCTCTTTCGCTTTCTCTCTCTTTCGCTCTCTCTCTTTCGCTCTCTCTCTTTCGCTCTCTCTTTATCTTTCGCTCTCTCTCTCTCTCTCTCTCTGATTGTTCGTCTTCATTTTCTTTGCGATTTCTTTATTCTCTGTATCCCTTTACTCTTTATAAAGACAGTCTCCAGTTTTCGACCCCTCCCTCAAGAGTCTCTTCCCCTGTAGTTAAAACCAACCCAAGATGCCCGTCTCTAGTTTTACCAGCGTGCACTCTGGCCATTTCAACCTCGATAAACTGCAGGTGGGCTTTTCTTAGATTTGTAATGAGGACAATGCTTTTTTCTTTCTTATGAAAACTCAAGTTTTGATGAAAAATAAAATAAAATGTTCGCCATTAGGTATATAGGCAAGCAATTAATTGGCTTAAACGATTCATTTTTTCAAGTTTTTGCTATAAAATACTTGATGCAAATAATCATTAAGGTGAATACAAGTCTAAGCCGCCGTCACTATAGGCAAAATAAACAAGGAAACTTAGACGATAGTATAATCTTATTAACTGCTTTCGACACACAAACACAAGTGGGTTAATATATTCACTCACACACAGTGGATGACTATATATATATATATATATATATATATATATATATATATAGTATAATTCAAATACAGGGTAAAAAGCTAAGTAAACTATTAATAAATATTGATTATTTAAAACTAGGTATAAAAGAAATGTATTAAAAGAAGGTATATTTAATTTTTTCTATTTTAAAACTACTCATTATTCTATTATCCTTAGATATGAGTGGATTTTTCTTATTACCCCCTCTCGAATTGATAAATCTAATGTTACTTCGCAAGACACACTTTGGGAACAAATAAAAACTGCTTGGCAGGTGATACCATTAGATACATTGAAGAAGCTTATGATGTCAATGCCTGACATAATAAAGGCTGTAAGCGAAGCAAAAGACTATTATACTAAATATCAAATTTATTTTGCAACAGGTATTTTTTTATTGTTAAAGCATTTGTTGAGTAAATCAGTTAAAATTACTTTCATTAAATTGTTTACTTTCTGTCAATATGACTCATAAATGATGAAACAGTTCTCGTCCTAATATTTTTGCACAGTACTGTATATATATATATATATATATATATATATATATATATATATATATATATATATTACTTAAGCGTTATTTTTGCAGTCGTAGATCTGACGTTTATATTCTGAGAGTCTGAAAAATATGTTTTTAAAAGGCTCTATTCGAGCTTTGCCTGACCATCAGATACTCCCCATAGCCGAAAGGTCAAAGCACAACAGATCTATGACGGTTTCCCCTCGGGGAACGCAGGCACGAATCCTGCAGGAGAGCACATATTTTTCTAATAAGTTTTCTTGAACATTTAGGCCGGTCAATGAAAATAGATAATTACACTGTTTAATAAATAGAACCTAACATGGTTATCCACCATAAAAATTAGTTTAGTAATAAAATATGTCTGATTAATTAATGAAAATCTATTCTTCAAATGTACACAAATGTACACAGATATTCTCTATTTCTCAAACACATGCACATGCACGCGCGTGCACACACACACATATATGTATGAGGAAATGATATCTAAAAATTATATATCAGAACAATTGTACCAAAATCTGTGAAAAATTTGCTCGTTTGATACATTTCGTCATTTAGTACTATATCAGACTGACATTGATGTTATCTATATATAAATAAAAGGCAGTCTGTTAGTCTGTGTGTGACTGTTCCCTATGCACGCCTACATTTTTTAAGCTACCCCATTCAAACTTTCTAGGGACACATATCTACAGGGAAGCCAGGTCGACACATACATTTTGAGTTTGAATTCAGCAAATTTTCCCTTTGGCACTTTTTGGCCAATGGAGCTGATTGTTTATATTTACTCCGTAAAATATCTAAGATCTTAGATGGTTGCTAAATTACGTCACAGAAATAAAATCACACGTGTCAAACGCGACTAAAATATATTTTTTTATTAAAGAAAGATGAGCCTTTATTTTTAATTTTTTTCCGACGTTTTAAAAATTTATTTGGTCAACCGAAAAATGTGAATATTTCCCCCGTAATTTTGAAACAAAAGAAATATTTAAAAAAATGTTTTTTTTCAAACAAAAACAAAATATGTAATTAAAAAAAAGTGCCAATTATGTAAGTCTTTTTTATTTTTCAGATTTAATATTTCAGACCCATATGTAAAATACAATACATCTACTCCTCTCATTGGCATCTTCTCCTACTACTAAAATGTTCTGAGTTGCACGGGCAACGACGGGCTTTAATGCTAGTATAAAATAAATGTTTATAAAATAACTTAACATAAACCGTTTTATTCGCAGTTTTTGATAAAATAATATGATGATGAAACTACGCAAGATGTAAACAGTCAATCAAAGAGGCTAAATTGTTTGTCCAGTCAATTGTCAAATTATTTTCTATAATCGTATCACCCCAAGCAAGGCATTATACTGCCACTGTTGTGCAGGGGGTTACATATGAGGAAAGTTACGATAAGGATTGACAGAACACACTGGGTGTCAAGAGGCGGGTAGGTGAAGGATGAGAATACTGAAGAAATAAGATGAGAGAATGAAAGAGGATGCAAGTTAGTGAGACAGGAAATGACCATTGACTTGACATTTAAATTCTTGGAGATTGTAGTTGTCTGGGAAGCAAGTAAACAGAAGGGAATTCCACAGGCGGGAAGTGCGGGAAAAGAGGATGATAGAGTAGAATTAGCGTAATATCTTATTGGGTGGGACCTAGCTGCTAATCATGTGGTCCGAGTAAATTCGTACGTAGGTGGCACCAGTGAGCTAAGTTCATTGGAGCAGGAACTGTGAAAGTACTTGCAGAAGAGACAAACGGAAGCCACACTGCGCCGGTGAGAAAGTGACAGTATCCGAGCTGCCAAATCGGGATGGATCACATTCTCTGTTGACTTTTGTCAAGGAGCCATAGGTGGATAGCAGGAGCACCCGACAAAATATTGCAGCAGTATTCAAAGTACGGGCGGATGGTGGATTTGTATATGTGCAGGATTGTTTCAGACGGGAAAAACCGATCTTCTTAGCAGCGGATTTAACTATGGATTCTATAAAGACATTGTTTTTTTTTTTGTTGGATGTTTCAATTGCGATTTTTTTTATCTCTGCGTACTTGGTTTACTATATTATTTATTATTTACTTAGTTTATTTTTTATTTTATTTTATCTTACTTTTTTTAATTTATTCATTTTACAAATATATTTTTGTTTATTCTCTTATGTTTTCAGTTTCAATTTTTAAGTAACGTTGTAAAAATTTGTTTACGTGTCTGCATTTTGAGATATGTTGTCAATTAGTTTTTCTCTATTTTTCTGAGACGAGGCAGTAATTACAGTATTTACATTAGTCTAACTATTGTCCTCATCTATGTTGCCATTTGTACGACGTTTCGGCCGTTGTACACTCCGGCCTTCTTCAGGTGCTTGGAATTTCGAACCGAATCTTTTATTACAATCACTGGGGTATATCATCCCCATTCCATGCGTAAAGCCTTGATTGGAGATCATGAGTTATCTCCCTCTAACCCTGCAAGTTACTTGTTCACCACTGCTGTAGCCTGGTATTGAACTCACAACTCTTTAGGTCAAGTCACAGGAACTAACCAACGTCTATATCCACTGGGCCAAGTATCCTTAAGAGAACATGTTGATCTCGGTGTATAGGATATTTAATTATTGTTCGTTCAGAAACAACCGGTTGTATAGGTTATTTTAGTCGATATCTCATATGTTCATCACGATGTATAAATTATATTATTATTGTTTTTTTAATATCTTTCCAATGTATAGATTATTTTATGATAGATGTTGATCTCGATGTATAGATTATTTTATTATATTTTTTTCAGGAACATACAGATGTATTGTTTTTTCAGTTTAGATTTCTTATGTTCAATACAATGTATAGATTATTTTATTATTGTTTGTTAAAAATAATCCCAATGTGTAGGTTATTTTATGATAGATGTTGATCTGGGTGTATAGGTTATTTAATTAAAAATTTGTTCAGGAGCAGGATGTACAGGTTATTTTAGTCTCCGTTTCTTTTGTTCATCAGAATGTAAAATTATTTGATTATTATTTGAAAAATATCATCTCAATGTATGTAGTATTTTATGATAGATGATCACGGTGTATAGGTCATTTAATTTCAGTTTCTTAAAAAACACGATTTATAGTTTATTTTAGTTTAGTTCTGTTATGGTCATCAAGATGTATGGATTATTTTATTATTGTTTTTTAAATATCATCCCAATGTAGAGGTTATTTTATGATAGATATTGATCTACCTGTAAGGTACGCGGGTCATACAGTGTTGATGTCCTTGTATAGGTTATTTAATTATAGTTTGTTCAGGAATATCTCTATGTATGTTATTTTCAGTTAGATCTCTTATGTCCATTACGATGTATAATTTTTTTCGTATTGTTTATATAAATATCAACCCAATGTATATTTTATTTTATGATAGATGTTGATCTCGACGTATAGGTTATTTAATTATAATTTGTTCAAGAACATCCTGATGTATATGTTATTTTAGTCTATATCTTTTATGTTCATCACGATGTATACATTATTTTATTATTATTTGATAAATTTCATCCCGATGTATAGTTTATTTTATGATAGACGTTGATCTCGGTTTACAGGTTATTTAATTATAGCTTTCTAAGATTCGTTCCAAAATATAGGTTATTTTATTCAATCATCCTACTGTATTTTTTTATTTTCTTCAAATCTCTAATTTTCATCCCGATTTATAAATTATTTTTGTAGTTAGCTAAGGATCATCGCAATGCATCGGTTATTCTATTGTAAATATCTGACTTTTTTCTCTATATATATTTTATTTTTTTAAATTGATAAGGTTAATCTCGATATACAGGTTATTTTTGGGTAGATGTAAAGGTTGTTCAAATCTAGTTTGTTAAGGATATTCTCCCGATGTACAAATTACTTTATTGCAAATCTCTGATATTCATCTCGATATATAAGTTATCCACAAAATTATAATAAGGACTTTTGTATATATGTATACATAAACTTACATGTTTCATTAAAAATGCTAGACAAATTATTATGGTCAATTTTTTTTATTACATTTTTATATGATCATATGTTTTTTTTTTCTTTTGATGACATACATTATATAAAAATTGTCCAAATTTTTTACTTATTCGACCTTTTTCGACTATAATCCTAATATATGTTATTTTACGTGTAAAAACATGAATGAGAGGTTATGTATGTTGTAGATTAATGGCATATATTGTGTACCGAACACGGTAAGCATGTTGTTAGCATATTATTACTTGATATTATTGATTGCTGGATTTTTTTTTCTTTTTTATCAATAACATCCGAATTATCTTTAGAATGACGAAACTGACTCGAAGAATCGCACTACATCTCTCTGAGCAGAGCTCAATTCGATCTCATTTAAACACACACGGAGACCTACCAAACCCTGTCTATAATATACTTGTTGAAAACGCAAATATCAGATCATCATACACATGCAAAAAAGACTAAATATAATGGAGGTTTTATTGATACAAAAAGAAAAATCAAACACTCAATAATATTAACAACGAATACCCTAACAATATTCTTACCGTGTTCGGTACATAACATATACACGCTTCTCTACATAACACATAACACCTCATATATTCTTTTACACGCTGATATGTCCCGAAAAGGGATATATATATATATATATATATATATATATATATATATATATACTAATAGTATAGCCCGGTGTTGCTCGGGTGTAATAAAAGCTTTAAAACTAATCCATGGTCCTGGAACTCAGACTTTTGGACGTTGGCACGAAAGACTAAAAAGCAATAGCTGTTTCCAGTTAATGCGAAACCGTAGACTGAATGAAAAATGAATGGATATATGGTATCGATATCAAATTTTCTGCACTCTTGTAAGATCTGCAACTTTGAAACTTCTGAATATTGTTTCTTAAGTCTTTGTCTATGAGTGTATCAAATTTGATTAAAATTGGACCACTCCTTCTATAACCCGATTTTTTCGATTTTCGATATTTATCGGGAGTACCTCGACACAAAACCTAGCTAAGAACACTCGCAGACGCTTATAGTACAACTGCGTAAATTTTCAAGAAAATCGGTTCAGCCGTTTCGGAGTCTATAGGTAACGGGGACACACACACAGACAGAGTTCCATTTATAAATAAGTTTATATATATATATATATATATATATATATATATATATATATATATATATTCCAAAGATTACTGGCGTCTCTGCAAAAGCGTGCTCAGCAGGAACAAGACTTCAATACCCCCACTAATCAATGAGTTTGAAGTTCTCACCTACCCAGCCGACAAGGCTGAATGCTTTGCCCGTAGATTCTCAACCAATTCGACACTGGACTCGTTAGGAATACCTACACCAGACTTCCCACCCAGAACTAAGGCTGAACTAAATAACGTCCACATTACACCCTCGCTGGTCGCCAAGATAATTGCACAACTTGACCCACACAAAGCGAGCGGCGGTGACGGAATCCCAGTCATAGTACTAAAGAAATGTGCCCCAGAACTCTCCTCTGTCCTCTCTAAACTCTATAACCTCTGCCTATCTGCTTCCTGCTTTCCTGCCTGTTGGAAGTCCTCCTGCGTAGTTCCTATATTTAAGAATTCTGGCGAAACCTCAGACCCCGCCAATAGTCTCCTTCCAATCTTTGGCAAAGTTTTCGAAGCCATTATCAACGCCGAGGTGATTCAGCATCTCATGGCCAACGGGCTTCTCTCTGACAAACAGTACGTGTTTCGCTTCACCAGGTCTACTGCTGATATGCTAACGACCATTACCGAGTACATATACCGGGCACTCGACAAGAATGGTGAAGCCCGAACCGTTGCCTTGGATATCTCCAAAGCATTCGACAGGGTCTGGCATGCTGGCCTCTTGTGCAAACTGCGGAGCTATGGGATAACTGGACATCTGTTTGACCTCATACAGTCTTTCCTCTCTAACCGCACATTGAAGGTGGTATTAAATGGGCATGCCTCCCAAAACTACCAGACGAACGCGGGCGTCCCTCAAGGTTCTATCCTAGGTCCCACACTCTTTCTGATGTACATTAATGATCTCCCCGACACCATTAGATCCCAAGTTGGCATGTATGCCGATGACACAACAATCTACTCTTGCATCGATCAGAAACCAGGTGTGAACGACAAAGTGAACCTCGCTGCCGTACTTGAAAGGGACCTCCAATCCGTAGTGGCCTGGAGTAGGAAATGGCTGGTAAATTTCAATGCCTCTAAAACGAAGCTGTTATCAACTAACCACCATAGACAATCGCATCTACCTCCCATTAGCATTAGACAGGCTAGCCTCCCAGAGAGTAAAATACTACGCCTCCTTGGCCTTACACTTTCGGCGGACCTCAAATGGAATGACTATATCAAATCCATTGCCAAATCTGCTGTTATGAAAGTCGGCTCCCTGTGCAGGTCCCGGAAGTTTTTCCCACCTGAATCTATTCTGCACATATACAAATCTACCAGCCGCCCGTGTATTGAATATTGCTGCCATATCTGGTCGGGTGCCCCTACTGCTCTACTTGGGCTTCTTGACAAAATACAAAGGAGGATCTGTAACGTGGTTGATACTGACTTGGCAGACCGGCTGCAGCTGCTCTCTCACCGGCGTGATGTGGCTTCCCTGTGCCTCTTCTACAAGTACTTTCATGGTTACTGCTCCGATGAGCTTAGATCACTGGTGCCGCCTAAGCACGAATTTACACGAGATACTAGATTAGAAAATTGGGTCCCACCCTTTTACAGTTAAACAAATAAGATGTAACCGTAAATTCTACTCCAACAGCTTCTTTTCTCGCGTTTCCCGCCTGTGGAACTCCATTCCACAACTCTGCTTTCCCGACAGTTACAATCTCCAGGTGTTTAAATGTAGAGTCAATAGACATCTCCTATCACACTAAATCCCAATTATTCTCAGAACACTCTCATCTACCCAACCCTCATTCTCGGTATCCTTACCAGCCTATCACCCACCCTCTGACATTTCCTATATTTAATCATTCTTTCTCCACTCTACGTAGCCCCCTACGCAGTAGTGGCAGTGACATGCCTTGCTCGGGGTGAAACGCTTATAAAAAACAAATATATATATATATATATATATATATATATCGTTCGAGGAAGTTAAGCGAGTTAGGCAAATGCAACCGGTAGGACAATCTAGTACGTAAGCGTAATGGACGATACTCATCGTATGCAGTATCTTGAGACGTAGGCGTAGTCAATAGCCATAGACCAATTGTCGTAGATCTCCAGTCGAAGACCTGTATTTATGGCTGACACCAGCCAATATTATTATGTAAGGAGGAACCAAGGTGTATGCGTATTCATTACATATTCATTACATTACACGGTAAATAACATTCATCCTCGAAAATGGCTAAAATTATATGCGAAAAACAAAATTTTGGATAATGTCTGTATAATTTGTCCCCAAATTAAAAAAAAAATCACATGAATAATTACATAAAAACGTACCCATAATAAATTATCTGTCATTTTTACTGAAACCCACATAAAAGAGAAATTGCTGGGAAAATATGCAGTATATATATATATATATATATATATATATATATATATATATATATATATTGGCCCAGAGGTAGAATCGCTGACTGACGCAAATTCGGTCGGATTTGGAAGCGGTCGGAGTCTAACCGTACTGATGAGCTGTGATACAGCGAAACAGATCTGTCTGCGGATGGCTATAGTATATAGTATATATATATATATATATATATATATATATATGTATTGTGTATCGAGGCAGCAGATAATTTTCTAAACATATACTGTTAAATATAAGAGACAATGAATGTCTATTATGTTTAATTCATTTTCTTTTATATTTAACAGTATATGTTTAGAAATATATATATATATATATATGTGTGTGTGTGTGTGTGTTTGTGTGTGTGTGTGTGTGTATGTGTGTGTGAATAAAATAAATAAAGAAACAAGTTGGAAAAAGTGTCTTTAATCTAACATGTTTCACTTGTATCAAGCTTCTTCAGAGTTTTAATAAGGACAAATGATTTAAAAAATATGTATATATGTATTATGTCACGCTCATGGAGAAGGAGACTATAGCCCCTGTCACGCTCAGTGGGGAGTTGGATTATTATTTTCTTATATTATAAAGTAAGATACTCAATTGAAGAAACATCAATATATATGTTGCCATTATTTTAGACGGCATATCGATGTAAATATTTTGCTGTCATTTTAAACGGCATGACCCACTAATTTAATTATAGTTTGCTAAAACTCCATGTTATTGCTTTTTATAGCACTGATGGGTATTTCTTTTACCGCATTTTGAAAGCAGCGGATAACATATGGAAACTTATCCGTTTGATTATATAACTATTTTCTTTACTAGTTAAATTTACTAACCATACTCTTCTTACTGCTGTTGTTAAACGTGTTCAAGAAATTTCTTTTTCTTTCGTCCAACTATAATAATTCGAACGGAACGATGGTTGATCTCTCTAGCAAGAATGAAAGAGACCAGGATGTTTGTATGATAAAATTACTTATACATCAAGATGTATAGTTGTTTTTTAGGGATTACTGGCGGCTCTGCAAGAATGCGTCAAGAATTAGCAAATCCTCAGCACTTCCTCTCGTTAATCTAATCAGTCAGTCATGTCTCATTCGAGACATGATTGCCCAGGCACTTACCTGACTGACTAGAGAGTACGAGACAAATAAAACGGATCATAAATGCTACAATGAAATCACCTATACTTTGAAATGATCCTTAGCAAACTATAGTAAAATAAATTATACACCGATATGAACCCAAGAGTTCTAAAATAAAATAAACTATACATGAAGGTGATCCGAAATTATCTACAACTAGCAGAATAGCCCGACGTTGCTCGGGTGTAATGAAAGCTTTAAAACTAATCCATGGTCCTGGAGATCAGATTCTTTGGACGTTGGCACGAAAGACTAAAAAGCAATAGTGTTTCCAATTAAAGCGAAACCGTAGACTGAAAGAAAAATGAATGAATGTAATTCAAATTTTGATTTCCTGGAATCGATGCCAAATAAGTTTTTTTCGTCGTAAACTGAATTTTTAAGGCTAAATAAGTCCTCTGAGTAAATGGTATCATGGTTGAGACTAAGAACTACAATTATACCTACTTAGATCCAAACCCGAAGCAAAAACTAAAATAAAAGGACTGAAAAAATACAGACATACAGGCAGATAAACAGACACACACACAAACATCTTGCCTATATATATATATTATCGATTTTCTGCACTAGTGTAAGAACTGCAACCTTGAAACTTCTGAATATCGTGTCTTTGTCTATGAGTTTATCAAATTTGATTAAAATCGGACCACTCCTTCTATAACCGGATTTTTTCGATTATCGATTTTCGATAATAATCGGGGGTACCTCGACACAAAACCTAGTTAAGAACCCTCGCAGACGCTTATAGTACAACTGTGTAAAATTTCCAGAAAATTGGTTCAGTCTTTTCGGAGTCTATAGTTAACGGACAGACTCACACACACACACACACACAAAGTTCTATTTATAAATAAGTTTACATATGACAACCAACAGATCAAGATGATCCTTTGCAAACTGCAATAAAATAACCTATTCACTGAGATAATCCTTTGCAAACTATAATAAAATAACCCATATGTTAAGATGAGCTTTAGAAAACAATAATAAAAAGAATAGTTATAAACCGACATTATCGTGATAGAGTGAGATTATCTTTAGCAGACTGTAATAAAATATAAGATTATCCTGAGAGAACCAAAGGAAAATAAACTATACATCAATATACATCAAGGAAAACTAATAATAACAAAAAATCAAAGAACAGAAATTACCATCTGTATCCTTAATCTACATATATTCAAACCTCTTGAATTCTCCTGCTATCCTTTTCTCGATTTTCTTGTTAACTTTCCTAATTTTATCTTGTACTTTCAATTCTTACGCGGATTTTCAATTTATTATTATTATTATTGTAGTTATTGCTGTTATTGTTGTTGTTGTTGTTGTTGTTAATAATATGACTATTATCTCTTTTTTTTATAAAGTTTCATCTCGAAACTTCATTTTCTCTTTTGTTTTTCTTTTTTCTTTTCATTATTTTTTGTAAACCTCCCCAGAGTCCCATTTTCTTTCGCTTTTTTTTTTCATGAAGCTAGCGAGTGAAAAGTAATCGGTACAAATATTTCTTCCTGTGCTCTTTTTTTGCCCTTAGTCACGTCTTCCACGAAGAGCTTGGAGCACAATGCCGCGTCATGGGGAGATGAAAAGTATGTTTTTGTTTTGTTCGAGATGGGGGAGTAGCTCAAACCACACATTTACAAGAGTGTTCAGAGCCGGAACCATATTGGCATACCTGCGCGTAAGCCATTATAGTTGACTTCTGCGCAGCCCAACGCATAGAACAAAGATGAGTATGTTTTCAGCACACACACACCGTACCATTGTAGACCTTTGCTTTCGTTGACATGTCAATTAGTAAGCATTCGCACTTTCTGATGGTTCGAGAAGGTGCCAGATATTTTTTGTTAATTTCGGAATAATGCATGTGTTTTCTGTATTATTATTATTATTATTATTATTATTATTATTATTATTATTATTAAATAAGATTTCTTTGTTTAGTTCGATGGGTCACGATTTTTTTAAAAAGTGCATCAGGATTTTTGATAGATAATTTAAAAAGTAAGACACATGAAATAACACGTGGAAAAGAATGTTTTTAAATTATTTACAAAAAACGCAGAAGAAAATAAATTTTGAAACAAAAACAGCAAACGCAACAAGAGAAACAACAGCAACAACAATAACAAGACAAAAACAACAACAACAACAACAATAATAATAATAATAATAATAATAATAATAATAATAATAATAAGAAGAAGAAGAAGAAGAAGAAGAAGAAGAAGAAAAATGACTTAATAAGAATATTTCTGTTCTGGTGTAGCGCACACGGTAAAAAAATAAAAGGATTTGAACAACGGGATTAATATATGTTCTGTATTTAACAGGGTAACTATAATAACTAATATCAAAGAAAATGTTGCAAAAAGGTTTGAAAGAATTAGTAATCGAAGAAAAGAATCGAAACAATTTTCTCAACAAGATTAACCAAGTAAGCTAGAATACAAAGGAAGACGATTGAGAAACGAGAATACTTGCTATTACTTAATATATATTGCAGTTCTCTGTTAATAACGGTGTAGATACGAAATAAATAAATAAATAAATAAATAAATAATAATAATAATAATAATAATAATAATAAATTGAAATTGAAAACAAGAGTTGTGCCAGTGATAGTAGGTACACTTGGAATGTGCCAGTGATAGTAGGTGCACTTTGAATGATAAAAAATGGAACAAAACAACACATTGAAAGAATCCCTGGAAACCCCAGCTTAAGAGATATACAAAAAATTGTCTTATTAAGTACAGCCCACACACTAAAGAAAACTTTATCTATGTAATGCTAGGGATGATAGGGAAGATAGAAAAACATGAAATGGAGTCATAACAACACGCCACGACCTGCCTTAGGTCTCCCCACAGACTTGGTTGGTAGTGAGACCAAAGCAGAAATAGAAATATGATGAAAAAATGACATAATAATAATAATAATAATAATAATAATAATAATAATAATAATAAGAAGAAGAAGAAGAAGAAGAAGAAGAATTGAGTTTGTGTTTTGTATTACGGCAGATCAACCTCTGTGGGTTGTTTAATGTAAAAAAGGTAGGGTTTTAAGGTATTTTTTCTAATGTTGGTTATAGAGAGAAGGTTGATTTGATCAGATTCTAATGAAATATTTTTGTATTTATTTTTTATTTTAGAAAACTGAAAATGTCTTCTAGTTTTGTATTCAAAAATGTTTTGCCTAGAATAATGTTTTCTTCAAAAATATGTTATGGGAATCATTTTCCTTCAAAAATCTATATTTTCATAATATCTATTTTATGTATATATTTCTATAAAAGTGTACTTTTATATTTTCATAGTGTTTTGTGTTCGTTATAAAGGGAAACGACACATTAAAGAAAGAATACATTGAGATGATCCAAAGATAACTACAATGCATCTATAGGATACAGTGATAAGACATACCAAGATTTATTATCAGCGGACATAGCATAATCAGACTAGCAAATGACACTGTGTTTATGTCAGAATCCAAAGGAAAAATAGAAGATAGCTGGGACAACTGAAACAAGATAATTAAAAATTAGAAATAATGTAGACTGCAAGAATACGGAATGCATGGTTGTGACCAAAATACAAAGTTAATCGATAGCGTGAGATACATACAGAGTTTGTCAATATATTGCAGACCTGTTCCGAAATACAACACTAAACAGCGAGTAACACAAGAAAAATACGATATTAAAGTCACATATTTCCAATCGGAAATTATTCGTCTTATAAATTACATAAAGAGTTTTGACATAAGAAAATGTCATTAGGAACAAAAAAAAGTGTGTGTGTGTGTGTGTGTGTGTGTGTGTGTGTGTGGAGAGAGAGAGAGAGAGAGAGAGAGAGAGAGAGAGAAAGAACTGAGTGAACTCTTGCGTAAAAGAAGAAGCAAGATGCAAGTACCGTTAACCGTAAGAACGTAGGTGGTCGATAAGGTCAAATTGGCAGTTGATCTCAAAAGTAACCTAAAATCTGCTGTTAACTGGAAACAAAAGAGAGATTGTTAAATTTAACGACTTCAAAATAAAACTATCTTTTTCTTTTTCGTATTTATTTCTGAGATGAGTAATTTTCAATAATCTTGAAATTATTTCGAACTTTTGTTCTCATCTTGGTTAATATAGGTGTTATAATAGACACAACGTTTGATGAGGACCAGACGGTACTTGGTCAAAACGTTGTGTCTATTATAACACCTATATCAACGAAGATGAGAACAAAAGTTCGAAATAATTTCAAGATTATTGAAAATTACTCATCTCAGAAATAAATACAAATTATGGCAAGTTGTATGAACCCACTAACATAATCCAGTTGTCAAAATCCATCTGACACTGAATATATAAGGCTCCAAAAATATACCACTAAATCCAGTCGGTGGCATTGTGGGTATAGTAGTTGGTTATACATGTGTTAGTATCATACAGTGGTCATGTGTTCGATCCTTGGAACCATATTTCTGTTAACTGTTGCCTCGCTACACTTTTAAATGTATGTATCTCTTTGTCAAATCCTTTGTAAATCATTTTGCGCCAATCAAGGCAATAAAGCCACCAAGACACAGCGGTTTGCTGAGCGAAAATTCTTTGTTAAATAATAACCTTTGTTTGTATTATCACAATATTTTGGTCATTGTGATCTCCAGTCTTCATCAGTGGCGAACAAAATTCCAACATGAAAGAACAGTAATTGATTTTGCAGGATATTTCGCAATAATCAACGAGATAATCCACATCAGCCAATCTATGGACATCTGACGATGAGTGGAGGGTACATGGTCGGAATGTTCTGTCTATAATAACACTTTTATTAGCCAAGATGCGAGCAAAATTTAGAAATATTTCCAGCATTATTGAAAACTATCTTCTATTCCTCATTTGATAACCATTTCTTCTGTCCATCAGCATGGCTGATGCTAACCACCAGGAGAGTGACCCTTTGCGCCTTCTCAGGCTAAACATTCTCTGTTGACATTAAGTGGAAATATGTTATTGAATCATTTCCTTGGTCTTCTCCAATGATTATTGTTTCTATGTGTAGAGCTAGGTAATTTTTCTGTTCAGAATCTATCTTACATATTTCTAAGTTTACCATCCGCCCATGAATCACTTGTTGCTGCAACATATTGTCTGATGTGCCTGCTATATATTTACAGATTCTTGATAAAATACACTTAGTAATGGAGTTTCCCTCTGCATTATTCTGTAAATACTTTCATGGTAATTGTTCTTATGAGCTTTGCTTTATGGTACATAGACAATAAGATTTTAGGTGCAGTGCTAGACTGGCAACAAGGTCAACTTTTACAGTTGACTTGTCTCGTTGTAACCGTAACTTCTTTATTAACAGTTTGCACTACATACCTGTGGAATTCTTTTTCGGCTCCACGCTTTCCAGTCAACTTTGACCTTTAAAAACTTAAGAATGTACTGTTCTCTTTTATTCCTCCCACCGCCTAATAATGTTTAATTTTTCTTATTCTTTTACGCTCAGTAAACCGCTGTGTCTTGGTGGCTTTATTGCCTTGATCGGTGCAAAATGATTACAAAGGAATTGGCAAAAATGACAGACCAAACCGTAATGTACGCTTTGAAGCAAAGAGATACATACATTTAAAAGTGTAGTTTAGCAAAAGAAAATGTGACACAGAAACTCGAAGGCGCGTAATGAATAATGTCTTCCAGAAACAAAGAGCTTACGACCATATCACATTGAAACAACGGTTCTCGTACAATCGTCGAAATTAAGCAACGTCGAGTTTGGCCAGTACTTAGATCGGTGATCGCTTGGAAATATCAGGTGTTGCAAGCTTGGATGTGAGCGTGTTGTAATCGAGTTCGATTTCCAGTAGTGTTCGTTATATTCAATTTTGTGCTAAAACCATAGGGAAAGGCATGAAACCGCTACGCCTCGGCTCAGCTATTGGTAAATTAGTAGAAACTGCGTCAGTAAAAATTATTGTTATCCCCAAAAAGTCTTACAATCTAAAAATACTCTCTGGCTTTAAATAACCTACAAAAGGTTGTAAAGTTGTAAAAACAAATCCGTCAATCAATCAATTAATAAATACAGCAGCTAATCAAAGCGTTAAGAGAAAATTCATTTTTCTTAAAAACCAAGACAATGTTGCAAAAGTGGTATGCAATATCTAATCTACATTTGTGACTAAATTTCTCATTTGAATTGTTACAATAGTTATATTTTGACTGCTGTCATAATCTTTGTTTGTATTATCACAATATTTTGGTCATTATGATCTCCAGTATTCATCAGGTGCTTGGAGTTCCGGGTTACCTTTCAGAATATTTTAAACTGACCATGTCTAGAAATATAACGTCTAATTCAACGGTAAAATGTTGAAACTAGCCAGGTAGTTTCCATACGTGGGCGATCATGTCTCTTTGGATATATGACTGACTAGGCAGAAGATTTCCCTGCGGTAGGTTTCCATTAATTTCAGCAGTAGACCGGTTACCAGCCAAAGCTATAGAACCAAAATGTTCCTGCTATTTATCCTATAGAAGAGAGGAGTTCATACCATAGCCAATGGTATTTGTGTGGAAGTAAATGAAACACAATCGTTTAGAATACGAACTCGGACCTTCGATTCCTTGTTCCCAGCCGATAATCATTGCACCCCAGGGCATATTTAGTCAGTCAGTTAAGTGCCATACGTGATACACGCTTTGGCGATCATGTCTCGGAAAAGACATGACTGACTGGGCACAAGATTATTCCGCAGTGGGTTGCAATTGTTTTCTGCGGTAGACTGGTTGCCAACCAAGGCTACAGAACCCAATCTGTCCTATTATTTAACCCATAACTGGAGGGAAGAGACGGATTAATACCTTTCCCAAGGGTAAAGTGAATGCGCGTAAGTGAATGCAAGGAATTCGACTGGAATTCGAACTCAGCTTCCCGATTTCGAATTCCAGTCGAATTCCTTGCATTCACTTATTAAACTTAAATTCATAAAGTCCAGGTAAAATAATTTTTCATCATAACAAATACCATGAAAGTAGTTATAAGATATGCAATGAGCGGTGAGAAAATGACTGAATAATATAATATTGTGAAATCTTCTTTGGATTTTATCAAGAAACTCTGAATATAGAGCAGGAGCACTAGCTTATAACTAGCAACAATATTGTTGCCCCACAGAAGGATGCTGAGAATTTTGATGAAAGCTGGCTAAAATAGTACTAAATCATACATAGTACTAAATCATACAAATGTAAGAGTAATGAGGAAGATTTAAAGAAAATTGTAAGCAAAATATTTTTCTTGTTTATGTGAATTTTTTAAATTTAAAAATTATTTTTTTATTCACATTTTAAATCGATTTTTCCAGATAATTTTTTAATTTTTATTCATTGTATAAAAATAAGAACACTCAAGAAAATTTATGACAAGAAAATTAAGAACTTAATGATATACTAATATTATCGTAAATGTGTTTTTTTTTAAGCTAATGCTTTGAAAATGCTCCATACTAGTAACAGAGGGTTAAAATCTCTGATATTCATCAAAATTTAATTATTGTCTATAATTTGAAGAGGATAGATAAAATATCCAACAATGTTCGGAGGCTCAAATCTCATTTTATATAATTTCTCTTATCAACTCGATGTTTCGACTGATCAACTCAAAAGAGCTGAGGATTAAATCCTTCGAAATGTGTCAACCTTCAAATGAAAGATTTGGAGACTGTTAGATAAAGTTCAATTATTTTCAAATTAATCTTTTTTCAGTTTGTTTATTTCAAAACGGTTGTTTTTTTTGCTTTTACATGCCAGCATTAATAATCGATTATAGCAGTCAATACTTCAATGCGCTGATTTTAGCCCTCATCTCAGTAAGTGTACTCACGTGAATATTAAACTTTTCGGCGAAAAAAAAAATAATATGGATGTTTCTTTGATAGAGCATCCTTCGCGTAGTTGTTTAAATCTTTAATGTACTCACTGCCTGGAAGTATATTTCATAATTTAGTTTTCTTTTTCTATGCGCAGTAACCATTAAGGATGTGGGCGATCATGGCCCTTCAACAATGTTCTATTCTTTGTGCTCTGAATATTAGTTATGGTTACACTACTAATTTTCGTTTTTAAATTTACACACGCTCGTCACTAACCGTTTCAATTTGTCTTCTTACTTTCAGTATATCACATGAGTGTTAAATTCTCCAAGTCCGTTTTCTTCATTATGTTTCTTAGAAATTTCAGCATTTTCTTTCTGATTCAAAGGAAAATATTTTACTTAGCATTTTCTTTGAATCTTCCTCATCACCCTTATATTTAGTCTATGAGATTCTCAGCATCCTTCTGTGCGGCAACATATTTGTTTTTTCAATTCTACTTTTCGTCTATGAATAAAATGTCCAGAATTCACTTCTATATAAGAAGACACATATTATATAGAAGGTCAACAATTTCTTTTTTGTTTCTAACGAAATGTTCCTTTTTATTAAAACTTTGTTTTGTTTTGGATTACATATTTGGCTATCCCAAAGCCTCTTCGGCTTTCAGTGTTACTTTTCACTCCATTGTTAAAAAGGGTACCAGTTATGGAAATTTTTGTCATTGTGATATGGCCGATTTTCTGTTCACATCTTGTATTTTTTCTTCATACTGACAAACAATGCTATGTTATTATTACAATGTGCTCCTGAGTCGAACTTATACACTGTATATAATTATTTAAACATTGATCCGTTTAAAATTTTATAATTTCAGGAAAATGCTTTTTTCAGCTTTGTGCATATTCCTTAATATAAAAATGATATTTGTTTCATTTTTTATCTCTTTTCATTAATTTGGGGAATAATTACCGAATAAACTCACGTATAAACCGACTTAATGTATAATGTGACCATTGAGTACTATGTATGAATTTTAAACCTTCAATAAAAATTTACCTGTGTATAGTGCTAACGGTTACCAAAACTTTTAACCTCTTAAAAATGACCCGTGTAATAGTGCGATACTTGAGTATATGTTGTATATTTTGCCCTTAAAGGTAATAATTGTTACTGTCGATGAATTTCAGGATCATTTATAATAAATTTGTTACAAGTTAAGGAATTTGAATATAATATAATTTGCGCTCGGAGTATTTTTTTACATCTTATAATGCAAAAATATTGCCCAGTCAAAGAAACAGACTTTCATATTCACAGTCATACATGGCGTTGAAGCCGTTAAGAATTGATTTATCTATCATCTGCTTTATCGGATCATGGCTTAAAAATGGCTTCAAACGAATTAAAATTCATAAATCGAAGACGCTCCTTAGATTCGCGGTACTTAAGATATAAAAGGAATTTTTAAAATTAAAAATCTTTATGGAAGCTTATATTTTAGTTTTAATTTCAAGCTAATATACTTAATTTATTATGTTAATAAAGAAAATACTTTGCTCTATTTTATAAGTACTTGAAATTGACTGGAGTAGTTCTTACTTCGAAATTTCTCAATGTATGATTTAGTACTATTTTAGCCAGCTGTCATCAAAATGTAATTTTCTTTATTCAAAAACCTACCGAAAATGAAATATATGTTTCTGACACTTGATATAAGGAATACTAGTTGATTTAAAGTTTAATTAATCTAATTCGAAACGTATATTACTTATTTTAAGTCTAAAATATCGCAGAAATGCATTTTTTAACACAGCGGTAGCTGTTCATTTATGTTGACAGAGACACGTAAAACTAGAACACTAATCTCCCTTATATGTGATTTTGCTTGGCACTTCTCCATAGTGCTCCGTTTCGTCCTCAGGATGAAGGGTCGGTAAACTTCGATCATATATTAGAGAAGATTAGCAAAATCCTCACTGGATTTCTCTCGGCCAACTTTCAAATAGGTGGTGATTTCAGTGTTCACCAAAAAGAGGGGTTAATCCATAATGCGGAAGACAGATATTGCAAAGAATTCTCCATCATTTATAATTTGATTCAGTTAATTGAAGAAGCCAATCGAGTCCTGGATATGTCGGAATAAATGCACAGTAGAGGTTTTACCTCTCCGTTGGCACGACTGGTCATTCCCTAATCAATTGACTCCAAACGAATGACATCTCCTGAATTGCCCTATCATATAACAGTTTTAGTTATGAGAAAGCAAACTGGGACCGCTTTCGGTCTTATATGACGGTAGCTCCTTTCCCAGCCTTCATCAAACATGCCGCCTCCAAAACTGCTACTCTTATCTCCAATAGATAATTTCTAGAATGGAGTGTTTTATACCCCCACCCAACCCCCGAAACATTCAGCAAAATCTAAGCCGTCAGCCCTAGTTCACCCCTGAAGGCGCTAGAGCCATAGCTGCCCGAACCTACTACTTCAACATCTAACGCAGTGAACGGTGTAGTTTGGTCCTTACTTCTTTCAGAGCAACCGCAGTCACTGTAAGAGAGTTCTGGAAAACGTAAAGTGCAGCTGTTCAGTCCAAGAATGAAAAGAAATAAAGTGAATCTTGCGAATTCTGGAAGATCACCAACCAGATTATGAAAATGAGGCAAAGCGACTGTGACTACTATGATAAATAGCCCCGAAGTCATATCCACCGCTGCGGACGAAGCGAAGATTTTCGCCTTAATCTTTGGCTCAAACTCAACGTTATATGACAAAGACTGTCCCTTCCCCAAGGTCTCACGTCTCACTTAACACAATAATCATTTCAGTAAAAGAAGTTAAAAACCACTTTAAAAAATGCTACTAGCCTACCTAAAATTACAGTGGTTGTTCTTAATAATATAAACTCAAAATTATCCCCGATTTTATAAAAAATATTTAACTGCTGCTTGAAGATAATTTTCCCAAGCATGTGGCTGGTAGCAAGCAGCGCATGTTCGGTCTTTAAGAACGCAGCAACCCACTCCTAGTACAGACCCATTAGTATCCTAAATAAGTATCAACAGAACTCTTTCTGAGGCCATTATTAAAAAGAAGGTCGTCGAGTACCTGGATAGAAACAACCTCTTGAGCGACGAACAGTACGGGTTTCGATCGGTTCGATCTATTGCTGACGTCCTAACTACACACAGAATTGACGTCATGCATACCAAAAGGGGCAAAGCATTCGATATCTTGAAAGCGTTCGACAAGGTGTGGCATAAAGGTTTAATACACAGCTCCTCAGATACTGATGTCAGTCAGTTAAGTGCCATACATGATACACGCTTGGGTGATCATGTCTCGAAAGAGACATGAATGACTGGGACGAAGATTATCCCACAATAGTTTGCCATTACTTTCTGATTGCCAGCCAAGGCTATAAAACCCAATCTGTCCTGTTATTTAACCCATAACTGGAGTGAAGGGACGGATTAATACTTTTTTCAAGAGTATTTGCACGTAAGTGAATGCAAGGAATTCAACTTGAATTCGAACTCGGCTCCCTGATTTCTCGTTCAGAGGCGACATCCACAGACCCCGAACTAGTTATGATGAACGGATGTACCCACGAGAGAAATCCGTGCCTAGAGTGGATATTGGGCCTCATACTCATACATGACTGCAAGTGAAATTCGTATATACGATCCATCACTAAAGATGCTAGTAAAATAATTGGCTCCCTATACACCTCACGCTGTTATCTACTTTTATAAGAGCCATATCAGACCGAGAGCTCGATTACTTTTGTTATATCTGGACAGCAGCCGTTCAGACCTAACTTTCCAGTCTTCAAAGTGTTCTTTTTAGAGAAGAATTAATTTCCACACGCCAAAATCTTTCTCACCTGTTGGGGCATATAGCAAGTCTCTCACTGCTCTATTGATACAACCATTAAAAGTGCTAAGAACAAATGTATCACTTAATTCCACCAGGTCTGAAATTCACGCCTAGGACCGGTCATGCGACATTCATAGTAGCAAGTTGTTGTGGATTCCGGGTGAGGAATCATACGAAATGCAAAACCGATATAGATATAGAAATGTAGAACAACAAAACCGATATAGATATAGAAATGTAGATTATATTGAACGTAATATACAAACTTGAATGCAGGTTAGTAAATCCAGGAATACTATTAGTAAGAAATAAATATATACAAGTTTTGAAGTGAAGTCGTTGGAAATAGTATCTCCGTGTATATTATTCTAACCGAGTGGATCTCGGTAACTTACGTATTAGTTCCGGTACTCTCCGATAACAGGCACGGATCTCTACGATTATTCTCCACTGCTAACTGCAACTACTGTTCTCTCTATGGTAGGAGTATATGTACACTCAGTCGAGTCCATTATCATAAAAAAGGGGAGATCCCACAACACAAATCACCCACACTCTCTCCGTATTCTATCAGCGAGAAGTAAGTTTCATTAAAACAGCTCTTTATATAGAAAAAAATCCCAAGATGATGTATTCCCAATCATTACAATCTTGACCTGTTGAAGTCTAGAGGCAAACGTTATATTCCCCTTCTATGCATATAAACTAACCTTTAATGTAACCTTTTACAGGGTGAACCATGCTGTAGAAAAATAAAAATAAAAAAATTTTATCTAATGTTTTTATACGGTGGATATATCCGCAAAAATGATTGAATAATATAACGCAAGAGCCTTTTTGATATATATTTTTAAGTACTAAGAAATCTTTAAAATTTAGGAAAATACTTTCTGAAATCTAATATTTTATTGAATTTTGATACTTTGGCTTTAAATTTACTACAATTATCGCTCTTTCTTTCTGATAATGTTCAATAGGAACACCCGTACCAACAAAACTCAGAGCATTTATTTTTATGCAAAATAATTCAAAAGGTCTAAAGTTTTATAAATTATTCTAATTAAAAGAAAAAAATGAAAACAAAACTTATAAAAATTCATTATTCATCCAAAAATGTTTAAGACATCAGTGTTCGTAATATATCTCAGTCATAAAATTAATTAAATGCTTTTCTAATTAAATAATCTATTAATTCAAATGCGTTTTTTTATGTTACGATTCAGAGCAGATATCGGTAGGAAGGTACTGATGTTACAAAAGAAATTAGATTATTTTAAATCTTCAAGGAGTTCTGCTTTTAATTAATATAGTCATTAAGAATTATCTCGTTGAATTTCTCGAATTTTCAAAAAATAAAGTAAGTGGGGTGTAACACATGATAAAAATATTTTTATCAAAATATAAAACAAAACATTCCTAAAATAATTTAATTCATTTGTAAATAAGTCGTAGCAGTTCAATTTAAATCCGGCAGTTATATGATTTTTTTATAAATTAATGTGTTTTTCATTGCAAACATTTACTATGTTGATTTAGAATCCATCCGATGACGCAAGATAAAATTTTAACCAAAATTTAGAACGTTCGACAAACGATTAAAAAAAATAGCTAATCAAAAAATACTTTGGTCTTTTTTCTTAAAAATAGCATAAAAACTTTGACGATGAAACAGTTTTTATCAAGTTTGAGGCATTCTTTCGTCATAGTTTTTCAGCGGATTAAATGAATCTTAAACACGATTATCTTTCATCCAACACCAAAGACCGGCGTTAAATGTTTACGTAGAAATAACTTTAGCAAATAACAAGATCATCAAGAATTAAATAATTTCCAGAACAAAAATGAATTGTACAGACAATTTGAAGAGAAAATAATAACATAATCAAGCTCATAACTTTCCACATTACCATAAACAAAACGTTTGGAAGGAAACGTCCATAAATATTAGAAAGCTCGATAACAGTAACTGGATATTTACAATAAATTAATGCCAGTTGTTCGCTGTATGGAAATCGTTAATGTTACCATTATCACTAAGCCAGATCGATATCAGATATATGAAAAACGAAACTGTAACAATACGTTTAAAAATATAATTGTTTCGCAGTCCGCCAAATCCGAATAGCCTTATGGGAAACATGAATTATGCTAAAAGAGACGCCGCTGCAAACAATAATATTGCGCATTATTGTAAAAATTTCAACTTGATAATTACCGGAAATATTTATGTTCATTTAAGATAGAAATAAGACAGAGTTTACCTTAAAAACTCAGCGAAGCATATTATTGGAAATTACTTCATAGCATATACAAAAGATAGATAGATAAATAAACAGCTTATGTAAATTTATACAGATTTTTTTTCTTGTTATTCACTTAATTATTTTGTCGAATTTTATCCGTATCTCCAACACAAATATATAATAAAGTGTGTACCCCTGCCATCAAAAAATGACGGAAAAATATATACACATTCATCATTCCAATGTTTCCTACAAACTAAAAGGACTTATGACACAATTAAATTTAATAGAGCAACATATACAAACGAAACAATGAATAAAAAAAGGAAACAGAATACGAATCATTTTTCTTCAAAGTTCGAAAAATTTACACGTCTATATTATATTATATTATATTATATTGTATTATATTATATTATATTGTATTATATTATATTGTATTATATTATATTATATTGTATTATATTATATTATATTATATTATATTGTATTGTATTATATTATATTATATTGTATTATATTATATTGTATTATATTATATTATATTGTATTATATTATATTATATTATATTATATTGTATTATATTATATTATATTGTATTATATTATATTGTATTATATTATATTGTATTATATTATATTATATTGTATTATATTATATTATATTATATTATATTGTATTATATTATATTATATTGTATTATATTATATTATATTATATTATATTGTATTATATTATATTATATTATATTGTATTATATTATATTGTATTATATTGTATTATATTGTATTATATTATATTATATTATATTATATTGCATTATATTATATTATATTATATTATATTGTATCTATATATCTGTCGATCTATGTAACTTTTAGTTTCTTCCTTTAAAAGCCGATAATAAAGATGTAGATCTGAGTTAAAATGCATTTTCAAAATAGAATTATATGTCAAAGGATTAAAGAGGAATGTGTGTTTGCTCAGAGAATATTCTGAAAAAAGTTTCCCCAGGGAGCCCTCTAACCAAAATCAACAACATTTCACAAACAAGAAAGTTCCACTCTTTGTTTAGTCTTCGTTTCATTGTATAAAAAACACAGGCGTGTCCAAAAATTCCGATTTTAAAATCTTTCTCTTCCTGCGTCAATTTAGTCAAAGGACTAATCTAAACTTATTTATAAATGGAACTTTGTGTGCGCGTGTGCGTGTGTGTGTGTGTGTGTGTGTGTGTGTGTGTGTGTGTGTGTGCGTGTGTGTATGTGTCCGTTACCTATAGACTCAGAAACGGCTGAACCGATTTTCTTGAAAATGTACACATTTGTACTATAAGCGTCTGCGAGAGTTCTTAGCTAGGTTTTGTGTCGAGGTACTCCCGATAAATATCGAAAATCGATAATCGAAAAAATTAGGTTATAGACGGAGTGGTCCGATTTTAATCAAATTTGATACACTCATAGACAAAGACATAAGAAACGATATTCAGAAGTTTCAAGGTTGCAGTTCTTACAATAGTGCAGAATATATATATATATATATAAGGCAGGATGTTTGTGTGTGTGTCTGTTAATCTGTCTGTATGTCCTTTGTACAAATCTAAAATTTTTATCCGATTCTCACCAACATCACACAAATATTTTTTAGGCTAAGTCTTAGCTCCAGGACCATGGATGAGTTTTAAAGCCTTCATCACACCCGAGCTATCCTGCTAGTATATAATAAGTTTCATCACTTTTATTGCCAGTATTGTTATTATTAAGATGCCTTTTTATTCCTAAAATATTCGGATCGAGTCGGCACGTAGCCCAAAGAAAACACCCGATACGAGTAATCAACTAACAAAAAAAGTGCTCAATTCTTACGCAGAGCAGAATAAGTAAATTGTGTTGTGTCTATCAGCACCGTCAATGTTATTGTAAACCACTTGAAGACACCAAATAGTAGAAGGCTGGGTTGCGAAATAATTCATTTAAAATGAAAAATATTTCAAACTTCTACAATATAAATGTATTGAACACATTTTAATACACCTGTGTACTGTTCTAATTAACTATGACCAAAAAAGTAAGTAGTTACACACACACACACACACACACACACACACACACACACACACATATATATATATATATATATATATATATAGCATAATGATGATCCACGTATACTGCCTTAATATGTACAGGAAAAAATACCAAAAAGTTGTAAGTTTAAAAATGTATTTTTTTGACAGTATTTATTTATTTCTACTATTATATATATATATATTTGATATTTCAGACCGGCCTCGGCCTTTCATCAGAAACAAATGATTTTAAAATTTAAACTAGAAGCGTTATATATATATATATATATATATATATATATATATAAAATCTGTCTCTATCTCTCTCTTTTCGCTCGCACGCACACTCGCACACACACAATCATACACACACGAACTTCCGCACCCACACATACACACGTGTGTGTGTGTGTGTGTGCGGAGAAAGAGAGAGAGGTAGAGAGATTTTTTAATCGTTTAACCTGAAACAAAGCAATAATCCCATTAGATCAACATCCATCTCATTCATAGTGAAAGAATGAAAAGACTTTAGTGAGGAGATTGAGGAATGAACAACAAAAGAGCAGTGTTCATGAATGCAGAAGATGGTGATTGACGTTGCATTTTTTTTTAATGATTGTAGTTATCAGGGAAAATATGTATATCCGGGCGCGTTTAGATGTCGGTTTCTTTCAAATTTTATTTTGGTTCTAAGGAAAAAACAACAATGGAAATACCGATTTTAGAACCATAAATAAAATTTAAATAATAATAAATACAAAAATAGCAGTTCTCTTCAAATAGTTTTGGCAATTAAAGTTCAACAACAAAAACTCAATTACTACCTTGGACGTCATCGTGAAAAGAAATCTTATAAAGGATTAGGAAATAGATATATCTTATGCCTTTTACAGAAATTTGTCATCTTAAATCACCTAAATAGCAATAACTTATTAAACAAAAGAAGTGAATTGATGACAACATTCAAACACAGATATAAATAACTGCTTAAATACTTAGACTCGGATTAACATAGACCAACCTTTCATTTTTTTTTCTTTTTATTTCTACATTTATTTCTTACCTGCTATATTTTTTCATTTTGCTTATATATATATATATATATATATATATATATATATATATATATATATAGGGTAATGGTTGCTACAATGTTTTTAAGTTCATAGTATCACTACACAAAAAATTTCTCATGTTTCGAAGCCAGCCCATTGTGTTTTGGCTTCAGTATAACGCTCTACATTTGTATCCAGCACTCTTCATAAAAGTAAATGCATGAACAAAAAGGTTAATAAACCTACGAATTCAACAACTTACAATATATATATATATATATATATATATATATATATATATATATATATATATATACACACACTAGCGAGCATAAAGATCAGAACGATGTTAAGAAAAAGTTTAAATGTCAAATAACTTTTTACTTTAAAGCTTCATAGAACATTTTATCAAGGAAAAAAAGAATATGGAGATAAATTATATTATTCCAAAGTATAAAACTCAATAAACGTATTTTTATAAAGTTATAAGAATAATTGCATAACTTTAAAAAAATAAATGGTCAAAAACATCATAACAATTAAATAAGTCCATGAAATTTGATAATTATTCTGCATCATGGATTTTAATCGTATCACCCCGAGCAAGGCGGTAACGCCACTGATGTGCAGGGGGCTACGTAATCGTGAAAAGATCGGAAAAGAGAAAGCCGGAAACCATATCCTAAACAAGGAACAAGGGATGAGCCTCTTAACCTGTTCAATAGACATGGGTGGAGTGTGAACCGGGCGATAAATAGATCTATCTACTCCAATTGAAAAAAAAACAACAACAACAAAAAAAACAAAGTGAGAAGATTGGAAAAGAGAAAGCTGGAAACCACATCCTAAACAGGGAACAAATCTATTTTCGAAGCACTTCTAACGATGAATGATAAGATTTAATGACCACATTTTATCTTTAAACACCAATAAATACAGTAAAAGTCAGTCAGTCAGTTAAGTGCCATACGTGATACACGCTTGGGTGATCATGACTCGAAAGTATGCTTTGTGCGGTAGACTGGTTGCCAACCAAGGCTATAAAACACAATCTGTCCTGTTATTTAATCCATATGATATAATCCATATCCAATGCACCACATCCTTTCATTCTTTCCCCCGCAATAATACTTCTAACAATTATAAATTAAACCCTTTTTATTTTTGCTCCTTCCTTGTTTAATTTTTAACTCTTAATTTGAAATTTTACTTCTTAATTTTGTTCATTTTTATTTTAATTTGTTTTATTTATGTAAATCTTAACATTTTAATTATCCCTATCTTTTTTGTGTATATGTAATATTTGTATATTTCATTTTTAAGACACAATATTTACGCTCGATCCTTTATTCCAATCTTCATAGATAGACGGGTAAATAGATAGAATAAGAGACTGCGATGTGAATAAGGAAATGAATCAATTATAAAGGGTGCGCAAAATAGATAACAAGATATCTATTGAATTATAGTAAGGAAATTTAAAGGCATATCTTTACATAAATATTCCAAATCATCGCTCTTTCAATATATATATATATATATATATATAGGATTCAATATATATTTATATATATTCAATATATATATATATATATATATATATATATGAATTTTAGTTGAAACATTATTTTTAATAGATACTCGCATTTGAGTAGATAGTCTGTTTTAACTTAATCAATCGATTAACGTCAATTCAATCGGGTTTCAATGCTGGATAAAAACCAGTCAGATGTCTAACTGATGATAACGGCTGATGAGCTGTGATACAGCGAAACAGATTTGTCTGCGGATATATATATATATATATATATATATATATATATATATATATACACTGGCCTGAAATTTTTTTACAAAATTTTGTTAGAAGATTTGTGTCATTCGGCATGATTCGAACCTGGGATCCTTAACATCACAGTGAAAGCCGTTAATTTATCTGATGCGTTCATGAACTCTCGATCACGAATAATTTTACAGTCTAAACAATGTCAAATCAAGCTTTATAAGCACAATATTCCGATTTCTCGTAATATCTGTTTCTACTCTGAAAGTGTAACTTAGTGTAAAAAAAAAATTAAACAGACAATGTCGCATAATGCAAAAAAATCAGTTTTGGACAGTGTTTCTCATAATCTCTCAATTTTAGTTTTATATATTACCTGGCATATTTGCTGATTATTATATGAAACAATTAAGAAATTGCGCCTTAATCTCGATACAATCCTTGTAGTAATGTACCCAATTTTTAATTGTTTCTCCACAATATTTTGGTTGGAGTAATTTTTTTCGTTTTTCTTTTTTCTTTTTGTCTTGTTTTGTTTCGGCGTCAGGAAATCTAGTCAGGCGGGAAAATTTAGATTGCTTTATGGCTGTGGCAATATGGCAATAGCTCCCGATACATTCCGGCGGGGGGTTGAGGGAGAAATGCACTCTCTGTGACTTAGGGCAAGAGTGATGTCGTTCATGACACAAGAAACACCGCTGGAAGGACTTCGTGCAGGGAGCGTCCTACGGCAAGCAATTTTGCATCAACGTCCGGATATGTATATTTTTCTCATTCGCGTTTGTCTTGAGGCTACTTTGATTTTTTTTCTATTATTATTATTATTATTATTATTATTATTATTATTATTATTATTATTCTTCATACACTTTTTTTATTTACTTTCAATTCTGACGTCGGAATTTATTTTTCTCATTCTTTTAGTTCTTTCTTAATTCTTACTTTCTTTCTGGTTATTTTCTTTATTCATTCATATTCTTCTTCAATCGCTTTGTCTTCTTCAATTTAAAAATGTTTCTTTCTATTTTCTTTCTTAAATTTTTCATTATTGATTTTTTTTTCTCGCTCTCTCTCTTCCTTTCTTAAGAAAGTTGATCTTTTTGTTGATTTCTTCCTTCTTTTTCGCTATTGTTTTAACACACGAATTATTAACTTTTTGCAGGGTGACTTAATCTTTTTTTTTTTTCTAATTTTCATTTCTATTCACTTACATACATTAAGAGTAGATTCTATTTTTCTTTCATTTTTTTAGTTGATTGTTTTCGTCGTTGCTTTCTTGTTTCATTTTTTGGTTTCGTCTCACGATTTAGACTGGATGTGCGTTGTGGTACAGTGGATATCGGCTCGGAATGAGAAACTGAGGAGCCGAGTTCGAATTCCAGTTGAATCCATTGTGTTCATTTACGCGCAAATACCTTTGGGAAATGTATTAATCTGTCTCTTCCTTTCAGTTATGGGTTAAATAATAGGACAGATTGGGTTCTATAGCCTTGGTCGGCAACCAGTCTACTGCAGAAAGCAATGGCAACCTACTGCGGGATAAGCTTCTGCCCAGTCAGTCATGTCTCAAAAAGAGACATGATCGCCCAAGCGTGTATCACGGATGGCACTTAACTGACTCACGCTTTCTCTTCTAATTTATTTTGACTTTTAGTTACTGCGTTTCTTCTTCAATACAATTGTCTGATTTTTCCTTCTATTTATTTTATTTTCTGAATCCTCTTTCATCTGGTTCATATTTCTATCATTTTTTTTTTTATTTTTCCTTTCTTTGCCTTTCGATCCTTTTAGTTTCTTTAATTCAATTCTTTTATTTCAGTTAATTATTATAGATAAAAAAAAGTTTGAAGAAAAGTTTTTTTTTTTTTACTTTGTTGTTATTACTTTTATTTTATTTTATTTTATTTTTATTTAATTCCATTTTTGTAACGCGTTCTTTTTTATCATTTTTAAGTAACAATTTTTTTTGTCTAGATTAAAAATTTATGCGTGAAGTCATTTATAATTCAGCATTTTTTACTCTATTTCCACGTATTATTCATTCCTGGTGACCCCCCCTCTCTCTCTCACTCTCTCTCTCTCACTCTCACTCTCTCTCTCACACACACTCTCTCTCTCTCACTCTCACTCTCTCTCTCACACACAGATACTCTCTCTCTCTTTGTCTCTCTCTCTCACTCTCTCTCTCACTCTCACTCTCTCTCTCACACACACATACTCTCTCACTCTCTCTCTCTCACTCTCTCTCTCACTCTCTCTCCCACACACACATCTCTCTCTCTCACTCTCACTCTCTCTCTCACACACACATACTCTCTCTCTCTCTCTCACTTTCTTTCTCACTCTCACTCTCTCTCTCACACACAGATACTCTCTCTCTCTTTGTCTCTCTCTCTCTCACTCTCTCTCTCTCACACATACTCTCTCTCTCACTCTCTCTCTCACTCTCACTCTCTCTCACACACATACATACTCTCTCTCTCTCTTTGTCTCTTTGTCTCTCTCTCACTCTCTCTCTCACTCTCACTCTCTCTCTCACACACACATACTCTCTCTCTCTCTCTCTCACTTTCTTTCTCACTCTCACTCTCTCTCTCACACACAGATACTCTCTCTCTCTCTTTTCTCTCTCTCTCTCTCACTCTCTCTCTCTCACACATACTCTCTCTCTCACTCTCTCTCTCATTCTCACTCTCTCTCACACACACATACTCTCTCTCTCTCTCTCACTTTCTTTCTCACTCTCACTCTCTCTCTCACACACAGATACTCTCTCTCTCTCTTTGTCTCTCTCTCTCACTCTCTCTCTCTCACACATACTCTCTCTCTCTCACTCTCTCTCTCACTCTCACTCTCTCTCACACACACATACTCTCTCTCTCTCTCTCTTTGTCTCTCTTTTGTCATTGGTAATTGAGTTGGGGTCAAAAAGAGATAAACTCCTTTAATGCTACGTTATCCATTTTATATGACAGATTTTTTGGGTACATTGACTGAATTGTTAACAGTGTCTTCCAAAAGGATGTAACCATGAGTTTATGAATAAGCGTAAATGCATATCATTGGTTATAAACATAATAATTGTTATAATTGGCGGCCACAATCTGAACAATATAAGATACGCAGTTGTCGCAGTGCTGATAGTAAACCAGGAAAGGAAACTACAAAACCTTCTCCATAAGATAGCGAAGAAAAGCGAAATGAAACGACTAAATATAAATAACAAGAAAATTGAATGCATGGCCAGTCAGTCAGTTAAGTGCCATACGTGATACACACTTGGGTGATCATGTCTCTAACTACACACAGAATTGACGTCATGCATACCAAAAGAGGCAAAGCATTAGATATCTTGAAAGCGTTGTGGCATTAAGGTTTAATACACACCTCCTCAGATACGGATGACAGTCAGTTAAGTGTCATACGTGATACACACTTGGGTGATCATGTCTCTAACTACACACAGAATTGACGTCATGCATACCAAATGAGGCAAAGCATTAGATATATTGAAAGCGTTGTGGCATAAAGGTTTAATACACAGCTCCTCAGAGACGGATGACAGTCAGTTAAGTGTCATACGTGATACACACTTGAGTGATCATGTCTCTAACTACACACAGAATTGACGTCATGCATACCAAAAGAGGCAAAGCATCAGATATCTTGAAAGCGTTATGGCATAAAGGTTTAATACACACCTCCTCAGATACAGATGACAGTCAGTTAAGTGTCATACGTGATACACACTTGGGTGATCATGTCTCTAACTACACACAGAATTGACGTCATGCATACCAAAAGAGGCAAAGCATCAGATATCTTGAAAGCGTTGTGGCATAAAGGTTTAATACACAGCTCCTCAGATACGGATGACAGTCAGTTAAGTGTCATACGTGATACACACTTGAGTGATCATGTCTCTAACTACACACAGAATTGACGTCATGCATACCAAAAGAGGCAAAGCATCAGATATCTTGAAAGCGTTATGGTATAAAGGTTTAATACACAGCTCCTCAGAGACGGATGACAGTCAGTTAAGTGTCATACGTGATACACACTTGGGTGATCATGTCTCTAACTACACACAGAATTGACGTCATGCATACCAAAAGAGGCAAAGCATCAGATATCTTGAAAGCGTTGTAGCATAAAGGTTTAATACACAGCTCCTCAGATACGGATGACAGTCAGTTAACTGCCATATATGATACACGCTTGGGCGATCATGTCATTTTAGAGACATGACTGACTGGGCAGAAGATTATCCCGCAGTTGGTTGCCATTGCTTTCTGCTGTAGGAGGACACAGAGACCGAAACGTGATAACAACAAAGTTGCAGACTGTAGCCTGACAGTGATATACTCTTGGGCGATCATGTCTCGAATAAGACCTGATTGAATATTATCCCGCAGTAGGTTGCCATTACTTTCTGAGGTAGATTGGTTGCCAACCAAGACTGTAGAACTCAGTCTGTCCTGTTTTTAACCCATAACTGGAGGAAAGAGACGGATTAATACCATTCCCAAGGGTATTTGCGCATAATGAATGCAGAGAATTCAACTAGAATTCGAACTCGGCTCGCAGATTTCTCGTTTCGAGCTGATATACACTGCACCACATCCGAATGCATCGATATTCGTAAAAAGAAGAACCTAACTAAATGGTTGAAAGAAGGGAATGGCAAAGCAAGATTTGGGAAAAATAAAAAGAGTAAAGGTGTTAAGGTTTGTGTATATATGTCTACTAGCAGTATAGCCCGGCGTTGCTCGAGTATAATGAAGGCTTTAAAACTAATCTATGGTCCTGGAGCTCAGACTCTTTGGACGTTGCCACGAAAGACTAAAAAGGAATAGTTGTTTCCAGTTAAAGCAAAACCGTATACTGAAAGAAAAATGAATAGATGTAAGTCAATTTTGATTTCCTGGTATTGATATCAAATAAGTTTTTTTCGTCGGAAACTGAATTTTGAAGTCTAAATAAGTCCTCTGAGTAAATGATATCATGGCTGAGACTAAGAACTACAATTATACCTACATAGAACCAAACCCAAAGCAAAAACTAAAATAAAAATGCTGAAAAAATACAGACATACAGGCAGATAAACAGACACACACACAAACATCTTGCCTTTATATATATGTATATAAATATATATATATTATCGATTTTCTGCACTATTATAAGAACTGCAACTTTGAAACATCTGAATATCTTTTCTTATGTCTTTGTCTATGAGTGTATCAAATTTGATTAAAATCGGACCACTCCGTCTATAACCCGATTTTTTCGATTATCGATTTTCGATATTTATCGAGGGTACCTTGACACAAAACCTAGCTAAGAACACTCGCAGACGCTTATTGTATAACTGTGTAAATTTTCAAGAAAATCGGTTCAGCCGTTTCGGAGTCTATAGGTAACGGATACACACACACTGACACAGACACACACACAGACACACACCCAGACACAGACAAAGATCCATTTATAAATAATTTTAGCTAAAAAAAATCGATCGGTTCTTTGAAGCTCTCTCAAAAGCACCTGATACATTCTACCATGAGCTACAGCGTACGATGGATAAATTGTCGTCTAAATTTAAATGACGCGCAACGATGACACTGCCATTTCATTTTAACAGATAGATCAGTTAAATGCCATACGTGAAACATGCTTGGGCAATCATGTCTCGAAAGAGACATGACTGACAGGGTAGAAGATTATCCCGCAGTAGGTTGCCATTACTTTTTCCTGGTTGCTAGAACCCAAACTGTCCTGTTATTTGACCAATAACTTGAGTGAAGAGACGGATTAATATATTTTCATCAAGGGTATTTGCGCGTAAGGGAATGCAATGAATTCAACTGGAATTCGAACTCGGTTCTTCGATTTCTCGTTCGGAGCTGATATCCTCTGCACCACATCGCACATATTACACAAAAATATCATGAAATACTAAATAGCAAACTTATTCAATAAAATCACCGTTGGCTTTAATCAAGGTTTCCGGACGGCTTTGAAATCTCTTGCATTTGTTTTGGATAGCCTCTTTGCTTAAGTTGGTGTATGCTGCCATAATCATTTCCTGCAGTTCATTTTTGTTTTCACAGGAAGTTTTGTTGTTCTTTGGCTCAACTGCACCCCACACATAATAATCAAGGGGGTTGCAGTCTGGGGGAGTTAGGTGACCATATGTAAGTGGTGTTGTGGTCGAAAAAATTGTCTTACGGCCATGACTGGGTTTTCCCACCTGTGTGTCTGGGTGCTGAGTCTTGTTTGCAGCAGCACTACCTCCACTTGAGGTTGGCCTCGGTGTTTAATACAAGGCCCTATGGGCAGATCAATAAAAATATAACGTTGTCATCACTAGTAATCACCTTCGTAATCTCCATTAGATTCATCCAAATCATTTCGAGACCTCTGCACTGTTATCAGATTAGCACCCAGACTTACTGAAATGTTTATATTAAAGCTTATACCGTGAATGTCAAGCAGTATGCTGCTTCTAAGTTTATGGCAGAGTGCATTGTGTCATTTTTTTTTTCACAAACGGGGCACAACTGACCCTACTATACTTTGAAGCCGACAAAATCAAGTTACGCACATTCATATATAAAATAGCGACATTTTACTCATCGCAGTTTGTATTTTCACAAATCAGAACACAACAGATATGGAGTATTGTTGACACATTTGGTCTGGAGTTACCCACTTCCCACCAAACATGAGAGAATTCAGAAGCATTTGCGTTGTCTTGTGAGTGATTATTTATTAACCAATATTCAACTTCTTTCCCCAGAAATGAAACGTTACTAGCCTTTCATTACTACATATTTTCTTGGCATATGTTTAGCTGAAATGCTTTTTTTTAGTTTCACCATTCCAGACATTTACAGCTCGGATGCGCCAGTTCGCGTACACAGAACGTTATTCAATTGATAAGGAGAAAATTTAAACAGCTTCTTTCTTATAACTGTTGTTTTATGGAACATTCTTCTGTCGATATACTTCCCGATCACTATAATATCAACTCTTTCAAATCTATCCTCATAATATTCATATTTTACTTCTTTCCTGTACGTCCTTTTAACAATCTCATTTAGTAACCCTATTTCATCAGTGTCTTTCCGGCCAGGTATTGTGTGTGTAGGGGGACAACAATAAATAAAAAAGCCTTGTTGCCATATCTAGTCGGGTGTCCCTCTTATCCACCTAGAAGTCCTTGACAAAATCTAACAGTGAATCTGTAATGTGACCGATCCCAACTTGGCATCTCAGATGCAATCACCGGCGCAGTGTGGCTTCCCTGTGTCTCTTCTACTAATATTTTCTCGGCTTTTGCTCCAATGAACTTAGCTCCCTGCTGACCCCTATGTATGAATTTACTTGAGCCGCAAGATTAGCAACTGGGTTCCACCATTTTACTGTGAAACCAATAAAATGTAAACGCAAATTCTGCTCCAGGAGCTTCTTCTCCCGTACTTCTCGCTTGTGGAATTTCCTTCCGTTTACTTGCTTCCCTGACAGCTACAAACTCTAGGATTTTCAATAGATGATGTCACACCGTTAACAAAAACATATGCCTAAATGCAATGTAAAAGCAAAAATATGATGTTTAGAACGGCTTATGATTAATAGATATTTATTGTCTGTTACATTTAACAAGAAATGTTTAGAAAATTATCTACTGCCTCGATAAACTTTATATGTTTGTGTGTATGTATGTATGTATGTGTGTGTGTGTGTATAATAAAAATAATCACATTTGAATCTGGTCACAATACATTAAATTGCATTTAGACATATGGTTTTGTTAACATTTTGGTCTCAAACGTAGGATTGTCAATAGTCATCTCCTATGTCACTAACTTGCATCCTCTCTCTCTCTCTCTCTCATGCTCTTTCTCCGTCCACTCCGCTCTCCTCAGTATTCTTATCCTTCTCTTACCCACTTCCATACTTCTCCTATAACCTGTCATTCTTTCTCATAACTTTCCTCTTATGTAACCCCCTGCTCACTAGTGACAGTAAACTGCCTTGCTTGGGGCGATATGATTAAAAAAAACAATCATCTGTTTCTTAGGAAACTGTTTAATAGTTAAGAAAATAAAGAATAAGGATACGAAACGGGTGCTTATACTTGATATCAGAAAGAATGGTATGAAATTCTTCGGAAACAAAATGAGGAAAGAGGGTTTGACGAATTTGACACTCACAGAATATATTGAAGGCAAGAGGGACAGACGGAAATAAGGAGTACACCTTTTAGCACATTTGTGCATACGTATGGCAGAACAGAGATAAGGAGTGGTAGTGACAAAGGGGTACAAACGACTGGCAGTTGTTGAGATTCGTAATTATTTTATCCTTTCTACGATGCTCCTTTTAAACAGTCTTTTTACTCAATGTAACCCCTGCGGACTTACTTTGGGCGAAATGATTAACAAAAGAAAGAAGACCCTGAAGAGACATGGCATCTAGAAAAAAAAGAAGATATGTTAAATCTAATTTATTTATGTTTAAGGTACACGTATTCTCTACAAAAAATGAAATTATACATGAACGCATGGTTTTATTTGATTTTGTTGCCTGAAGTAAAATTCCAAATACTTATTTTGTTCTGCACAGAACAGCCACACGCAAGTCAGCTCAAATTTGGTCTGATGAGTGGAAGTTGATCCACGATCTCTTGTATATAATTTTTTTTAATAGTTTCACTCCAAGCAAGGCAACCTCACCGCTACTTGTGCACAGTAGGTTACATAAGAGGAAAGTTATGAAAAATAAGGACAGGTTATAGTAGATGACAGGAAGTTGGTAAGAAAAGGGTGAGAATACTCGTGTGATGAGAGTGGAATGGACGGAGAAAAGAGCATGAGAGAAAGGATGCGCGTCAGTGAGATAGAAGATGACTATTGACCGTACATTTAAATTCTGTCGCGGAAGCAAGTATACGGAAGGGAATTCCACAGGCGAGAAGTGCGAGAAAAAATGCTGATCGATTAGAAGTTGCGCTTACATTTTATTGGTTTCACTGTAAAATGGTGGGACCTAGCAGCTAGTCTAGTAGCTTGAGTAAATTCATACATTGGAGGGACCAGTGAGCTAAGTTCATCGGAGCAAAAGCCGTGAAGGTTTTTGTAGAAGAGACATAGGGAAGCCACACTACGCCTTTGAGAAAGTGACTGCATCTGAACGGCCAAGTCGGGATCGATCCCATTACAGATTCTCCGTTAGACTTTGTCAAGAACCCAGAGGTGAATAGCAAGGGCATCCGACCAGATGTGGCTGTAGTATTCAATACATGAGCGGATGGATTCAGACGGGAAAAACTTCCTTGTTCTACAAAGTGAACCGACATTCTCAGCAGTGGATATAGCTATAGATTCGATGTAGTCATTCCACTTGGGGTCTGTGTTTTAAAAATTAATTTAGCCACAATTTCATTTGAAGAAATGGACGTTTTTAGTTGTGTAGACGCTTAAGAACACGCTATTAAGGTATGGCTTATGTAAATATTTTTTTATTTATGTAAATGTATTTTTACTGCTTGACTTGTATAAATTAACATTATTTTAGTTATCTCTCGGGCCATATATAGTGATTTGCTAAGCCTAGGTTAGTTGTGGTACATGACCGAAAATATGGAACTTTAAATTCTTCTTCTATGTGCCTTGTTCTTGCAGGACGTGGGTGATTATGTCCTCCCCCATTTCCCTATTTCTTGAAGCTCATAACAATGTTTCTCTTCTTTAACTCTCTCTAACTTTGCTCTGCCACCCATTTGTTCAAGCCCATCAAGTATGTCATACATTGTTTTCTCCGGTTTCTTTTTTCCTCTAGCTATCAAGTGAGTATCTGATTCTCGAAGCCCTCCTTCTTCATTAAATGTCTCTGAAACTTCTGCCGTCCTTTCTTGATGTTAAATATATGTTTCCTTTTCGTTTCCATCTTCTCCATCGATGCTCACATTTTCGGCTCATGGCATCCTCACAATCTTTCTGTAGAATTACATTTTGGTTACTTCAGGTCTTTCCTTCATCTTTGATGAGATTGACCAGAATTCGCTGCCAAATTTAACCAAACCCTTTATTTTGTTCACTGGGATATATAATTCTCATTCCATGTGCAATGTCACTTCCGGATGCCATGTAGTTATCTCTCTTTAACTCAGATCTTAAAGTTATTTGTTCAGGTATTGAACTCACATCTCTTTGTGTCTTCAATTGAACTAACCAACGCCTATATTCACTGGGTGATGTTTCCTTGATGAAGGACGGAGCGGACAACGGCCAAGACCCCGTGAATATGGCAATGTTCGAGCAGTCTAAAAAAAGCAGCATTCTTGTTTGCTGAAAGCAGAACGGCGTCACTCAGATGATTAAGAGAAGATTTAATATGTTCGTTTTTTGCAGTAATGAAAATATTTTTTACCCCTAGATAAATTACCTAATTTTCATTTATCTTTATAACTTAAAAACCTCCCTTTGGCGCGACACGACCTGATATCGCTTCTATTTAGTACAAAAGAGTACGCCAAGACCTTGAATTTATTGGTTTTAAGTTCTTTCATTAGTGTTAAACTGAGGAAATGCCTAATATTTCAAGTGTTTAACGAAGGAAATAATACAAGGAGTTGTTTGAATTATTTGTAGGGCTGCCTCCTCTCTTTATATTTGATAATGAACTGAGCCGGCAGAATCAAGGTAACATGTCACAGGCAATTAAAGCCAATATTCGGTGTCTATTGAAAAGTGAGAGAAGGTGGATTGCTGGGCCAGACTCGCTTCCAAAATTACTACCACCGTCTCGGATGTCGATAAACAACAATGCTATTCGGAGATATTCGGTATTAAACGATAATAGAGTCGCAAACAAAAGTGTAGACGCGAGCAAAAAAAAAAAAAAAAAAAGAAACCCTTAAAAAAACTTCCATTCATATCGTTTGTGTCAAACATACTTGATTTTATAAAACATTCAACTCAAGTATTTCCGCTCTGTTAAGTTCCCCGCGACAATAGAATGTCACACACACGCACACACACACACACACACAGACACACACATATATATATATATATGAGATTCTGTCTGTCTGTCTGTCTGTCTCTCTCTCTCTCTCTCTCTCTATATATATATATATATATATATATATATATATAAATATTATTACTATTATTATTATTCTGTTTCTAAGCTTTCGCCTCACATGAGCCATTTTCAGAGAGGTTACAGGGACGTTAACATAAAGACATACACCATCAAAGATGATTTTATCTTGTTTTGACATAAAGCATTGCTATGCAACGATAACAGTCACCGAATAGCAGACGCAGTTCGTAAAGTTGAAATGCGGTTCTATGACATCACACCACGTTTGAGACCAAAATGTTAACAAAACTATATGTCTACATGCAATTTAATGTGTTGTGACCAGACTCAAATGTGATTATTTTTATTATACACACACACATACATACACACACATATATAAAGTTTATCGAGGCATTAGATAATTTTCTAAACATTTCTTGTTAAATACAACAGACAATAAATATCTATTAATCATAATCCGTTTGAAACATCATATTTTTGCTTTTACATTGCATTTAGGCATATGTTTTTGTAAACGGTGTGACATCATCGAACTGCATTACAAATTTACAAACTGAGTCTGCTATTCGGTGACTGTTATCGTCGCAACATTTTATGTCAACACAAGATAAAATCATCTTTGATGGTGGATGTTTTTATGTTAACGTCCCTGTAACCTCTCTAAAGCTGGCTCATGTGAGCCGAAAGCTTAGAAAAAGCATAATAAAAACAGCCCAAATGTTGGACAATTTTTGTCTTTGTTTTTACCTGAAATTAAAGCCAAAATACGACGTCTAGAACGGTTGATAATCAAACATAATAGACAATCAATGTCTATTACATATAACAATATATGTGTGTGTGTGTGTGTGTGTGTGTGTGTGTGTGTGTGTGTGTTTCTTTAAAGAAGTCAGACAAGGTACAGCGATAAAGCTTTTTATTTAATTTTTGTGTGTTCGTAAAAGAGGATAGAAAGGCTGTAAAAACTGTACAACATTTCTGCATATCCTCCACCCACATCTATTGAAAAGGTGAAGAGGCTCATCCCTTGTTTCCTATTTAGGATGTGGTTTCCGGTTTTCTCTTTTCCAATCTTTTCACTCTCTTTTATTTTTTTTTCAATTGGAGTAGATAGACTAATCTATCGCTCGGTTCACACTCCACCCACGTCTATTGAACTGGTGAAGAGGCCCTTCCCTTGTCCCCTGTTTAGGATGTGGTTTCCGGCTTTCTCTTTTCCATTCTTTTTACCCTTACGTAGCCCCCTGCGCATCAGTGGCGTTATCGCCTTGCTTGGGGTGATATGATTAAAAATATATATATATATCCTAGCGCTTTTGGTTATTTTAGCTATTATCATGGGCTATTTTTATTTTTAATAAAATATATATTTATATATATATATATGTTTAAAGGTATAGGAAAGGTTAACTTTCCGAACATAATCACCATGTTGTCGCCGTGCTTTCCTTTTTAATTATTACAGCTCCATTATTATTTTTTTATTTATTTTTTTTATACAGAGACGAGCCTACTATACTTGTATTTTCTGTCAATATGTTTCGGATGAATTTTGGTAGGTTTGGGGTTTTTTAAATGAGTTGTAATGGAACTATGGTTGGACTGATGAAACGTAAGTTGTCTAGATAAGCATTTATCAATGTGACTAATGTAATTATTTATGAGTTTGGTTTTATCAGGAAAGCAGTTCCTTCAGGGACATTTGAATCTGCAATTAATGTTGCGTCTTTGTTGTTTTGATTCGACAGTGTTCGGAAAATAAATAAAAAAATTCTATAACTTTAGAAACATACGTAAAAGTACAAATTTAATTAAAAATGAAAAAAATAAAAATTGTCCTAAATAATGACTAAAGAATAGCCGAAAGTGCTCGGATATGCAGAACTTTTGGATAGTTTTACAGAATTTGTGTCGAAAAGAAAAACACTTATACGAAAAGAAAAAGTTAAATAAGAGATTAATCTCTTATTTTATTTTTAATTTCAAGATAATAGATTAAATTTAAAATTTCCAGTGAGCAAAATATATTTCTGTATGTAAAAACTAATTAAAATTGAGGGGAAAGAGTTTTCGTTTAGAATTGCTAAAATCGCTGCTTTTTGATCCATTTTTACGTCATCATGTTGTTGTTCTCTTTATTAGAAAATGTTTGGAAATATTCATTTCTGAAACTCTATTTGAAAAATATTAGTAGATTTAAAGTTTAATTGATGTGATTTTAAATTAGCAACGTATAGCGATTGAGCTTTTCATTTAATTTCTCTAAATAAATACATAAATTACGCATACGTTTATTTAAAAATAATAGAAATAATAAATAAAAATCGTTTTTAATAATGCTTAAAAGAATAGCTTTTACACATTTTATGGGCAGAAAAGAAAGCAATTATACAAACACGAGAAAAATTAAACAAACAGCCTGCTCGCAGTACCTTGTCAGGTGTTTTTTACAAAAATTATATAAAAGAGGAATTGTTGGCTAAATATACAATTATATATATATATATATATATATTTATATCCGAGAGAGTATAGAACGAGGAGAGAAAAGAAAATTAATTAATTTAAAACAGTGCTCGCTATATGATGTATAGAGCTGTGAATATTTATTATAAATTATGTTTTATAACATGTACATAATTTTTTCTATTTATGTCATCTTCTCTACAAACAAACATATAATTGTAGAGAAGAGGACATATATAGAAAAAATTGTGTACATTTTCTAAAACATAATTTATAATATATATATATATATATATATATATATATATATATATATATATATATATATATATATATATATTACGGAAATTAACGAAGATTAACGAAACAAACAACAATTTGAAATGATTTGTTTGAACATTATTTTTTATCAGTTAGTGGCTTCTCTTATGTGGATAGGGGTCGCAGGTTCGAATCCTGCCGAATGACACACATTTTCCGAATTTTCGTAACAAACATTTATCGTAAATAATCAGGCCGATAGAAATAAATATATAATACTGTTTGATTACAAAGAGAATATTGACTGAAATACGAGTATCGATAAAAATAATGTTCAAACAAATCATTTCAAATTGTCGGTTTGTTTATAACCAGTTTCATTAATCTTCGTTAATTTCCATAACACGTTTACATTTGTTGACATTACAATTCAGAGCAGATATGGTTATTACGATGAATCGAAAATTATGTTATATAGGCTTGATTTAACTTCGTTTAGACTGATGACCATACGTGGTCGAGAGGTCTACGACGCGCCAGATCAATTGGTAGTTTCCCCTATGTGGACAGAAGTCGCAGGTTCGAATCCTGCCGAATGGTACACATTTTCGAAACAAAAATTTATCGTAAATAATCAGGCCGGTAGAAATAAATATATAATACTGTTTGATTATAAACAGAATATCTACTTAAATACGAGTATCGACCAAAAATAATGTTCAAAGAAATCATTTGACACACACACACACACATATATATATATATATATATATATATATAATGACGTCAAATCCGAAAACAGAGAGGATGATCCAAATAGATACTTTTAATATAAATTATTAAAAAAGATCCATACAGCGTGCAGTGGATACAATTCTGAACATTATGGCATACATAAAGAAAAAACTCAACAATATCTATGTGGTGGGATGTGGCATAGTAGATATCGGCCCAGAACGAGAAATTGGAGAGCCGAATTCGAATTTCATTTATTTTCATTGCATTCACTTACGCGCAAATACACTTGGGAAATATATTAATAAGCTTTTTCTCCCTCTAGCTATGGGTTAGAAAACAGGAAAGATTTGGTTGGCAATCACTCTACCGCAGAAAGTAACGTGAGTCATGTCGCTTTCGCGTCAAAGCGTGCTTTACATATGGCACTTATTCAGTTACACTTACACACACACTCACACTTACACACACTTATATATATATTGTGTGTATTTAGGCATCATTTTTTCATTAATGCTTGTTTCATTAAATAATATAGACAGGTTTTGTCGATTTATTTTATGTAAATGTTTTTCATATCGTCTGATATGCTTACAATATTGACACATGTTTTTATTTAATCCTTTTTGAGTTTTCGGCTTACATCAGCCTTTATCAAAGATGACAATAGTGTTGGTTGTAACGGGCAGTTCACGGACGATAGTAGTTGTCTATTTTGTTTGTGTGGAGGATTGGCGAATACGTGCGTGCATGCTGGAAGCGAAAATGGCACTCCAGTTTGTGGCGTCTCAGATGACCACACGAGAGATATATATATTCTAATTTGAAAGGTCAGCCAGTTACGCTACCTTGGTTACAAACTTTCGGTATCTTCAGGTGTTTTATATATATTGGGGTACGTTTTATATTCTATATATTGGCGCGTACGTTTTATGCTATATATATTGGGGTACGTTTTATGCTATATATATTAGGGGTACGTTTTATATTATATATATATGGGGTACGTTTTATTTTATATATATTGGCGGGTACGTTTTATGCTATATATATTGGAGGTATGTTTTATATTATATATATTGGGGGATACGCTTTATATTATATATATTTGGGGTACGTTTTATGCTATATATATTGGGGGTACGTTTTATATTATATATATTAGGGGTACGTTTTATATTATATATATTGGGGATACGCTTTATATTATATATATAAGGAGTACGTTTTATGTTATATATATTGGGGTACGTTTTATATTATATATAATGGAGGTACGCTTTATATGATATATATTGGGGAATACGCTTTATATTATATATACTAGGGTACGTTTTATGTTATATATATTGGGGTAAGTTTTATATTATATACAGATATTGGGGGAGCATTTTATATTATATATATTGGCGATACGTTTTATATTATATATAATGGGGGTACATGCGTGCGTGTTTATGTATATATATACATAGATAAATTAAAATGGTAAGGGATATTTTATTTCTTTTCAGTTGCTAAACGACATAATTTCTGTCAGTTATATTTCATTCAAAGAGAGGATCATATTATATGTAAGTCTAGTAAAATATGTTTAAGGACTGTGACTTTGTCTCTTTTTGTGCACCGTCTATTAATTATACATGTAGCTGTTCTTGTCAACCCAATGTAAGGTGTTGCTTCAGGTCAGGGATAAAATAAGTCGAATAATAACGACGTATATATGCTATTTTTGTTGTCTATTATTAGTTTGACATCTTTTTTAACCGATTTTATTTCGGCCACTCAGTAAGTAAGCATTCGAAAAGATGAACTGAAGGATAATTTGTAATGAGTAAATGAACCGCTTTTCAACAAACGAGTTCATGATAGACAAAAACATTGTAATCTATCACACTTCCCTAATATATATATATATATATATATATATATATATATATATATGTGTGTGTGTGTGTGTGTGTGTGTGTGTGCGTGCGTGTGTGTGTGTGAGAGAGAGTGAGACAATACTTGACATTAGTTTTACTTAGTTCAGGATTTGAAACTTGATAGACGATTAATACAATACACTATCTGGAGTTCTCTCTTTTATTCGACCTGAAATATCGTAAGATAATTCATGTACGCCATGACATATAAATGATGCCTTTGTAGTGATTTTTTTTCGTATATGACCGCAAATTACGTATATGTTTACTCGTTAATATATAGATTTGTCTATTTGTTATTGTGAGAGGGTTAAAAAAAAGAAATTAAAGCAAAAGAAATCTGATTCCTGTATTCAAAGGAGAAAAATTAGTTAAATCATTTACGAAAACACTATTTTCACTGAATATTTTGTGTGTAATAATCACGCATACCTAAATGAGGAAAAGAAAGAGAGACGGGCAAAATTAATATCAGCAGAAGAATAAATTGGGATGAAAAGTTTGTTTGAATGTAAGCTCACTTTTATAAATACATTTCACTCTCTTTCTCTCTATCTCTTTCTCTCTCTCTCTCTCTCATACACACACACACACACACACACACACACACCCATATATATATATATATATATATATATATATATATATATATATAACTAGCAGTATAGCCCGGCGTTGCTCGGTTGTAATGAAAGCTTTAAAACTAATCCATGGTCCTGGAGCTCAGACTCAGCCTAAAGAATATTCGTGTGAAGTTTGGTGAGAATCGGATAGAAATTTTAGATTTGTATAAAGGACATACAGACAGATAAAGAGACACACATACAAACATCTTGCCTTTTATATATTATCGATTTCTGCACTATTGTAAGAACTGCAACCTTGAAACTTCTGAATATCGTTTCTTATGTCTTTGACTATGAATGTATCAAATTTGATTAAAATCAGACCACTCCTTCTATAACCCGATTTTTTCGATTATCGATTTTCGATATTTATCAGGGGTACCTCGACACAAAACCTAGCTAAGAACACTCGCAGACGCTTATAGTACAACTATGTAAATTTTCAAGAAAATCGGTTCAGCTGTTTCGGAGACTATACGGACATACACACACAGACAAAGTTCCATTTATAAATAAGTTTAGATATGGTGAAGTATGTTACTTCGTGAAGACACAATTTCAATGTGCTTACTCCTTGGAGCTTTTTTCAAACTGTGTCCAATATTATACTTATTTATATAGAGCTTGGTGTTATTTTAATGTTTTTGTATGTGAGTGGTTCTACAGATAGTTAATTGCTTCTGATTTCATTTATTGTGTTGACTTTTTTTAAGAAAGGTATTAATCCGTCTCTTCCCTCCAGTTATGAGTTAAAGCAACACAGACTGGGCTTTATAGACTTTGGTGACAACCTAATCTACCGCAGAAAGTAATGGCAACCTACTGCGGGATAATCTTCTACCCAGTTAGTCATGTCTCTTTCGAAAAATGATCGCCCAAGCGTGCATCACTTAACTGACTAACTGATCTTTATCTCGATGTTGAGTAATTTACGACAACACACTTGGCTGCAAAAATATCTTTTTATCAGTAACACACTGGATATCTATCTATCTGTCTATCTTTGTACATTTTCTTTCTTTCTTTCTTTCTTTCGGCATTTTCTATCTATCTATCTATCTATCTATCTATCTATCTATCTATCTATCTATCTATGGACATTTTCATTCTTTCCTACTTTATTCTATTTATCTATCTATCTATCTATCTATCTATGGACATTTTCATTCTTTCCTTCTTTCTTTCTATCTATCTATCTATCTATCTATCTATGGTCATTTTCTTTCTTTCCTTCTTTCTTTCTATCTATCAATCTATCTATGGACATTTTCTTTCTTTCCTTCTTTCTTTCTATCTATCTATCTATCTATGGACATTTTCTTTCTTTCCTTCTTTCTTTCTATCTATCTATCTATCTATGGTCATTTTCTTCCTTCCTTCTTTCTTTCTATCTATCTAGCTATCTATAGACATTTTCTTTCTTTCCTTCTTTCTTTCTATCTATCTATCTATCTATGGACATTTTCTTTTCTTTCTTTCTTTCTATCTATCTATGGATATTTTCTTTCTTTCTTTCTTTCTTTCTTTCTATCTATCTATCTATGGACATTTTCTTTCTTTCTTTCTTTCTATCTATCTATGGATATTTTCTTTCTTTCTTTCTTTCTTTCTTTCCATCTATCTATCTATGGATATTTTCTTTCTTTCTTTCTTTCTTTCTTTCTTTCTTTCTATCTATCTAACTATGGACATTTTCTTTCTTTCTTTCTTTCTTTCTTTCTTTCTTTCCTTCTTTCTTTCTTTCTTTCTAACTATGGACATTTTCTTTCTTTCTTTCTATCTAACTATGGACATTTTCTTTCTTTCTTTCTTTCTTTCTATCTATCTATCTATCTATCTATCTATCTATCTATCGGCATTTTCTATCTATCTATCTATCTATCTATCTATAAAGATACTGATAAAAATATAGTTTTAAAGTATGCTATATTTATGGGTTGAATTGTTTAATATCAGGAAGAAAGTGCATGCAAATATAAAAGCCGACACTGGGATCAATACCAAGCAGAGACATTCTGTTTCTTGCTTGACAAAACTCAGGAATAACCCTAGTGCTTACCTAAACACACACACACACACACACACACACACACACACACACACACACACACACACAAGCGCGTCGTTAAGTGTTTAGACTGAAAACGTACTGGCATTGATTTGAATCTTAATGTGATTGATTTGCGAGAACGTGGTGTCATCTTGATCAAATTGGCCTGCGGCGACAATCAAAGTATGAAGCGTCTTGGGAAATAATCTAAAATCCCCCACGTTTTGACCCTTGGAAATTCGATTGACAAAACATTTTCTAACCCAGCGATAGCTGGCTATGATGAAACCATAAGATATCAAAACACAATATTCAAACGTACGATTCACGACCACTGTAACTAACTTTAAATCGCATCGGTTTTATTCTTAGTTGATTAAGAAACATACCAACATCTACCTGTACTGACGGTTGTAATTACAAACGACCAGACATGAATCATATATATATTGATTTTCAATTCACCACTTAGCTGTAACATGGGGCATCTAGTGACGATCGAACTCACAATTCAGTTTCAATGATTTTACCAAGATACGCTTGCTAACCATTACACCACGTCGAGGTGCCCAACATGATTTACGCCCTCACACCCTGATTGAGCACTGTGGAAGAATGGTAGACATTGAAAACCAGTAGCTACTCTAGCATATATGCATCGTTCATTCAGCAATGAATTAGAACACTATCAGCTATTGGGCGTGTATAATGATAATATACACGCTAAAAGTCTGCCTCCTACCGAGAGCCCGTAGCTCAGAGGTAGAATCGCCGACTGACACCAATTCGGTCGGGTTGCAATCCTGGGTAAAAAGCAATCGGCTGTCTAACCTTACTGATGAGCTGTGATACAGCGAAACTGATCTGTCTGCGGATGACTATATATATAATATATATAAGTTTGCTATATATATATATATATATATATATATATATATATATAGCAAACTTATCTCAATCTAACATATTTCACTTTTATTAAAGCTTCTTCAGAGACCGAGAGAAAATAAAAGTAAAGTGTATTAATACGCACACACACACACACACACACACACACACACACACACAATAAAAACAGACAAGCGTTTCTATAAATACATACACATACACTAGGCTCAAAATATTCCACGCACATACATTTAAAAATAATTATCTATTGCTTTGATAGACGTGATACATATATGGTTTATTCGTTATTTTATTCATTTTTACCTCGATCTCTGATAAAGAAAAAGGTTTCGTCGCTGATGCTATCTGTGAAATTGCACTGTGGTCTCAACAGATGAAGCCAATGGCGACACAGAATGCAACACGTAGCATTCTATCTTATGTAGGAGAACTGATATTACATAGCACTTCAGTAATCATTTCTTTGTTTCTAACGAAATTGTTCTGTTTCTTAATATTTTGCTTAGATATCAGAAGGCATTTTTGATACCTCACTGCACCTTCAGATTCTAATGATACACACAGATATTAACTAACATTAGACAAGAGTTTCTACATACACACACATACACCATCACACACTTTACCGTTCAAAATATTTCTCACACATATATATTTATAAATATAAATTGTCAATTGCTTTAATACAAGTGACACCTCTATTTATACGTACACACATATATACACATATATTAACTAACGTTACCGCCCAACATACACCTAGACAGACAACAGTTTTTATAAATACATATTCATGCACTAATATGCAGAAAATATTCCTCACACATTTAAAAATAATTATCTATTGAAAAAAAATCTATTGGTTTAATAGAATCTAGCCAGTAAGAATTGACACAAATCCCAATATAACAGTATAACGTTTATTTGTTATTTTTTCAATTTTCTCTCGGTCTTTGAAGAACCATTAGGAAAGTAAAACATATTAGATTGAAATATGTTTCCTAATTTGTTCTTTTCTTTTACTCTATCATCTTGTCGAAAAATATGAAAATTACAACAGAAACTGGATAGTGTCAAAATGTTAACATAAATGAATTAAATAATGGATACAAATAGGAAAAAAAACCCGTCTATACGTGCTTTATTCGTTGTACGAAGGACATATAAACAATATTGTAAATGAAGTAATATACATACATATATATATATATATACGCTACCGGCCATAATTATTAGGCCATACCAGTTATTTTTCAAGAAATGATGTTTTTCATACTATCTTTTAGTATTTATTGCCAAATGAAAAATAATGTTTTTTTTTGTTTTTATTATTACTTTGCTAATTTTTAAAAGGCAAGGAACCAAAGATGAAATCTTCCGAATCACATATAATTTTTTTTCATTCTTTCATTGATAAAACTGAAAATAGGTAATTATTAAATATTTATCATTTCATTTGATGCACATGTTATTGTGCTACATTAACCAAAGAACCATTCTATTTTCATTTACAATTATTCACTTGGCAATAAATACTCAAAAATAATATGAAATACATCATTTTTTAAAAGACTGGGGAAGATTATAATTGCGGCCGGTATTGCATATATATATATATATATATATATATATATATATATATATATATATATATTTCATTCAGACTCGGATAAAATTATGTACAGAACTATTTTATTAGTGTTGGTTCACTCATCCCTTATTTTAAACTTCCAGTTTTCAACTACCTGTTTTGCGTTCAAAAGAAAGCGTTAAAAAATCAGTTAGTGTATAACACTTGACGATACAAAAATGTTGAAACCATAGTAGCGTAATCGGCTAATCTTCCTAATTTTAATATCTAAACTCTCTGTATGTTAAATCTTTTTTCTTTTTTTGTTATGTTATGGACTCTCCCGCCGATTTCGACGTATGAGCGTCTAACTTAGAGTGCCACACAAACAATTGTTTAAAGTGGCGAAGGCTTGTGTAACACCATCCACACATTTTGGAACTGCTGATAAACAAACAATCGGTGCAGAAGTCTGCCACAGATCGCATGAACAACAGACCTCAGTTATTTAACCCATAACTGGAGAGAAGAAACGGATTAATACCTTTCCCAAGGGTACCAGTGCGTCAGTGAATGCAAAGTGTTCGACTGGAATTGGAACTCAGCTCACCGACTTCCCCTTCCGAGCAGACATCCACTGCTCCACAACGCACATCCATCAATATATATATATATATATATATATATATATATATATATGACAACAAAGATAATCGAAATATTTTATGCTGTTATTTATGGAAAGGGCTACATTGAGTTCCGCAGATGCATTAGCATAACCAAAGACGCTTTTCAAAAGCTAAGCAAAGTATTAAGAAACAGGAATTTTTTAATACAAAGAAATCAGTTCTACACTGTTATGTGATATTTGTCCTTTTATAAGACAGCGATTGTTAGACGATCCCTTCAAGAATAAAGGAGATACTCGAAGCAGCAGAAATGTAGTTCTACAGAAGGATGCTGAGGATACCAAGGACTGAGCATGTGAGCAACGACAACATGTTGGAAAATATACAAACGTAAAGGAAACATATTTAGCATCAGGAAGAGGCTCGCTGAGGTTTCTGGGACGCGTAAGGAGGAAAAATATTTTGAAGTAATGATAGAGGGAAAAGAGGCAGGAGAAAGCATCGCGAGACATACTTGATTGTCTTGAGCTAGTGGATGGCGAAGCGGGGTTTGTGATGGACACCAAGATGAAAAGTATTGAGAGAAAGGATAGGGGAAAGTGGAAGTCCATGATCGCCTACCTCCTGAAAGGACACGACGAATGAAGAAGATGAGAGTGCAAGAAGATTTTGTGGAAATTACAAAAATATTTTGCTGACCCACTCGCTTTCGTCAGTGTTTGATACAGATTTTTTTTTTCAACACCTGATTGCGTCTTCCTTATGCGGGTCTGTATTCCAGTCTGGATTAATAACAACAATTAAAGGTGGATGGTGGCGTACCTGAAAACTATTTTGCACTTTCTTTTCTTCGTGTGTTAATAAGTGTGTGTATGCGAGAACATGCGTAGATATCAGGCAGAGTATTAAATTCTAATAAAAATTCTAATAAAAATTATATTGATAAAAATTATATATAAAACATAATATATAAAATAAAACATATAATATAATATATATATTATATATAATATTATGTATAATATAATATAATGTATAATATAATATAATATATGATATAATATGTATATTATATATGTATAATATAATATATAATATATCTAATATATATATAATATATAATATGTATATTTTGATGTATAATATAATATGATATAATATATATATAATATTATATATATTATATATAATATAATATATATAATAAAAATTATAATAAAATTATAATAAAAATTAGTTCGTTGCACAAGACAGACTGCTAGATAAATATTTGGCTCCTGTACGTATTCAATAAGGATCTAACTTCTGTTATACTTTACCAAAACCAGATCAGGCCGAAAATGAAGTATTGCTGCCATTTATGAACAGGGGCTTCCTATCTTCATTTTCCAGTCTCGAGAGAATCCAAAAAAGTCATCGCGTCCTTGTGAGTGAAGAATTATTTTTCACCACATGACCCTTTTCACACAGCCTCCCGCTACTCTATTTCTGTATCTAAGGAAGGTGTCCTTTCCGGCTAAGACCCCTCATGCTACTTACATTGTGTCGAACCACTAGTATTCCCTCCGTATTCCATTGATGAGATGTAAGTTGCACTCGAGCAGGGTTTTTTTTTCCCGACGAACTGGTACATTGTGGGTCGAACTCAACGATGACTACAATCTTAAACTGTGTAAGTCTCACGTTAAGCTTTATCTTCCCTACATATCTTCATAAATAGTGCCTCTTGCTTTGTAACCCTCCTACCGCGAGTGAGTCTTGGGTCTTATACACGCTGAATATCATTTGAAAAAATGCTGGCAGGGTGATTTTTATTTTAAAAATATATTTTTTTATGTTTCTCTTTTCTGGTTTAAACGAGACTGAGAATTATCCAGAAGTTTGATTTTGAGCGCATTCGGCTAAGCCAGTAGATATTTTCGGGGACTTCTCTTGTACTACAAGAATCGTGCATAAGTGCTATTGTAGACATTTAACGACTGTGATGCAAGAATACCAATGGGATTCGTACCTCTAGCCGTAAAGAATGTATAATAGTGAGGATAACTCTCATTGTGTCGAATAAGATATAAATACGTGTATATCAAGTAAAACTTTAGGGAATAAACACTTAAGGAATTAAAATAAAATTTTACATTAAAACAAAATTGATCTTTTATAAAACGTCACAGTAATGTCAGCCGACCGTAATGTCAGTCAGCTAAGTGTCATACATGATACATATTTGAGCGATCATGTTTCGAAAATGACATGACTGACTGATAAGAAATTTTTCCCATAGAAGGTTGACATTTATTTATGCGGTAGACTGGTTGCCAACCAAGGCTCTAAAACCCTATCTCTCCGGCTATTCAATCCATAGTTGGAGGGAGAAGAAATGAATTAATACCTTTCCCAAAGGTATTTGTACGTAAGTGAATGGAACGAATTTGATTGGAATTCAAAACCGGCTCTCCAATTTCTCATTTTGAGCCGATAGCCATTACACAAAAACGTGCATATATATATATATTTGTATTATTTTTATTATAATTATCATCACGACTTAAAGACATTTTGTTTAATATGTATGCATAAATACATATGTATATGAATATTTTTTTGTGTATTTCCCCCTTCTGTTAGGTTTATATAATTTTTCCTGTTTCTGTACTTATATTTTTTAATTTTAGTATTTTTAATTATTTTAACAATATTTTTTAAATTAACATCAATTTTTAAAATAATAGTAAGAGTAGTTATTTTGTCAAATTGTATTAAAATTATGATGTACAATTTTTGTACCGTAAATATATCCCAGTATATTTGAAATTAAATTTCATTGTTAAATTTTTCCATGTTTTTCTAAGAAAAAAGTTAGGTGGTTTTACGCTGCTATTACGAGAGATGGTGTCAACATTTATTTCTCGTGATACTGTTTTTCTTTTTATTTTATCTCTTTGTCCTTTCTTTTTCTCTTCTTGCTTTCCATTCAGTTTTTTCTGTTTCCCTTTTTTCTATCTTTTTCTCTTTTTTCTCTTCTTTACATCAATCGTCTATCTTTTCTTTATCCTTGCTTTCCTCTTTCTTTAGGGTTCTTTTCGAATGAGCGAGAAATTTTCGGAAATAAGCGTTACAAATGTCTATTCTAATATGATCATGTGAGCGTCTATGTAAAATAAAATAAAATAAAATAAATTTTTTGGGGGAGATATTTTGAGGACCAACTGTTATACCATTTGGGTCATAAGGACGTGGTGAAATATGTATTACCCATTGTAATAATCTAAAATATTTTATAATATATATATATATATATATATATATATATATATATATATATATATATTTCACAACCCGATTGAGCTCTATGGAGGAATGGTAGACTTTGTAAAAACAGTAGCTATTCACGCATCTACGCATCATTCATTCAATAGTGAATTTGAAAACTTTCGGCTTCTGGCGTGTGTTTACATTGTATATAACACGCTAAAGTCTGCTTTCCTCTACCGACGGCCCATAGCTCAGAGTTAGAATCGCCGACTGATGTCAATTCGGTCGGATTTCAATCCTGGCTAGAAGCAGTCGGATGTCTAACAGTACTGATGAGCTGTGAAACAGATCTGTCTGCGGATATATATATATATATATATATATATATATATATATATATATATATATATATAAGTTAGGTACGGATGGAATAAAATTCCGTATCTAAAGCAACACTATTTTTTAAAAAGTGCTCAATACAAAGTAAAGCGAATAATTCTTATTTAGAATTTATAACATAAATATGTTATAATATCACGACAAAATAACTGTTTTGTTTTGACACTGTCCTATCAAGTGATACACACACACACAAACACACACACACATATATATATATATATAAAATATATATATATATATAGAGAGAGAGAGAGAAAAAATGAATGAATTAATAAATTGGAACCCTCTTTTAAAGAGTGATCTGAGAGGTATTGTTTACTTGTAACCTTTTGTTCATTCATGTAATATCCGTCTATATGACGACCTACACTAATAATCGTTTCCGTTTTTCCGGTGTGCATTGAAGTGTGACCCTAGTGTCATAAGAGTACTTTTTAAAAGCAACTCATAAAAAATTTTTCGGCGTAAAAACGCGAATTGTCATTTTCTGGGGTTATTAGTTACGTATAATAACATTTCAAATATTAGAATCCAGTTAAAACCTCCCCCATTACTATAGCGGGCTCGCAAGGACATTCAACAAGGAGAGACTTCAATCTCATTAGATCGCACAACCAGATGAGGACTAGCTGTTAATTTCAAGAATAATGGAGATTTTGCAGAAAAATCACCCATGGACACTTTCATATTTAATTTATTTCAGTACTGTGGGTTCAGTGTCTGCTCCAACATTTCTATCATTAAGTTGGTTGGTTGTTTTGTTTTTATGGCAAATCAACCTCGGCGGGTCATTTATTGCCAACTAAATTTTTTATTCATTTTATAGCTAGTAATACCTTTTTCTTTCAACAATTTATTGTTGTTTTTATATGTTTGTGTCTAGTAATATTTTTTTCTTTTTGAGTATCAAGATTCATTAGTGTTTGTCTTTTAAGGGCAGGGCCCCCAAGACCTAACATTGTTTTTTGACCCCTAACTGGAGGGAAGGGAAGGGACGGATTAATACCTTTCCCAAATTTACACAAAAATAACTGGAACTGCCAAAGTGAATATTTATTCAATGAAAATACTTTGATAGTGTTTCGTTTTTGCTTCAACTATTTGCCATGATCTGAGACACTAACAGGTGTTACCACACTCATTCAGAGTAACGTCGGAACTACAGCAATTAAGAGATGGTTCCAGGCTCCGCGAAAATTTCAATCTCCCGATTAGAAATCTCGCTGCCGAATGTAGTTAGCAGAGGCTTAACGATAGCGGCTTACGGCCCATCACGTTGAATAATCGGGTCTCGCTCGATCACCGAAGTTAAGCAACGTTGAACCTGGTCAGTACTTAGATGGGTGACCGCTTGGGAATGCCAGGTGCTGTGACGGATGTGCGTTGTGGTGCAGTGGATATCGGCTCGGAAAGAGAAAACGGTGAGCCGAGTTCGAATTCCAGTTGAATACCCTGCATTCACTTAAGCACTGGTACCCTTGGGAAAGGTATTAATCCGTCCATTCCCTCCAGTTATGGGTTAAATAACAAGGGTAGGACTTGGGGACCCTGCTCTTAATAACAAATCCCAATGAATCGTGAAAAAGTAAAATGTTGTAAAAATAAAATAACCTTACCCAAAATCATTGGTTATGACCTTTAATGATCCCATAAGGATTGATAGGTCGTTAAGCCTCAAAAACAAACTAACACATACACTCGCACACTTTCACTTTCGTATAATATGTATAGACATATACATGTAATGAAAATAAATTGTAAAAATTTACAAATACATTGGTGATAATTTTTTTTTAAATGTTTAAATTTATTTCAAAATTTTAAAAAAATTTAAAAATAATATTTCTTTTGAAAAGTAAAACGCTCTTCAGACCGAATGTTTTAATAAAAAATATAAGTTTTGTAAAAATTTAGGTTTGACTAAAGTATTATTTTTTAAAGGAAATCTGATTTTAATAAAAGTTTTTTTTTTTAATAAAAGATCATCATCACTTTAATAAATTATCATCAATGGAGTTGTAAAATTTTCCAATTTATTTCACATTATAAGACTGTTAAATTCCAACATTCAGTACTTATTGGATTACGTGGAATTTACCTTACAATTTACTTAATTTAAATTATATATATTCTTGCTTCCCCGACGGCTACAACCTCCAGAAGTTTAAATGTAGGGTCAATAGACACCTCCTAACACACTACCACCCACTCTCTCCAACTCTCTCCCTATGTACATCCTAAGTCGTCTATCACCCTCCTTCTGACATTTCCTATACCCAATCGCTCTATATAACCCCCTGCGATATAGTGGCAGTGGAATGCCTTGCATGGGGTGACACAATTTAAAAAAATATATATGTATATAATTTAAGTATATAAATATATATATACACCTTAATTTTTGAGTAATTTAGACAATTCATCCGTCGTCAAAACGTATATATATATATATATATATATATATATATATATATATATATATTAAATAGTTCAACTGCGCCCCACATATAATCTAGCGGATTGTCGTCTGAAGTGTTAGGTGTTCAGATATATGTTGTGATGTGGTCAGATATAATGTGTGATGTGTTCACAGTAATTTTTTAACAGTTTTGTTCAGCTGCCATCTTTTTGACCCAAGGTAATACTACATCCCCAAGGCCCTCGATGTACGCCTCCATGTTGAGGATGAGGCCCTCACCAACAAATTCAGAAGTTCATTTTTATTAGAACAGTGTGAGTTTTCTGGGCTGCCAAAATTCGTAATCACTATTAAACTCATCCAACTCTTTCTAAATCCTCCGCACTCAGATTGACATCCAAACACTCTGAATTGCTTGTATTGAAGCTTTCAGCGGGAATGCCAAGCAGTATAGCATGTCGTTTTCAAATTTCCGTCAGACGGAATTGCTCAATGGGGCTCTTTTTCTTTCAGAGAGTGCCTAACTGACCCTACTTGTATCATTTAAATTTAAATTCTGTAAAAAATCAACTCGACACCAATTTTCTGCACACACACACACACACACACACACACACACACACACACACACACACACACACACAGAGAAAATAAATGGAAACGAAGCAAAAATGAATATCCTATAAAAAAATTTAACATAAAAACCAAGTAAAATTTTGCTCACTTTTATGCATAAGTACCCGTTGTTGAAGAATATTGGTGAATCCATTACGTCCTTCAACCAATAAAAACACTTATAAATATATATATATATATATATATTTTTTTTTTAATCATTTCACCCCGAGCAAGGCAGAAACGCCACTGATGTGCAGGGGGTTACATAAATGTAAAAAGATTAATTAGAAAAGAGTGAGGAGTACAAGCTAGTTAGAAAGGAACAATAGAAAGCTGAGAAAGCAGGTGCAATGACAGGTACATGGGCGGAGAGAAAGGGAAGGTTATACAGGGGAGGGGAGAGAGCTAGAGGCCAGTGGTTAGTAGGTGAGTATTAACTTTGCTTTTAAATTTCTGGAGGTCGTAGCCGTCAGGAAAGCAAGAATACGGGAGTGAGTTCCACAGGCGGGAAGTGCGAGAGAGGAAGCTGCAGGAGTAGAATTGTCGTCTGCGTTTGGCTAACCTGACTGTGAATGGGTGGGACCCAGTTGCCAGTCTGGTTGAACGGGTAAACACCTGTTGAGGAGGCATCAGTGACTTAAGCTCATCCGCGCAGAAGCCATGAAAGTATTTATAGAAGAGACAGAGGGAGGCCACATTTCGACGATGGGAAAGTGGCTGCAGACGAGTCGCCAGATCAGTACCTATCACATTACAGACTCTCCTTTGGAGCTTGTCAAGAACACTGAGGAGAACGGCAGGGGCACCTGACCATAAATGGCAGCAGTACTCCATGCACGGACGGATGGTTGACTTGTATATATGCAGGATGGATTCAGGTGGAAAAAACATCCTGGATCGACATAGTGACCCAATCTTCTTAGCAGTAGATTTTGCTATGGATTCGATATAGTGCTTCCATTTGAGGTCTGAGGACAGGGTAAGTCCGAGGAGGCGTAGTGTATTACTCTCCGGGAGAATCATCTGGTCCATGCTTATGGGAGGCAGAAGAGGTTGCCTGTAATGGTTGACAGACAACAGCTTGGTCTTAGATGAATCGAAGTTGACAAGCCACTTCTTGCCCCAGTTCACCACAGAGTGTAGATCCCGCTCAAGGTCAGCAGCGAGATTATGTCTGTCCGCCACGACAGGTTTCTTACTGGAGCGGGAGTATATTGTAGTGTCATCTGCGTAGATGCCTACTTGGGACTTGATCTCATCTGGGAGGTCGTTGATGAAAATAAGGAAGATATGTATGTATGTATGTATGTATGTATGTATGTATGTATATATAGTGTAAGAAAGTCATAGAACACGTAGGTTTTAAACCCACTGTTCATGCACTTACTTTTATAAAGAGTGCTCGATACAACGTAGAGCTTTATATTGTAATGGCTGTTACAATGGTTTATAAAAGTATAGTATCACTACACAAAAATCTTCGCGTTTCGGAGCTACGTGTGCCTTTCATCTGGTGATAAGTTGAAATGAAATATAAATGGTGAAAACGAATAATTTTTGGTAATATGATATGTAAGTGAATGCGGGGTGGGAATTTAGTATAATTTAGCCGACAGTTTGTAGCCATAGTGATACAGCCTTGGGTTAGGACAGGGGTGCGGAGTAGCTTAGTTATGGACAGGTCACTTTTTAGTTTTTTCTGGGTAATTCTTATATTGGGATGTAAGGTTTTTAAAGAAAGGGTAGACACTTTTTATTTTACTACGATCTATAAGTGGATGGAATAGAGTTACTATTAAAGTTGTGTGAGTTTATTTTCTTTTATTTATCGTATTTCAAATCAGTTGCTCACTGAATATAAAATTCACTACCTAACCGCATTAGAACCGTCAAAACTTTTCCCACGCCGAAGTTCATCACATTATTTTTAATAGTTGAGAGCGATACACATTGTTCTTAATGTTGTTCAAAGCCAGAGAAAGGGACAGTATTATATAGAATGATGTTTTTCTACGACAAAACTCCTGCTTTAATTGGAAGTTCTACATTGTATCAATTAATACTCGTTTGAATACACTAAAAAATGTTAATTGATTTTTTTTTTACGGCTTGTCAACATTTTGCAGGCTATTTAAAGCCAGAAAATATTTTCGAATTTTTGGAGACAATAATAATTTTTACTGATGCAAGTTCTACTAATTAAGCAAAAGCTGGTGGGAAGAAGGGGTGTCATCATACATTTCCAAAGGGTATTTATGCGTATCGAACACAAATTAAATTGCATCTCGACTCTCCGATTTATAAAAACCTCTACGTTATTCATTGCACCATCGGCACATCCAAGCTTTCAGTACCTATTATTCCCAAGCTGTCACCCGTCGAGATACTGACCAGGTTCAACGTTGCTTATCCTAAGCAATGTAGAATAAAATATATAAATGTTAGCTAAAGACAAGAAAGGCTCTAGTCTTTATCACGAACGTTTAGGCAAATGAAAACCGGTAATTCTTGAAATGTATTTGGTTTCTTTTTGTTTACCAAACGTCAATTCTGAGCAGACAGAAATTTCTAAGTGTGAATAAAAAGGTGATATGTCCCGGAAAGGAATATATTTAGGCAAACGTAACCGGGTAGGTCAATCTATTACGTAGACGTAATAGACTGTACTCGACGTATGCAGTATCTTAAGACGTAGCCATAATCAGTAGACGTAGATCTCTAGTGTAGACCTATAGATTTCTCTCTCTCTCTCTCACTCACTCTCTCTCTCTCTCTCTCTCTCTCTTGCTCTCTCTTGCTCTCTCTTTTTCTCTCTGTCTGGACGTCCTTGCCTTTGTCTGCATTGATGTCTGATACCAGTCATAAATGCAGACTTAGGATGGGCAATGGATATCGACTCGGAATAACAAATCGGAGAGCCGAGTTCGAATTCAGTTGAATTCCTTGCATTGATTTACACACCGTTGGGAAAGGTATTAATCATTCTCTTTCCTACCGCAAAAAGCAAAGGCAAACTACTGCGGGATAATCTGCCTAGTCAGTCATGTCTCTTTCGAGACATGATGGCCCAAAGCGTGTATCACGTATGTCACTTAACTAACAAACTAGCTAATCACATTTAAGTGAAGGAGAACCAAGGTCTATACATATTCATTACCTATTCATTACATCAAAAGGAAAATTCTTTCTTTTAAACTTTAGCTGAATGTCTTTCTCGTTGCTGACAAGTTGAAAACACGCCATTACAAAAGAATAAAAGAAGAAAAAACTGAAAAAAGAGAAACCTCTCACAAAAGATTAAAATAAACAATACAGGTTGATAATAAGCTAAAGAATAAATGTATAAACTCACCGAAGAAGGAAAAGATTTCTCTAAGTGCAGGAAGGCGAAACATGTACGCCTCGTCTGGCTTGATAGAAGCACGGAGGAGGGCAGTGGAGCCAAATTAATCCGTTTTGAGTATTTTAATCTGCGAGAAGCGAAGTGAAATTATTTTGGTTGAACTCTGTTTCGCCAGGCGACGTAAGAGAAACGGCAAAAGGTCAATAAATCAGAACACACATCCGTACAGCCGGAAAAAAAAGAGAACAAAACGAAGCTAGATGTCAGGAATGCATTTCATAAACATGTTTATCCAGAAAGTTTTTTTTAATTCTTACGAGTGACCCCACGCAACGCCCACCATCAATGGAAAATGGCAAAAAGAGGTGTTCTAAAAGCAAAATATGTGTGAAAATTAGTTAAAAGATAGTGTTGAAATGATTTGACCTTTTAAAGTAGTGAAATAATTTCACTTATCAATTTTGGAAAATTGAGATAATTCAATTAAGACCATGGGATTTATATATATATATATATATATAATTGATTTGTTTGAACATCATTTTTATAGATGGTTGTATTTGAGTAGATATTGTGTTTTTAGTTAAACAGTATATTTATATTCATGTATGTGTCATTCAGTAGGAATCGAACCTGCGACACTGAATGACATATATTTTTCTAACGAAAATACTCCAGAGTTATATATATATATATATATATATATATATATATATATATATATATATATATATATATATATATATATATATATATATATATATATATATATATATATATATATATATATATATATATATATATATATATATATATATATATATATATATATATATATATATATATATATCTTTATATATATATACTCTTTATATATATATATATATACTCTATATATATATATATATATATATATATATACTCTTTATATATATATATATACTCTATATATATATATATACTCTATATATATATATATATATATATATATCTATATATATATATATATATATATATATATATATATATATATATATATGTATATATATATATATATATATATACTCTTTATTAGGAAAATGTTTGTTATTCGGAGTCGCAGTTCGGGATCCTGCCATATGGCACATGTATAAATATAACATTCACTTAAAAACAAAGTATCTACTCAAGTACGAGTGTCTATTAAAAGTAATATTTGAACAAATGAATTAAATATGTCGGTTGTTAATCCATTTCCTTAAACTTCGGAACTTTCCGTTACATTGGCCACATCACCACAAAACTGACGAGAAGATTGACAATGCACCTTTTCTACAATTCCATCCGTTTTAAACACACGTCGATATCTACTAGAATCTATCTGTGACATAATTGTTGAGAATGCATTCATAATAGCATCATCCACATGCAAAAGAAGATTAGAAACAATAGAGGCATTATTAATAAAGAGAAATCCTGCACTTAATATCAATTATGAAAGCGTTCACAATTTGCTTACCGTGTTCGAAACTTAGCATATAGATGACTCTGTGTACATAAAGTTCACACATTAATTTACAAGCAAAACAAAATTAATTCTTAATAATGGCTAAAAGTATAGTCGAATGCACTTGAAAATATAAAAACCTTTAGAAATTTTTTATATAATTTGAGTTCTAAAAAAGATCATAAGAAGACATGAAAAATTATATAGAAAACTTAGTGATAATAGCTTTTCTTTTATTTTTAATGAAATCTGCATATGTCTGCGGATGACATATATACATGACTATATATACATATATATGCATATTCCATTATATATATATATATATATATATATATATATATATATATATATATATATATTAAAGTATTTTATGTTTCAAATGATGATATATATATATATAATATATATATATATATATATATATTAAAGTATTTTATGTTTCAAATGATTATATATATATATATATATTTTACCGAAACTTGGTTATAAACAACCGACAATTTGAAATGAATTCTTTAAACATTATTTTTTATCGATACTCGTATTTAAGTAGATATTCTGCTTGTTAATTAATCAGTATTATATATTTATATATACCGACCTGATTATTTGCGATAAATTGTTATTACGAAAATGTATGACATTCGGCAGGATTCGAACCTGCGACTATAAGAATAAATAAAAAATAAAACTCTTATCATTCTGACATGTTTCACTTTTTTAAAACTTCATCAGAGAATGAAAAACAAAAAGAATAAAGGAAGTTTTGACATTTTTACTTTTTGTGTTGTTTGATTTTCATTGATAATAATAACATTTTCATTGATTCTAATAACATCTAAAAACTAATCAATGAACCTTGGGTTGTTCAACTTAACCTAATATGACGTTCAATTTTCACCAACATTCCAGGGCATTCACCGTTTGCTATAAATGGATGATTCATAAGGGAAACCCCATGCCTTCACCGCTTATTTGAGCTTAAACGCAACCGAAACCTCAAGTGAAACTAGTAGATATGATCTGTCGCTAAAAATGTTCGACAAACGACCCGTTCACTAATACGGGCTACTGTTTTTTTTCTACCTTTTCAAGAGACAATTTTGTCTGAAAATAGAGAAACTTTGATAGATGATTTTATTATTCAATTCTCGTCGTTTCTGTGAAAGTTACAGCTCATTTCTTACATCTTTCAGTTATAATACGAGAAAGATTATCAGTGATTAAGAACGGATTTTATTAAAAATAAGCTGACAATGTTTGCAATTTATTTAATCTGACATGTGTAAAAGAAAATTTGCTGCCTAAATACACAAATTATATATATATATATATATATTGATTGTTTACAAATAATTTCAATGGGTTCAAGAACTTAGAAACCAATGGAATATCTTTGTTAAACTATTTTTAAGTGATGGAATTCTACCACACAATGTTATTTGCAATGTTGAAAATTTCCCTTTCGTTATCAATTCCCGATTACAAATGAAATTGGTCTCGCTGAACATTACACACCAGGAAATAATGAGCAACATTTTCTATCAACTTCTTTTCCTAGAACCACGCAATCCTCATTTTTAACTCCCCTTACACACAAATGTATGCACACACTCACGTATGTATGCATATATATATGCGCAAGCACACACAAGTATGCACACACGCGTATGCACTCATGTATGTACACATCAGTATGCATGTGCGCGCACATACATGTATACACACGCACAGAGACACACTTATGAGTACACGCACACAACACACGCGCAAGATGTGTTTTTTAACCTTATTTAATGTGTTTTTAAGACATTTTATAAATGCTGGGTTGATGAAACTTCATGGTTAATGCTTCTAATATCTGTAAATATATTTTTAAAATTTATATTGTAGAAAATAATGTAATCACTAATTATTTGTTGGATTTCGTGTTATGACTTTTCGCTGTGTTGGTTACTGATATGTAAATTATTAGTCCTCTCATCAGATAAATAAAAAGTCATATTTCCTAAAAAGGCTATAATTGTGTAAGCAGGTTTAAGCTGTCTGATGTTTCTTTTATTGTCGGTGTAAACTTATCCAAGTTTATTTTTTAAATCGAGTTCACCGAATTCAAGGCAGCAAAGCCATTGAGACACAAAGAGTTACTACGTGAAACATTATTTAGAAGCGAGAACAAAAGGAGAGTAAATAAGAGGAGAAAAAAAACGTGAATAATATTGCTTTTAATTTTTTAAAGACCAAAGCTAAGTGTAAAGCATTGTACCTGAAAAGTATACCGCAAGTACAAATAAAGAGTAAAGAAACTCTTAGCATAAAATTTACGGTGGCAACCAACCATTTCAATTGTAAATTGATTAGATCTTGTCGCCAGTCTAATTCTCTGTCTCTTCTATAAATATAAATATGTGTGCTAGTGTGCGTGTGCATCTAATAGGGTAGTAAATAACATATATTTTCATGTCTTCTGCTCTGATGAACTTAGGTCACTGGTGCCCCCTCCACAAGAATTTATTCGGTCAACCAGACTGGCAACAAAATCTCACCATTTTACAGTTAAATCAACCAATTGCAAGTGACAATTCTATTCCATCAGCTTCTTTACTCGCGCTTCCCGCCTGTGGAACTCCCTTCCATATACTTGCTTTCCTGACGGCTCCATGAATTTAAATGCGAATTCAATTCCCATCTCTTATCCACTTGACTCCAGCCCGTTCTACATCACCCCGTGTATTTTGTTTTTTCCTTTCTCTCTACCTTCGTAACTGTCTTCACTCCTGTGTTTTCATCCTTCACTTGCCCTTTCTCTTTCACCTCCTGTAGCTGGTTCGTCTTTGTCTTCACTCTCCTTCTGCCTAATACTTCAACTGTCTTATGTAACCCCTGCACATCAGCGGTGTTTATACCTTGCTTGGGGTGAAATGATTAAAAAAATTACTACGCTTCTATCTGATACTGAGACATCTGGAAGAGCATGAAACTAGGCCAGTCTACCCCGATGAACAAATTAACAAATTAAAGAGGACGGTCGGAAATTCCAATCGCTTGAAGAAGACTGAAACGTCGTCAATATGGAAACAAAGATTAGGGAAACAGCCCCAAACATCCAAACAAGGCAAATAATTACAATAACTCATCTCAGAAAAATTGACAAGCTATCCTTTGTCCCAGTTAACAACAACCTGAAAGTCTTTTTTGATATTAGTGAGAAAAAAAGATTATAGACAACATTAATTAGTTAAATATTTCATTTTGACGTGTTATTCAAGGAAATAGTGATCATGGCACTCTACAACCTCCTATCCGTTACAGATATTAACGTTAAACTTTTCATCTTTCCATTCGTTTCTTGTTCTGCCATCCATATACAGAAGCTTTTTAGGTGGGTTATTAACTAGTTCCCTCTGTTCCTTCTTATCCATTATCATTAGCTGTACAAAAAGTCTTTGGTGTAGATATATTGTTATATGTACTTTCACTGTATATCAAATTTTATTATGCACGCCAATATTCTCTAAATAATATTTCTATTAACCAAATGATATTTGTAAAGTTTTTAACAGATATTTGTATTTATTTCCGCATGTATCTGTGCTTAATAAATAAAATGATAATAACGTGTTTCGGTTGTGACAATTTTTATAACGCAAAATGAAGCATAATTGTATTTTATTTATAAATACAACCAAAGAGACATAGATAAAGTTATATTTGTTTAATACAATACCCAACATTTTGGAATAAGTTATTGTTATGGTTTCTTTTTAATTCTACAGAATGTTCCTAAAGTTTGAACACATAGAAAATCTCATTTACTGTTTTTTTTTATCTCCACAGATGAAACATAATTTTGTCGAAATAAGAAAGAACTGACTTCTTTTTCTGGGTTATGCTAAAAGAGAAAGTCTACTTAATGAAAATGACAGAACAACAGACATGATTGAACGTATAAAAACTGAATGTACGAAAATTGACGGAAATTGGGATTTATTGTACCAAGTTAACTTGAATCCTGCAAAGCGTATAAAATTTTGCATCACAAATTATGGTATAATATTGAAGATGTTATATGTTAATATTCAAATTCAATATTTCATTTCTTGAAAATATGCACATTTTGCCGGTATTCCGACTTCAAGGACACTCTGTATAACATTTATATATCTTACACCATTGCTTTTGTTTACAATTTATGCTTCTACAATATTTACCTTTCTCCCCCACTTGAGAGAGATGTGACACAAGGTCTTTTTTAACGTGGGGAACCTGAGCGTGTACGCCCAGGTACTGGTCAAAACATTACCTATCCACCGCGGTGGATAGGTTCAAAACCGGTCTAAACTGACCTTAAACTGGTCTTATTCGGTCTTAATTTGGTGACCCCATCCCGAAGTCCGGGAAAACCTATTTCGATTCTACCTCGACAAGGTTTAATGTTTATCAAGCTTATCTTGCTAGAATAATTAAAATTGAGATGTGAGTTCACTGGGTGCCCAAAACTTTTGGACATCTACCATATCTAAGCTGCGCTTACAAAATAACCACGTTTCTCCTATTTCGAAGTAAATATTTTATTTCCATCGTTTTTTTGTTATATTTTTCTTGATCATCTTTCATCCTCAGGTAAATGACATTTAATGATGAATCAGATTCGGCCAGTTTTTTTTTATGTTTGAAAATTTATTTAGTTAGATGCGTAATAATTAAACTTGCTGAATATGATAACTTTCCGCGAGTTTTAATTGAATAAATATATTATTTAGCTTACGCCTTTCAAAAACTATGCAAGTTATTAAAAACATGAATAATTCTTTAGAATCAACGGAAGGACTACTGAACTCTTACGTAATATCGGTCTTAATCTATAAGGGCAAATGCTGGATCACAGATAAAAGAAAGATTCAGGTAACAGAAATGTGATTCTACAGAAGAATGCTGAGAATAATGAATATGCGAGCGAAGAGGAAATTAGCAACAAAACGGATATATTATGAATCAGTAAAAACTGCTGAAATTTCTAGGGCACATAATGCGTTATAAGGGCTTCGAGAATTTGTCATTCATACGATAGAGTGAATGAAACAAAGAGAGAAAAAGGCAGAGTAAACTTAATTAATGAGTAAGTAAATGATTTGCATGGGTTTAGGAGAAATAGTAAAAGGATATGATTGACTAGGAACAAATAAAGACAGGAAATTGTAGAGAGCCATTATCAGGATATCAACAGAGCATGGGAAGATGGGTCCACAATTGATCGGACAGTACGAATGTGGTGTCAGAAATTCCATACTAATGGTGTGAACCTTGAAGATGAAGAAGCTAGAGGACAGTCATGCAAGCGTTTAATGTCCAACGTAAAATCTCGTATTAATTCTTAATTTAAGTCAACGTGTTAATTAAATTTAAATTTAATATCACATGCTTCTAAATATGTAACGATGAGTTTGAGTTTGAGTTTTGTTTAATGGCATGTCAAACTCTGTGGGTTATTTAATGCCAAAAAGGTGGGGTTTTAAGTTTTTTTTTAATGTTCAGTTATAATGAGAAGATTGATTTAGTCACATTTTGATGAAAAATTCTTTTTATTTTTATATTTTTATTTTAGCAAACTGAAGATGTCTTCTATTTTTGTATTGAAAAAATTATTAGTAATTTTTGTTTCCTTCAAAAATGTATTGTTGGTAATATTTTTCTTTCAAAAATGTATATTATTCTAAAAGAACCTATTTTTACGTATATATTTCTATAAAAGTCTGTTTTTATGCTATCATAATGTGGTGACCCCATTATGGGGGTTAACTATTTATTGGGACCCTAACAGGTGCTACCAATCCGGATCAGGATAGACCTGGTAACAACAGTAATTAAGATGTGGATCCATGCTCCCAATCAGAGGTCTTGCTGCCGGATGCAATTTCCCGTCATTCCCTAGACCGGTAATGATGAGATAAACGGTTACGAACAGGAGTAATTCTTTGAATGGCAATAAACGACATCTGGTATCAAAGACACTGATCAGGAGATTGGAAGTTTTGAGGAGCATGTAATTATCTTTTAATTGCTGTTGTTCGCAGGTTTACCCTGTTTCGGGGTGGTAGTACTTTGAAGTTCCTGGGACACGCAATGAGGAAGGAGAGCCTGGAGAACCTGATTCTGACTGGCCAGATAGAAGGAAAGAGAGACAGAGGAAGACAGCGGATAACATATTTGCAGGGCCTGATCGGGTGGTTGACGGAACGGGGGTTGACAGGAGTAACGGGAACAAACATACTAGGAGCCACAAGGGATAGGGAGACGTGAAGAACCATGATCGCCTACGTCCTGAAAGGACAGGGCACATAGAAGAAGAAGAAATACTTGTTAAAATCACAGTTACGAGAAAAAAACACACGAACAAACAGAAATTTATTAAAGTATAAATATACATTTTTATATTAAAAATACCAGTAATAATGTTTTATATAATTAAATTTCTGACAATACATCAAATAACATAAATTAACTCTCATGATATTAATCCATATAATATCCTAAAATTTCTTAAATAAATCAAACTGTATTCCAAAATATAATTTCAATAAAAACATTATAAAACGCACACATAAATACCTTTTGTAATTACGTCTACACAAATCTACATACATAATGTCGGACCACTCGTATTCGACGATACCCGTCTACCGGGGTGGCTAGCTGATCGTCATTGTACCTACTAAGGCACACTTAGGTTTGTTCAACACTCATAGAGCCCATCTGTGGTTTATACTGCAACTACGCTGATCAGACCTTAGTGACAGTTTTTGGGAGAGAGTGCATTATCTAGCATGAAAAACATTCTGAACAAAAGCAGGACGCTCAAACCATCGGTCACGATGACTTGTGACTTCGAGCTAGCACGACCATCGACGGCTCCTAAAAACAGAGCCGTTTACCCAATTTCACTCACAAGGCTTGGGTCGACTCGTGGTCTTGTTTTCAGGCAGTTTTCAAAGATGTGGCACTTTCCAGATCGATAATATCAAGAAGTCACCTTTCTGAAAAATCGACCATGCTGAGATTCGAACCCAGACTTCATGGTGAGAAAGCTAATATTCTAACCACTGGGCCAGGCGCTCATATATATATATATATATATATATATATATATATATATATATATATATATATATATATATATATATATATATATATATATATATATACTTGATTTCCCGATAGATAAAATCTCTAAAAACTTAAATGCAATGTAACTTTCCATTATTTAACGCCTTTATTCCCACCCAACTCTTATTTCTTCGACATCTTTGTACCGCATTCTTTCTCTCAGTGTAACACTCTGCGCACCAGTGGTGTTCTTGCCTTGTTTGGCGTGTAATATACACGTCAGATTAAATAAATTGCAAACATTGTGTCTGCTTGTTTTTAATAAATTCAGTTCATTTACACGGATTATCTTTCACGTGTTTTATATATATATATATATATATATATATATATATATATATATATATGAAAAATAGTAGACTTTGATAAACAGTAGCTACTCTGGCGTGTACGCATCGCTCAATCAGTGAAATGAATTAGTGCGCTCTAGCTACTAGGCGCGTATAATAATATGCGCTAAAAAGTCTACCTACTTCCACCGAACGCCCATAGCCCAGGGGTAGAGTCGCCGACTGTCACCATTTCGGTGAGGTTTCAATCCTCGGTAAAAAGCAATCGGAGTCTAACTGTACTGATGAGCTGTGATACGGAAAATCAGATCTGTCTGCGGATGACAATGTATATATATATATATATATATGTATATATTACTGATCATAAGTTTGGGACCACCCAAATTTTCTTCACAAAGTTTCATTTTAAGCAGAATCAAATTCGCCAAGTTTGTATTTTTTGTTATTCTTATGCAGATGTCAAGTAAACAAAATTTATTCTTTTCAACTTTAAAGTTAACAATTACTCAGTTTGCTACTTGACTCCACTTGACTCCACTTATTTTGATCAAGTTTTTGCCGAAAATTCTGATTAATTCAGATATTATAATTACGGTATAATTTATTTTTGTATACCATATTACTACGGTATAAATGGCAATGAAGAAACAGATTAGCATTGAAAAAAGAGCTCAGGTTGAAATTCTTTCGAAAGAAGGATATTCTGAACTTGTCGCTAAAAAATTAAGCCTACTAAAAATGGCGTGCAATATTGCCTTCAACGACTTCGTGAAACTGAGTTAAATATTTCCTGAAAAAGATCTGGTAGGCCCAGAGTAACATCTATTGTAGTGGATAGGCACTTGATCATAACTAGCAAGAGGAACAGAAGAAAAACCGCTCGGCAACATCCAGTATCTGTTACTACTGTTAAGAGACGACTTCAATCTGCTGGCATTAAAGAGTGTGTTGCAGTTAAAAAACCACTATTAAAGAAGGAGAATAAGGAATGAAATTGATCGTACAGTTCGAAATGAACTTCCTAAAAATGAACAAATGTTGTTTAAATGCTTGCAGGATGCTTGGAAATCACTTTCACCAACTTATTTTTAAAACTTATTAGAAAGAATGCCAAGGATTTGCTCTGCAGTAATAAAGGCTCGTGGTGGTTTCTTTGGTGAAAAGAAAATATGAATTAACTTTAATTAAATCTGAAATTACTCTATGTTAATTTTGGTTTTAATTATTTAATTAAAACCAAAATTAACTATATTTATTCTTCTAAGACATAAAATTTGTTATTTCTTTCTCTTAGAAAATAAATCTAATTGGTCCCAAACTTATGATCGGTAGTATCTATATATATATATATATATATATATATATATATATATATATATGAATAGAGATGAAAAGAACACTTATCTTAGCTGACGCGTTTCGTCTTCTGATGTATTTTTATCAAAGCGGCCATCTGCCGATTAAACTTGTCAGCTAAGTAAGCTTTTCCTTTTGTATTTATTCATATTGCTTTTACAGGTATATTTTATTTATATCTACATTTTTACACGTACTTACACAGACACACACACACACACAAGCACATATATATAAATAAATAAATATAACAGTAAATACATTCATAGTTGTGTATACGTGTGGGTTTAATTTTCAAAGCTAAATACACACACACATACATATACATATATATATCAAGAGAATGGTGTAGAGCAAGAGAAAATGTTAATTTCTCTCATTTTATATATTTTCGTATATAATTAGGTATATATACACAGACAGACATACACACGTACATATATATATATTCGTGTGCGTATGCGTGATCTTGTGTGTATGTGCGTATTTGCTTCCGTGTGGGCCTGTGCGTACATATGTATATGAACATAAAATGGTGTTCATTACCATTATTTGCTTTCAACACGTTTCATTGTTGTGTAGTGCTTTCTCATTTATTTATATACTTTCTCTGTAACACATGCACGCACACAGACACATACACACATATCATAGACAAAGAAATCAACACTGTATGATGACTGTCCGTTTCACTCCTCAAGATTATAGTAATCGCTAAAAAATTCAGTCAGCAAATCAATCCGTATGTATTACATTCCAAAGATGCTATTAAATACAGGAATGAACATCAAATAAGACTAAGAGTCCTCACTAGTACAGACTTAAAGGGGTGACGATGGAAAAAACTGTAAAACTGTCACAGGACAAGGAAAAAAGCAAAGCATAAGAACGAACAAAACCTGTGAATGATTCACATCTTCACTGTTTCCAATGGTTTCGTCTTGAAGTGAATTTTCTCTTTTACAACGAATTCGACGTCACGCTGTTGCTGGTGTCACACTCGTAGCAAACGGAGTCACTTCCGGTTGCTTTTCTGTCGACACTTTCTGTGTCAAAAATATATGCCTTTTGACCTAGTTAATGTCGGGAAATGACGTTTCGGAAACGAACACAATCCATTGCAAGCGTTTTTGCTTAAAAATTCACGTGTTCCTGTTCTCACATCACTCTGGGTGTCATTTCCGCGACGGCAATGGATAAGTCAGTTCAGAACGCTATCATGAACTTAGATGCGAAGTTCGATAGCGACAATGATGTCTATTAATACTATTCCGCATCAAAAATACATCTATTAATGTCTTCCTTTTTCTTCTCTCTTTTTCTGTAAGGAGAATGTTTTTTTCTTTATTCTTTTCTTTTCTTTTTACACGCCGGATATAGTGTTTTGTCGTAATGAGCCTATCGAAATATAGTCATTGCGAATGTGACAGATTGTTCACTGACGTGTAAGGGAAAATAGAAGAGAAAGAATAATTCTGATTTCTCCATCTCACCTAAAAACAAACACAGATAGATACGGACGCCCACGCATTCACATATGTATGGATTTATTTTTAATCCGAAATTTTTATTAGTTTAAATGTTATTTCTAGTGGATACCTATACTTGAAATAAACTCCCCTTTTATATAACTAAAATTCGTGTATTATTTCTACTGGACAATTCGTTTCAGAGCACTACGGTCTGCTGGGGTGGCTAGCCAATCCCTGTTGCAGATGTCTGCTCAGGCACATTACTTTTGTTCAATTGATGTCCATAGAGCAACAGCTGAGTGGAATTTAGAGTTTCCAGCGACATCAAGTCGAGTGCGCTCAAAACCTCGGTCACGATGACTTGTGACTTCGTGCTAACACAACCATCAACGGCTTCTATACCATAACTTATCTGCCCAGCTTCACTCTCAAATTTTGGTTCAATCCATAGTATATTTTTAACGATTCCTCCCCTTGTTATCAGATCCTAAGAACGTAAAAAAGCATATGAAAGATGACAAATCGAGCCTCGAACTCAGATTTCCTGGACTTTTGTCACTGTTTTGACCTATAAGCGTCAATAAAAGTTGATACGTAGATTTGAAACCACAATCTGTTTGCATATTTAATTTAATTACAGAGCTGAGTACTTATGTTGAACCGACTACCATTTTTTGAAGAGTTGCTAACAGAGAAATGGTGCAGAGGGAGAAAGGAATTCTCCAAGAGGCTCTTCTAGCGGTCACAGACACAGGCTATCAGCTATCGTTAGAAATCCTATTATCTCCAGTTATCTAAATCATATATAAACAGTACTCATCTGAACCCAACATTAAATTTTACAGAAGGGGCTTATTAATATACCGGGTTGGGCAAACGTTCGTTGCGTTATAAATTAGAAAGTATAATTAATAAACAGAACGGACATTTTAGCCGACGCGATACAAATACTTTTCAACCCTGCTTGTATAGTAGCGAGCATAAAGATCTGAACTATGTAAAGAAAAAAGTCTAAATGTGAAATAACTTTTTATTTTAAAGCTTCATAGAACATTTTATTAAGGAAAAATAAGGATATTAAGGTAAATTATATAATTCCTAAATTTTAAGCAAAATAAACATATTTTGATAAAGTTATAAGAATAATTGGTGTTGTCAACATTAGAGACATTTGATGATGCTGATATGGTTAAAGTAATTGGGTCATTAATTATAATTCAAGGTACTGAAACATAAAAGCTTGTGGCGCAGTGGATATCGGCTCGGAACGAGAACTCGGGGAACCGAGTTCGAATTCCAGTTGAATTCCTTGCATTCACTTACGCGCAAATACCCTTGGGAAAGGTATTAATCCATCTCTTCCCTCCAGTTATGGGTTAAATAATAGGACAGATTGGGTTCTATAGCCTCGGTCGGCAACCAGTCTACCGCAGAAAGCAATGGCAACCTACTGCGGGATAATCTTCTGCCCAGTCAGTCATGTCTCTTTCGAGACATGATCGCCCAAGCGTGTATCGCGCATGGCACTTAACTGACTGACTGACTGACTTATAATAAACTATTACAATAATAATAATGATATATTGGATTGACCGGAAAGTCCAGGCCGGTTATTTGTTGTTCCAATACGTTAGAACATGCTGCTGCTGCTGCCTCTTCTTCTTCTTCTTCTTCTTCTTCTCGCCGTGCCTCTTCAAGATATAAACGTACACGACCTTCCACATCTTCCTATGTCTTATAGCTCTTAGCATCTTTTCTCAAGCCCATCAAGTCTGTCATGCGTTATTTTCCCCTGTTTCTCTTTTCTTCTCGCTGTCCTGTGAGTATCAGTTTCTTCAAGCCCTCCTTCCTCATTACATGTTCTAGAAACCTCCACTGTTTTTTGGTCCTAGGTATGACTTTAAACTGCATCCGGCAGCAAGGCTTCTGTTTGGGAGGTAGTGAGGAGCATGGAACCACCATTTAATTGTTGTTCTTCTCAGATCCACCCTCACCCGTAGTGGTAGCACCTGTTAGGGTCCCAGCTATGGGCAAATAGTTAACCTCCAAACTGGGGTCGAAACACTATGAAAGTATAAAAGTACACTTTTATAGAAATATATATATATAAATAGACTTTTATAGAAAAATATACATTTTTGAAGCAAAATATGACCAACAATACATTTTTTAAGGACATTTTTTTTTATCATAACACATTTTTGAAGGAAAAAAAATTTGCCATTATATATTTTTGAAGAAAAAATAAGTGACCAGCAATACATTTTTGAATGCAATACTAAAAGACATCTACAGTTTTCTAGAATAAAAAAAATAAAAAGAATATTTTCATCAAAATCTGACTAAATCAACCTTCTCACTATAACCAAAAATTTTGAAAAATAACTTAGAAACCTACATTTTTGGCATTAAATAAGCCACAGAGGTTGGTATGCCGTTAAACAAAACTGAATCTGTTTTAAAAAAAACTAAAACTCAACTTCAATATGTACGGACATACGTGAGAAAGTTAAGAAGTAATAACCGGTTGAATAATCCTTAAAGACAGTCATTCGAAAATGGGAGAAAATGATTATAAAATAATTTTTTCTATCCTACTCTGAGAAAACGACAAAAGCAAAATGGAGATCCTCGAGGCCATATTCCTTAAAAACTTAAGCTGTCAATTAATAGAATCAGCTATAAATACTGTAGTACTGTTCTAAAATGTTTATGAAAAGAAAAGTTTCTTCATGCTTTAACACTTGCATGACCATGACATTACAACATAAATATAAAATTCTATTTTGGATAATTTTCACGTTCTAATGAACGCTAGGCACTTTGTCAATCGTTATATTTGAAGCAAGAAGAAAATTTATAGTACATTTTAGCAACATAGTTTGGCAATCATTTTTTGTTACCGCAACTTACACCTCTGAATATGATTGAAAGTCGAGAAATTAATAATAATATTATCTGTCAAAGTTACAGATCTTTTCTTATATCGTTCAATTATAATACGCAAAAAATTGTTCGTGAGTATGAACGGATTTTATTAAAAATGAGCAAACAATGATTGTAATTTATTTAACCTGACATATCTATCTATCTATCTGTCTATCTATCTATCTATTTACATGCGCCGATAGTTTAGGGGTATGATCGCCGACTAACGACAAATCTCGACTTGAAGCAAACAGTTATCTAGCCGCACTGATGAGCTGGGATACAGCGACACAGGCCTGTATGCGGATGATTATATATATATATATATATATATATATATATATATATATATATATATATTGGCCAAATTTCAAAGTGAAGCTTTATTCGGATTAGTTAAAGGGAATAGGGAATACACACATAAATTTTATGTCTTCCCACATACATAAATAGCAAACCGATTGTATTTTGTATTTAATTGTAAATCCTTTTCACAACCAACATCCAACATTGCCTGATGACGAGATTGAAATCTCGAAACAGAAATTTTCGTGTCGCATTATACTTTTAATTCATAATAATATGATTATATTATCCTCTACAATATTTATTGCAAAAAAGCAAATGCTAGGAAACTCAAAATTATAAAAACTTGGATCTTCTTTACTTGGATGTGTGTGTGTGTGTGTGTGTGTGTGTGTGTGTGTGTGTGTGTGTGTGTGTGTGTGTGTGTGTACAGATTAGAACTAAAAAATATTAAAATTATAGTAGAATACGACACAATGATATGATAAGAAATGAATAGAAAACCTTTACAAATTTAACAAGTTTCTCTTATATGAAATTTTAATCCCAAAATCAACAAGCGGACATCCCCTAAAAATAGAAAAATTGCCTACTAGACATACACAAATAAACACCCACATGTATATACATTATAATCCCTTGTTGTCAAAATAAAATTATGATACACATAGACATATGAATTTTGTACACGACTGATGTGAATTTGACTAAACAAATAAAAAATGAATATATATTATTGACTAGATTTCTATGACCCGATACTATTTTCTATTTTTTCAAAATAAAATATCAAGGTTGTTATTTATTCCATGAATATTCGTGGTAGTATTTTGTCAATCTTAGATTTGGTATCCTTGCTCAAATGATGTGTTGAAATGAAATGATTGATAATTTGAGTATGACAGGTCAAGAGAGTACATGTCATGTGGAAGTATATACCATTCAATCTGAACTATTGATTGCTTTGACACGTTTACAATTTATAGATGAGTAGTTTTCCTGCAAGGTAATTCATTAATCCACATCGTTACATAGAGATTTTTTTCTCTGTCACCGTTCCTTGTTTAAATGAATCAATTATTTAATGTAGCACGTGAATAATATAAGGCAAATCTTAACGAAATCATTTACAACATGCTGGTAACAATATTCTTCTTTACATATCAAATATGTGATACTGTTAAAGACTCCCTATATTTAACTACAACTAGCAGTATAGCCCGGCGTTGCTCGGCTGTAATGAAAGCTTTTATATATATATATAATATCGATTTTCTGCACTATTGAAAGAACTGCAACCTTGAAACTTCTGAATATCGTTTCTTATGTCTTTGTCTATGAGTGTATCAAATTTGATTAGAATCGGACTACTCCTTGTATAACCCCATTTCTTTCGATTATCGATTTTCGATATTTATCGGGTATACCTCGACACAAAATTAGCTAAGAACACTCGCATACGCTTATAGTAAAACTGTGTAAATTTTCAAGAAAATCGGTTCAGCCGTTTCAGAGTCTATAGGTAACAGACACACACACACAGACACACACACATAAACACACACACAGACAAAGTTCCACGTATAAATATGTTTAGATATACGTTTTTGATTGAATCACTTCTTTATCGTTAGTGACTCTCATTTAAAAATCGTTGCGTTTTTCTAGTTTAACAAAAATATTTCTTTTTACCTGTTTGAACAAAAAACTGTTTTTCCTTGTTGAATAAAAAACAACCTCTTTTTTTGTTGAAAAACAAAGCTTCTTGATGGAAAAAATGTTTCTTTTTATTCGTTGAAATAAAAAATTTCTTTTACCCGTTTGAACGAAAGAAATGTTTTGCCGTGTTGAACAACTGGCTTTTTTTTGTTCGAAGCAGTTTCATTTTCTGTGTTGAACAAAAAATATTTCTTTTCCTTGATGAAAAAAACTGTTTATTTTTCATCAATAAAAAAGTATCTTCTACATGTTTGAACAAAAAATTATTTTTCATTGTTGATCAAAAAAACAGCTTCGTTTCCTTGTTAAACAAAAAATTATTTTTCTTGTTATACTAAAAATGTTTCATTTTTCTTGTTGAACAAAAATGTTTAATCATCCTTGTTGAACAAAAGAATAATTTTCTTTCTCTTGTTGAACAAAAATGTTTCATCATCCCCGTTGAACAAAAAAAAATTTCTTTTTCTTGTTGAACAAAATTTTGTCCTTGTTGAACAAAACAATAATTTCCTTTTCCTTGTTGCGCATAAAATGTTTCTTTCTCTTTGTTGAACAAAATAATAATTTTCTTTTCCATGTTGAATAAAAGAATAATTTTTTTTTCTTGTCAAACAAAAATGTTTTTTTTTCACTGTTGAACAAAAATTTAATTTGGTTTACTAATAAAAAAAAGCGTAAAAGAAAATCTTAAGAGTTCACCGATATTCATTTTTATCCCGTCATCTCGAATCAATTTCTAAAAATTTCAGTTTGTATACTTTTGTAGACAAAGTAACCTCGATTGATTTCAAAAGCGCTAAACACACACACACACACACACACACACACACACACACACACACACAACACACACACACACAGGCACACACACACACAGGCACACACACAAACACACACACACACAGGCACACACACACACAGAGAGGCACACACACAGGCACACACACACACACACACACACACACACATATATATATACATATATATATATGAAACATTGTTGGTGCTTGAAAAAACAACAGAGAAAAACTCAGAATGTACTCAACAAGAACATATCTAAGAAACAGACAAGATCTAAGTCTTGCTTAACTGTAAGGCAATCGATATCAGAAAAAAAATGAATTCTGATACGGAGAATGAAATTAAAACAGAAGACCAAGCATGTTAATGAAACTTGAAAAAAATTGAAAAAATTGAATGAATAATTCAAGCTGATATCTTTAAATATTCAAGGAAATATTCCAACAGTTATACTGTTTATATCAGATGCTTTTTCCGCATAAAGCTTACTGTCTGGTTGTAGTGGTTGATGCACACCAATAGAGCAAAACGTTTCAGCAACGGCATTTCAATTCAGTTCGATAGAGTCTAGAGATTTGATGATATTATAATCTTTTTAAGGGGCGATGTGAAAGGATAGGTCTATATTTCCCCTCTTCCTACAAGCCGAGAGGAACGTAAGCAGGAAATCACTGAGGTTTTGGAGGATTTTACAAATGACATGCTACAGCATGTTTAGCAGGAGTTGGCTTACCGACTTGAGGTGCGTCATTTGTAAAGCTTTGTGAAATTTAGTATAAAACCTATATCCCTTTGAATATCTTATTCGAATTTTGTTGAACCTTTTACCATTTAACAAGAAGCCTATTTAATTTCTTTTGCCTGGGACACGTAGTTACTGTAGATTGTACCAACAAAAATTAAGCACAATATTGTTTCCAGAATAAAAATTCACTAAATGAATGATCAAAAATAATGTCTAGATGATCACGCCAAAAATATATCTTACGAAAATACAAACCTGGATGAAAGTGTTCAAGATCTTTAAGTAATTCTTCCCTAATTTTGAAATTTTGGTTGTTTAAAACTTCCAGTCACACGTTCGTAAAAATCCCTGTTGTACGTTTATAAATCGTATGAAGATACCGAAAGTTTAAAACCTACGGAATAACTCGTTTCTATATGGAGAAATATTCAAAGATCTACAATATATATGTATTGAGCACTTTTTAATACAGCTGTGTACTTGGTTAATTAAATTATGTGCAAAATCTCATTAACAATACTTATATATATATATATATATATATATATATATATATATATATACGCAAAAATCTAAAGTGAGCCAAAACCTACCGCGGTTTCACACTACGGATCGTCAGGGCAATTGCCCTGACGATCCGTAGTGTGAAACCGCGGTAGGTTTTGGCTCACTTTAGATTTTTGCGTGTCTTTGCTCTACTTTTGTATATCTTCTTTTGTACTTTGTATCGAGCACTTTTTCTTGTGGTTGGTTCCGTTTGGGTTTTTTTTTCTTTACTGCGGAGTATTGAATGTTTTGTTCTTGTTCCGCGGATTTCTTTTTTTTTCTCCCCATTTATCCGACGCCTTAGTGCACCGGATTGTAACGGAATTAGGTTCTGTTTGTTAGTGTTTTTTTTTTAAGGTTTATTTTAGTATAAATTTACGGCCTACATACTTACAGAGTCTATTTAGTTATTATATATATATATATATATATATATATATATATATATATATATATATATATAGGGTGTTCTAAAATAGATGGCTGTTTTCCGTATATCTAAATAATGAAAAAAAATCTCGATAAGTATATGTTCGGAAACGCTTGATTTCTGAGTTATAGGCTTTTCAAACATGTGCTAACTAAAATCACTGTATTTTTCATATCCGACACATGCAGTGTTTTAAGTACCCTACACGAAATGTTCAAAATGAGCACTCTCTGCTCTAATGACGTCTAAGAGAGACACGAACACGCTCCCAAATTGTGTTTAGTATAATTACATGTGGATTTTTCTTTTCCCATGCATGTTGATTGTGAAAGTTGACTATTCCATTCCGTGTAAACTGTGCTTAATCTCTGAAGATAACGAAGGCAGAAAAGTTCAGAAATGTATTTTATTGCTGAAAGAACCATTCACAGATCACAATTCGTGCAGGGCAATCTCCTGGTGTCAACGTCTATACGTGTTGTAACTTCCACTTGTACCATTTTTTTCTGCGAACCTAATCCGAAGAGGATGCTTAGCCATTAACAACATGTCTAGGGTTAACCTTTATCTTTCCCATCTGTCTACATAGACTCTACCTCTTACTCTGCAACACTCTATCTTGAGTTGCCCCCAGGCCTTTTACAAAGAACCTCACTTTATATAAAAATATATAAGAAAAAAATGATTATATATATATATATATATATATATATATATTGTGTGTGTGTGTGTGTCTGTGTTTGTGTTTGCGTGTGTGTGTGTGTGTGTGTGAAACACATTCCGAATAACCCATGACATACAATATATATTATATCTTGTGCTCCATGGTTAAAAATGTTCCCTGTTTCAAATTCTCAGTGCAAACTAAACCACTCATAAAAGCACACACACACACACACACACACACACACACACACACACACACACACACACACACACACACACACACACATATATATATATATGTATATGAATTTTCATAAACAAATGAAAATTCATATACATATATATATATGAATTTTCATTTGTTTAATATTGATTATTTTATATATAGATTTTTAAACAATACATTATAATTTCTACAAGCGTCAATCGTTTGAGAAATCATCTAGAATCTTCCCGCAGTATAACGTACTGTTTAACTATATATATGAAAAATAAAGAGTTTCTTCTCAAATACGAGTATTTATTAAAAAAATAATATTAAACAAATAAAAATTCAGATATATAGGCTAATGCCAGTTTCATTAATGTTCCCATAATTCCGTAATATCTATATACTGTCATCCGCAGACAGATCTGTTTCGCTGTATTACAGCTCATCAGTGCGACTTAGACTCCGGTCGCTTCCTAAACCAGGATTGAAACCCGACCGAATTGGCGTCAGTCGGCAATTCTACCTCGAGGACACGAGCGTCCAGTAGAAGAAGGCAAACTTTTTAGCGCGTATAAACACGCCCAATAGCTAGAGTGCTCAAATTCATTATCGAATGAGCGGTGCGTAAATGCCGGAGTAGCTACTGTTTACAAAGTCTAACACTCTTCCAGAGTGCTCAATCAGGGTGTGAGAACGTAAATACTATAGTCATCCGCAGACAGATCTGTTTCGATGTATTACAGCTCATCAGTACGGCTTAGACTCCGGTTGATTCCTAACCCAGGATTGAAACCCGACCAAATTTGCGTCAGTCGGCGATTCTACTCCTAGGCCACAAGCGTCCAGTAGTAGGCATATATATATATATATATATATATATATATATATATATATATATATATATATATATATATATATATATATATATATTTTAATTCAGATACTGGGCTCTTTCAAACAGAGGCTTTATATGTCCGCGGGCTCTTTCAAACAGAGGCTTTATAATCACAGGTACTCGTTTTCGAGCCCTAAACAGAGATTCCAGACGGCACTATCACGTAGGTTCTGGGAAATGAAGGAGGAAGGGCAGGACCCTATAATCAGCTGGAAATTAATAGGCTCAGCTTGTACTCCTAAAAGTTTTCGTGATAGGTGTCGTCTGTGTTTATTGGAGAAGATTCTGATTTTGAAGTATCCTCATCAGGACTTACTTTTGAACTTTAGGAGGGAATTTATAAACAAGTGCCGCCATAGGGCGGATTTTAAAATTTAACTTCTAATTTTTAATTTTTAAATTCTAAATTTTTCTATAATTTTTTTAATATTTTAAAAAAAATTTTTAATTTTAATTTTAATTTTTTTTTTTTATGTATATGTGTATGTTTGTGTGTGGATGTGCATATTTGTATATATATGTATATATGTATTTATGTATGTGGGCTATATGTAATTTTGAAAAATTTTTTTTAGCTATTTAAATGCTCCTTTTCATAATATTCATTAATATGTATGTGTGTGAGTGCATATGGAATATGTATATATATATATATATATGTGTGTGTGTGCGTGTGTGTGTGTGTGTGTATATGTGTGCATGTATGTGTACACATGTATATTATGTGTATATGAATTTTTTGTATATAGGTGTGTACACACATATATATGTGTATGCGCATGTATATGTATATAAGTGTGTAATAAATTGAATGTATGTGTGTGTATGTGTATGTATATATGTATTCTTATTCGTAGAATTGTGTGTGTATATATATGTATGTATGTGTGTACTTCTGTAGGTATGTATATAATAATTGTAATTATTTTTTTTTTTTACCTAGTGTTGTCTTTATTTAGTTTAATTTCAAATGACCTAATTTTTTTTAAAATAATTTTATTTTAAATCCTATATCTTTTTATTCCCTTTTATTAATAATTATGCCTTTTTAAGTAAAGGCCTTTTTCTAATACTTCAACGTTTTGGGGAATTTAGGTTTTTGAATTTGTCCAGCGTCTGTAATATTTAAAAAAATTTTTTTCTTTAGTTTCTTTCTTTTTCCCTCCCTTCCTTCTTTTATCTCTCTTACCACCTTTTTTCCGTGTTGCTTAAACTTACGTCGACTTAACACGGCTGTCTGTTAATTTTTAGTTACATTCTCCCTTTTTTTTGCGAACCCAGACGATGTCAATTTTTTCTTTTCTTATTTATTTGATTTTATTCTATCTTTTTCTTTTTCTTTTTCGTTTTCTTTTTCTTTTTCTTTCCCTTTATTTTTATTTTAATTTTATTTTATTATTTATTTTTTAATTTCTTTGCAATCTATTTAAAAAGGAAAAGTAGACTAATTTTTCTCCAGTTTCTGAAAGGTTTTTTCTGTTGCTGAGGTGATGTGTCGTCCCCCGTGGCGATCTTCATATCGAAATGGCCATTCAACATCTTTGAATTAATCCTTTTTTAATATATATATATATATATATATATATATATATATATATATAGAGAGAGAGAGAGAGAGAGAGAGATTAAATTATGATGATGCTTAGTGCTAAGGCTAATCGATATCGATATAGAAATAAAATGTTAAAAAATTAATGTGGAGAAATTTGTCACTTAAATGATCAGAGTTATCCAGATTTAAATTTCTTCAAGATACCATTATGAGATATTCTTTCTTAAGGGTTTTGCTTCTTCTGTTACGGTTTCCCGATTTTTCTTCTCTTATTTATATGGAGCTTGGTGAAATCTAATATATTTGTATGTGAGTGATTTTACAGATGGTTTCTTCTTATCGCTTCCGATTGTCTGGACCTCATTTTAGTGTATTGTAGTGTCTGCAGATGGTTAATTTCTATTATTATTGTACATATTATTATTATTATTATTATTATATAGCAATGTTTTATGTCAACACAAGATAATATCATCTTTGATTGTGGATGCCTTTGTTAACGTCCCTGTAACCTCTCTGAAGATGGCTCATGCGAGCCGAAAACTTAGACTCAGCATAATAAAAAAAATTCCAAAAGTTGGACAATTTTTAACTGAAATTAAAGCCAAATACGATGTTTAGGACGGTTCATTATTAAACATAATAGACATTCCTTGTAATATTTAACTATATATGTTTAGAAAAAAAGGTAAAGTGTCCAGTTTATTTGAGGCTTCCTTATATTGGTTCACGTGGTGAGATACTGGCTAGGCAAATTTCTAGAGTAGTTAAACCTTGTTACTACTCTGCTTAGGTTTGAATATATTTTGGCATTCATTCTGTTTTTCAGTCTATGCAAAAGGACTTACTTCCACAACACCAGATTTCTTTTGTTGTCAAAAATTTACTTGTTGTGGAAATGACAATATAGGAAGGACGTCTCACCGTTTCGATAACACAATTAAACAACATGTGCCATTACGAATTTTCAAAGTGGTCGGGTTAACTTGTGAATACTTCCAGGTTAGCAATAACTGAACATCTGATAAGTAGCAGAAATTGTGTAACCGACTTTAGTGTGGACCAGTTCACTTTGCTGTTTGGTTCAAACTCCATATTTCAGTTACAGGCGTTGGTGTCTATTTGTAATATAACGGTCTGGCCCACCCAAGAAAGGCTGATACAAGCCGTGTTGTTTCCGGTCGGTGAAAAGTAACGGATGTCACTTTGACCCTATTTCCGGCAGATGCGGAAATAACTCAGAGGCAAACAGACAGGTGACTCTGAGAATTACGTAGGCGTCGCGTGATCAAGGCAAAGCCGGAAGAAACAAGTCCCGGTTTTGGAAGATATATAAAGACCGCAAAAACACGGGTTCGCCGGGCAGTCAGAAGAAGTGAGAGCAGAAGTAGCAGCAGAACCACAGAACACGAAGGAAGGCAGTTCACAGCTGCCCCCAATAGCATGCTGCTATTGCGGCGTACGCATTCGTCAACCCTTGGAAGCGCGCTCTCACTCTCTGTTCACTAGGCTACACGGTCCATCGTTCATTAATAAAAATATCACTTGATATATTTTTATATATATGCGTGTTTGTCTGTTTATTGATATACAACATATTTACATTAAACTTAGGACCCCATCTCTCTGCAAACAGAGAGAATGTCTGTTAGGACTCCACATTATCACCATCTAGTGTCTGCTTCTCCGACTCTCAATATTTTTTTACTTTTTATTCTTTATTTTTTAGCGCTTGTCAAATTCATCTTCAGTTTATATATTTTAATATTGAAAAGTAAGACATATCTTACTTGAACCCTGATGAAAAACGGGATGGAAACTGGTCGGTCGTTCTTTTGTTTATTATTTTTTATTTGCCATCACTTGTATGCCTGTAAGTATGAAGTTTACCTTGTATGGTGCTGTTATATATTTTTGTACTTGAAATAATTTATTCAAATATATATATATATATATATATATATATATATATATATCATAATAAGTTCTCATCAGTATTTAGATCTTCAGTTTTCTATAAGTATGTAATTACATCTAGCTTTCCGTTAAGGCATATACTTTTGTTTAGCAAACCGTATGGCTGCTTGCAAATGGGTGTGACGATATGTGTTTCTGTGTAAAGCAATTACTATAGATATCATTTTAAAAAGTACAACTAGTTTAAAACTTCCAGGGATTCCCGACATAAACGACAAACGCATAAGCCAGCAAAACATGAAGTGTATATTAAAAAAAAAAACGAAGTAAAATAAATATACTCTGATATTTTCAAATGAATCTTCTCATTACGTCTAAGAAACCCAACAATATCTGAAGAAGATTTTCATGAAGCAATGCATCACGATACGCTGCATTATTGTAGCTCTTTAAAGTCGAATAGAAACATAAAAAATACATTGAAATAGAGAGAAAGAGAGAGAGAGAGAGAGAGAGAGAAAGAGAGAGAGAAAGAGAAAGAGAGGTACTTTGAGGAAACAATGACAAAGTTTTCTATCGTGTTGCGTGAAAGAAAAGCAATTCCGCTTTATATCCTTATCAAGTGGATAACTGGCAAGACTTTAGTGGAAGAAAAGAGACAATGCTCTGACAAAGACGTTACTGTTCACTTTGTTGCTTTTAATCTTGTCTGGTTATGTTGGAACCATAAAATATTTGGAAAGGAAACGAAGTGTAAGCAATGATTTTGTATACAAAACAAACCTTGCTACTTATTTTCTAACGATTCTTTCCCCAGTTAGTAAGGTTACCGATACGATTCGTGATATATGAATTTCCTCGAGCCACAAGATTAGCAACTATGTCCCACCCTTTTACTGTGAAACCGACAAATTGTAAACGCAAATTCTACTCCAACAGCTTCTTTTCTCTCACTTCCCTCATGTGGAATTCTCTTCCGCATACTTGCTTTCCCGACAGTTACAATCTCCAAGAATTTAAATGTAAAGTCAATAGTCATCTCCTGTCTCACTAACTTACATCCTCTCTCTCTCCCATGCTTTTTTTTCGTCCACCCCACTCTCATCAGTATTCTATTCCTTTTCCCACTCTTTTCCTGACACCCCATGTAACCTGTCACTCTTTCTCATAACATTCCTTCTATGTAACCTCCTGCATAACAGTGGCAGTAAAATGCCTTGCTTGGGGCGACACGATTATAAAAAACAATGCCAGCTTACAGAGACAAAACTGTTGTACAATATATCGCTTATAAATATGTAGCGATTTTCATATCTACAAGGCAACAAATTAAAACGGAAATGTAATGACATTTTTTTTCAATAATTAGATTTGTTAAATTTGTTTCACCCCAGGCAATGCGTAACGCCACTGATGCGCAGGGGACGACATGAGAGTAAAAAATTAGATAGGAGGAGGGTAAAGAGAAAGACGAACCAATTACAGGGGGTGTCAGAGAAAGGAGCAAGAGAAGGATGCGAATACAGGTGTGATGACAGCTGCAAAGGTAGAGAGAAAGGAAAAGATATACAGGGTGATGTAGAAAGAACTAGAGTCAACTGGTTAAGAGATGGGTATTGACATTGCATTTAATTTCCTGGAGGTTGTAGACCTCAGGAAAGCAAGAATATGGAAATGGAAGAGAAATCCACAGAAGAAAACTTAGCTCAGTGGAGGTGTCCAGATCAATCCATTCATAGAAGTATTTTTAAGTATCTGCCGTTTTGGGGGTTTAAAACCATCCAGCGTGCGAAAAGTATACGTATTTTTATACACGTCAAGGTCAATATATTTGTTCTGCAATACTATTTTATATAGTAAGAAATACAATATTTAACCAACATTAATAGAAATTAGCTATTTTTAGATTTTTTTTCTAAGTATCTCTCTGGCGCCTTCTTTATACAAATTTACTCGAGCCACAAGATTAGCAACTAGGCCCCACCCTTTTACTGTGAAACTAATAAATTGTAAACTTTAAATTACTGTTAAGTTGCTCGCAGAATTATTCGTTTGTATAGTGAATTTCATTTTGAGTGAATATCTAACTTTTTTGAATTTCTATCATATTATTTTGTTTATGTAGTGAGTTCTGTTTTTTTTTTTTTTTTTTTTTATCCAGTCTCTTAAAAAATTTAACTTTTTCTTTTATTCAGATGGCATATACTTAAAAAATACTTCTATGAATGGATTAATCTGGACACCTTCACTGGGCTAAGTTTTCTTCTGTGGATTTCTCTTCCATATTCTTGCTTTCCTGAGGTCTACAACCTCCAGGAAATTAAATGCATTGTCAATACCCATCTTTCCACTCCAAGCAAGTAAGAGAAGGATGAAACTACTAGTGTGATGACGGTAGAGTGGACGGAGAAAAGAACATGAGTGAAAGGATGCAAGTCAGGGAGATAGAATATGACAGTTGACCTTAGATTTAAATTCTTGGAGATTGTAGCTATCAGGGAAGCAAGTATACGGAATGGGAATTCCACAGGCGGCAATTGCGAGAAAAGAAGCTAGAAAGTAGAAGTTGGGGTTACAGTTTATTGGCTTCACTGTAAAAGGATGGGACCTAATTGCTAGTCTAGCAGCTTGAGTAAATTCATGCCGAGGGGGCAGCAGCGAGCCAAGTATTTCAAGAAGTGACATATTGAAACCACTTTACGTCGGTGAGAAAATGGCTGCAGCTGAGCTACCAAGTCGGGATCGACCACATTACAGATTCTACTGTTGGATTTTGTCAAGAATCCCGAGTTGAATAGCAGGGACACCCGACCAGATGTGGCAGCAGTATACAATACACGGGCGGATGGTTTGAAAATTGTCAAATCTGCTAAATGAAACTCAATGATGATTTACTTACGTGTCGATCTTCGGTGGGCATTCTAATGATTAACTATTTCGAGAAATAAATTTAGGCTTTTGGAATTTCATATTGAACGGAAATTAAGGTTCATATTTATAATACTGCTTTTAAGAGTTTATAAGGAGTAGTTACATTCCATCATCAAAGATGGGATTCAGAATTCTACCAATTGCAATGAATAGCTGTTCGGTTGGAGAGTCTCTGAGCTTATCCAGAATTCAAGTGGAACTTCCTATCTATCGCTAAAAATGCTGAAAAAATAGTCGCTTCCCTGTACCGCTCCAGTAAGAACCTAACCCCTCCTGCTATCCCCTACCATTGTAAGAGAGAAATCAGGCCAAAAGTTGTCATATATGAGCAAAATTTACCCACTCTTCACTTTCCATTCGCGATAGAGTCCAAAATGTCTCCTTGTGAGTTACACCTTTTTTCCACCCTTCAATCTTTTCACGCTTCTTTCATTAATACCTTTATCGCTATATCCATGGAAAGTGTTCAGGCGATCTACATTCCTTGGTGTCATCGGTTTTAACCTTTAGGTTAAAACCGATGACACCACCCACCCTACTACGTTTATTGTAGCGAACCAGCCTTATTCTCTTCGTATTTTATTGGTGAGTTATAAGTTTCACTCGAGCTGATTTTTGCCACGAACCACGGCTTTTATGGAACCGACTCTAAGAAGATGCTTCTCGGGATCACTACAATCTTAACGTCTTCAAATCTAATGTCAACTATTATATTCCCCCGGATAATTTTGTCTGTTACACTGCAGCCATCTACTTCGAGTGACTTTCAGGCCTTATACATCATTTTAAAAAGAAAAAATAAGGCACGGCTTTATTACTGTATTTGACTGCATATTGGACGCACTTTTAATTGCAGTATTTGGCGACATATAAAACCCAGTTGTTTATGACGACATATAAGACGAACTTTTATTTTTTTTATTTGCCAGCATATAAGAAATTATTTTATTACTGCATATGGTAACATATAAAAAGCTCTTATTATTGCTGTATTTTAAGACATATAAGACGCATTTTAGTGCTTTATTTGACGGGATGTAAGTGATATTTTTAATGTTTATTTGATGTCATATAAGATGTACTCTTATTGGTGAATATGACTGCGTATTGCTTATATTTTATTTAATTAAAAATAAAATTGCCAGAAATCAAATACGTTAATTTAATTTCCCAACGATGTAACTGAGTTTGTAATACTTAGCTAGCAATTACTATGACTTATTATTGTGCATGTTCTGTCTGTTGGAAATCAGTGCAACCAAAGCGAGTAATAACTGAGCCGTGGATAGATAAAAACAAAATAACAAAACGAAATATCCCTCGACATGCATAGCGGAGTGAGAACAGTCTTGCCCAGGTAGATTAACTAAAGTTTTCAGTCCTAAATTCCATGAAAACTACAGGCATCTGAAAAGGACCAGAGGGCATAACGAACGAAACGTTATGATAATAAAAATAAAGATAAGGATATTGTTTCGAATGTAAACAATGTAAATTAGTTCTATCATTTCGTATAGGAAATCATCATTTTTGGATGCAGATTATTTATAACCATATAAATCCACATCCATATATTCCGTGACTTATTAGAGCCATAGGGATATTATATGTACTGAAATGGCAGTAGAAATGGTGTTTCTTTGGGCAAGAGAGCCTAACGAGGCCGACCCTCTCCAGACTGCTTTGAAATCAGAGTTTTCCTTCTCCTTGACCGATTGCCAATCAAGCCTATAGAACCCATCTTGTCCTGTATTTACCCATAGCTTGTGAGAGAAGAGATGGATTTATACCTTTCCTCAGAGAAATTAAGAGAATCTAATGAATCCGACTGGAATTCGAACTCGGCTCTCCGATTCCTCAATCCGAGCTGCTAAATATTACTTCACCATGCTTCCATAACCATATAATTACGACCTTGTAATTGTAAGAGAACAAAATGTGAAGTGATTCCATAAAAAAGAAACAGCAAATTCAACATTCGGATTAACTACCGTCCGTAAAATGTATCTTTACGCATCAGACTCAGTGTGTTAATTGGATCAATACAGACAAAAATAGGTACCATATATTTTCGAAGCATGCGAGAGCAGTTACTTTAACGGGAAAGTATACTGAATCATTAATCAAACCGAAGTGTTTAAAAAGCAGACGGAAAGTGTGACGATAATAGGATCATTTGAGCAACGAAATATACCTTTCAAAAGTTAAGCAAAGTACGAAGAAACTAGACAATTTCGTTATAACAGAAAAAAATATTGCTTAAATGTTGCATAATATTACTCCTCTTACATGGCGGTGAATACTCACAAATGAAGAAGAAATTTGAAGCAACAGAAATCTGGATCTACAGAAGGATGCTGAGAATAAGATGAATTGAACATGTGAGCAACGACAAAGATTTTAGAGAAAGAAAATGGGGAAAATCATGCTTATACTTAACAACGGGAAGAAACAGTTTAAATTTTTAGCGCACTTGAGAAAGGAAAGCGGGCTGGGAAAATTCAATTCTCAGAGAACAGATTGAAGGCAAGAGAGAGAGAGAGGAAATCAACGCATGGGCTACATAGAGAATGGATGGCAGAGCAAGATTTAACAGAGATAACCAAAATTGATTAAAAAGTACAAAGAAGACTAAATTGTAGAAAGTAATTATCGACAACATACTGAAAAAATACAGCACAGTGACGGAAAAAAATACCGAACCACTTTCGGATCTCGTCGCATTTAATTACTAAATAAATCATATAATAATTCTGCTTGTTTCTTCCTTACTTATTTAGTTACATAGTTACTTAGTTCCTCTGTCCGTTACGCCACTTACTCTTTACACGAGCTTTTCCTTCCCCTCTATCTCTCCTCAGCCTTTCTCTCACCTTTGCCAAACGGAAGGGTAGTAAAGAGTGAGATAGTAGGAGTAGAGACACTATAGCATTATCGTATCAATAATAGCTTAAGCGGGCGGTTGCAGCAATAATTGTGTGTGTGTGTATATGTGTGTATACTGTACAATATAATAAAAATAGGTAGGTTTGTTGTTGTATCACGCGACCTAATAACAAAATTTATGGCCTCTACCCTCTTGGCTATTACTCAGTTGGTCTTTTCTGTTTTAAATGGACACAGGAGCCATGATTATTTAGTAACAAAACAAACATAGCGTACAGTATTTTGCTTATGGTCTGTGCATACGCCGCTTAATATAATATAAGATTACAATAAAGTAGCTTCTAGGGACATTACTTTTAGAGATATTTTGATAAAATTACATTCTGTGTTATCGTTATTTTATTATCCAATACCTTTATGTTTGAAGACGTTACTATCATTTGTTGTATGACAAAGTAAAATTTTCCAGGAAATTATAATTATCCATCCATGGACATTCCACGGTTTCCGGTAGGAATTATAAATATTTTTGCGCCATGTAGACAAAAAGAAACAATACAGGCTTAGACTGATTGACACTTACACTACCAGCCATAATTATTAGGCTATGCAAGTTTTTTATTAAAAAAATGATGTATTTTATACTATTTTTACTATTCATTAGCAAGTGAATAACTGTAAATGAAAATAGAACGGTTCTTTTGTTAATATTGCACAATAACATGTGCATCAAATGAATTTATAAATATTTAATAATTACCTATATTGCAGTTTCATCAATGAAAAAATGAAAAAAATTTACGGTGATTCGGACGAGTTCGTCTTTGCTTCCTTGTCTTGTAAAAAATTTGCAAAGTAATAATACTAAAAGAACCATTCTATTTTCCTTTAGAATTATCCACTTCATTATACATGCTAAAAATAGTATGAAATACATAATTTCTTTTACAAAACTGGGATTGCCTAAAAATTATTGCCGGTAGTGTAGTTGGGGGTATGTATTTATTGTATTTAATTCATGTTTTCCAATGTGTCAGCCATCCGTCGCTAGAAGAGACTCTCATTGCTTCTGCTACACACAGTGATAGATACTTTTATAAGCAAGTAATCCATGGCGCCAAGCACTTTAAAATATCTAAACTGTCAGGTGTGTAAAACCGCTTTCTCAGATAACTGATTAAAAATCTTCTCGAGTGATAGGTCTTAAATAGTATCATCCATTTGTTACCCCTCCCCGCTATGGTCTGTTCTTTGAATCGAAATTCACCTAGCAGCTTAACTTGATGTTGATTTTTGGGAAAAGCAAGAATTGAAGAATGAAACTTTCTTAATTCAAATTTCCTGTGTTAAACTGTGAGGTATTTTTCGTTTTTTTTTTTTTCCTTTTTGGCGTTCATGCTTCATTTGGGAAGAAAAAAGTTTGAAATTTTTATTTATTTATTTATTCTGTTATGCGAAGCTATCCTGGCCAAGGTATCAGCAGCCATTTGTTACCCCTCCCCGTTATGGTCTGTTCTTTGAATCGAAATTCACCTAGCAGCTTAACTTGATGTTGATTTTTGGGAAAAGCAAGAATTGAAGAATGAAACTTTCTTAATTCAAATTTCCTGTGTTAAACTGTGAGGTATTTTTCGTTTTTTTTTTTTTCCTTTTTGGCGTTCATGCTTCATTTGGGAAGAAAAAAGTTTGAAATTTTTATTTATTTATTTATTCTGTTATGCGAAGCTATCCTGGCCAAGGTATCAGCAGCCATTTGTTACCCCTCCCCGTTATGGTCTGTTCTTTGAATCGAAATTCACCTAGCAGCTTAACTTGATGTTGATTTTTGGGAAAAGCAAGAATTGAAGAATGAAACTTTCTTAATTCAAATTTCCTGTGTTAAACTGTGAGGTATTTTTCGTTTTTTTTTTTTTTCCTTTTTGGCGTTCATGCTTCATTTGGGAAGAAAAAAGTTTGAAATTTTTATTTATTTATTTATTCTGTTATGCGAAGCTATCCTGGCCAAGGTATCAGCAGCCATTTGTTACCCCTCCCCGTTATGGTCTGTTCTTTGAATCGAAATTCACCTAGCAGCTTAACTTGATGTTGATTTTTGGGAAAAGCAAGAATTGAAGAATGAAACTTTCTTAATTCAAATTTCCTGTGTTAAACTGTGAGGTATTTTTCGTTTTTTTTTTTTTCCTTTTTGGCGTTCATGCTTCATTTGGGAAGAAAAAAGTTTGAAATTTTTATTTATTTATTTATTCTGTTATGCGAAGCTATCCTGGCCAAGGTATCAGCAGCCATTTGTTACCCCTCCCCGTTATGGTCTGTTCTTTGAATCGAAATTCACCTAGCAGCTTAACTTGATGTTGATTTTTGGGAAAAGCAAGAATTGAAGAATGAAACTTTCTTAATTCAAATTTCCTGTGTTAAACTGTGAGGTATTTTTCGTTTTTTTTTTTTTCCTTTTTGGCGTTCATGCTTCATTTGGGAAGAAAAAAGTTTGAAATTTTTATTTATTTATTTATTCTGTTATGCGAAGCTATCCTGGCCAAGGTATCAGCAGCCATTTGTTACCCCTCCCCGTTATGGTCTGTTCTTTGAATCGAAATTCACCTAGCAGCTTAACTTGATGTTGATTTTTGGGAAAAGCAAGAATTGAAGAATGAAACTTTCTTAATTCAAATTTCCTGTGTTAAACTGTGAGGTATTTTTCGTTTTTTTTTTCTTTTTTTGTATATATATCTGTATTTCTCGTTTTTTTTCCTTTTTGGCGTTCATGCTTCATTTGGAGTTTAACTAAGTTAAAACTTAGTTAACTCTCCACTTTTGGAAGTTTGTGTTTTGTGCTTGTGTTTTTTTTTTGTTTTTTTTTTTAATAGGAGTAGATAGGTCACACTATCGCCCGGTCAATACTCCTCCCACGTCTATTAAACTGGAGTAGAGGCTCGCTCCTTGTTTCCTGTTTAGGATGTGGTTTCCGGTTTTCTCTTCTCTTCTCTCTCTTCAGACCTTGGTTTTGGTGCTTCCATGAGTTTCCTGCGATCTGGCCGGTTGGTGGCAACGGCTCATCACTGTGAGGGTACCGGGTTGGCAGTTTCCTGGTTGCTGCTTCCGACTGGTAGTTAGGCGCCCTAACTCTTGCGTAGCGTCAAGAGCGGCTGCTCTGATCAACAGTTGTATAATATCGGGGTTCTTGTAGTGCCATGTCGCGCATGGATAGGTGTCCCTGCAAGCGCTTTCGATGGGCAACCCCGAGGCCACACCTTGTTGCAGCCCTAGCCAGTTTCCCTCCCAGCACAGATCGTGGGTAATAACCGCCTGTATCCTCTACCCTAGGTCCCTTTCTGCTAACAGAATCATGACTAAACAAATCAGAAATGACCCTAAACCAGTTAAATCCAAACCACCTAAACTTATTAACCTCTCCTTCACTAATATCCGAGGCATTCGTACTAACTTTCCTAGTGAAGAAGCATTCCTGCATGAAAAGTCCCCTGACATCCTCGCGCTCTGCAAAACTAACCTCAACTCAGCTATTCCCTCCTCTGACTTCTTCATCCCTGGTTATCTTCCCCTTTTAAGGAAGGATTCCACTGTCCACATGCATGGGCTGGGTGTTTATGTCAGCGAACACCTCCCCATAACTAGGGCGACTTCACTTGAATCTACTGACCACCAATACATATGTCTCCGCCTGTCTCTCCTCAGTTCGGTTAGCTACCTATTCTTTCTTTACCGTTCTCCCTCCTCTCCTGACTGCTCCCTACTAGATAGCATTGCGGACGACATAGATAAGGCTATTTCCTATCACCCATTCGCCCACATATTTGTATTTGGAGACCTCAATGCCCATCACACTGAGTGGCTTGAAAACGCCGTAACTGATCCGGCGGGCATTCACGCCATGAACTTTGCTATTTCCCAATCCCTTACGCAAGTGGTGGACTTCCCCACTCGCTACCCAAGCACTCCCTCGGGTCATTCCTCACTGCTAGATATATGTTTCACCTCTGCGCCTGACGCCTGTCAAGTCTCGCAGTTTTGCCCTCACGGCAACTCCGACCACGCTGTAGTCTCCCTCAGTATTTCTTTCCAATCTCACTCCCCCCCAGGAGCCCCCTACTTATAGAACCTCCTACCTCTACCAAAAAGCTGACTGGGATGCTTTTCGCGATTTCCTCTGCGACGTCCCTTGGAGAAAAGTGTTTGACCTATCAGTTGATGACTGTGCCTCTGAGGTCTCGTCATGGGTGAAAGCTGGCATTGATGCCTTCATACCCACCAGGAAGTATTGCTTAAAACCTCATTCCTCTCTGCGGTTCTCACCGGCCTGCTCAGCCGCCATTGCCCACAGGAACCATTACTTCCGTCTATTCCGGAGACAGCAAACTGATTACAATAGGCGCCTGTTCACATCTGCTCGCAATGAGTGCAAGAGAACTCTAAATGACGCCAAACAGTTGTTTGCTGAGAGAATGCGACAGCACATAGCTGACCGCAAGTTCGGCTCCAAGGAGGATTTGTAAACGAGTGCTCAACAATAGGAAATCCTCAATAACTCCTTTAATCCATGGATTTGAGGTTCTCACGTCATCTGCGGACAAAGCTGAGTGCTTTGCCCACAGATTCTCATCCAACTCCATATTCGACTCGTCCGGAGTGCACCCACCCGACTTCCCTATTAGAACTGAGGCCAAACTGCACGACGTATATATTACCCCGACAGTAGTATCTAGAGTAATTTCAAAACTCGACCCCCATAAGGCGTGTGGAGACGATGGAATCCCGGTGATAGTCCTTAAGAGGTGTGCTCCTGAACTTTCCCCTGTCCTCTCTAAACTGTTTAACTACTCTCTTCAGTCGTTCCTGTCTTTAAGAATTGTGGTGAACCCTCGGACCCATCCAACTATCGCCCTATCAGTCTTCTACCGATATTCGGGAAAGTATTCGAGGCTATAAGCAATGCTGAAATAGTTCATCATCTCACCGCCCACAAACTGTTCTCCGACAGGCAATATGGATTCCGCTTTGACAGGTCCACGGCCGACCTGCTAACAACCGTAACGGAGTACATGCTACAGGCCCTTGATGAGTCTGACGAGGCTCGCGCGGTTGCTCTGGACATCTCCAAGGCTTTCGACAGGGTTTGACACTCTAGTCTCCTATGCAAACTATGCGGTTATGGTATTACCGGTCGCCTGCTTGACCTAATCCAATCTTTAAATAACCGCAAAATGAAGGTCGTTCTGAATGGGCGTGCCTCTTCGTCCTACAGCACGAATGCTGGTGTCCCACAGGGCTCTATCCTGGGCGCGACGCTCTTCCTTATTTTCACCAACGACCTCCCAGATGAGATCAAGTCCCAAGTAGGCATCTACGTAGATGACACTACAATATACTCCCGCTCCAGTAAGAAACCTGTCGTGGCGGACAGACATAATCTCGCTGCTGACCTTGATCGGGATCTACTCTCTGTGGTGAACTGGGGAAAGAAGTGGCTTGTCAACTTCAATTCATCTAAGACCAAGCTGTTGTCTGTCCACCATTACAGGCAACCTTTTCTGCCTCCCATAAGCATGGACCAAGTGATTCTCCCTGAGAGTAATACACTACGCCTCCTCGGACTTACCCTGTCCTCAGACCTCAAATGGAACCACCATATTGAATCCATAGCAAAATCTACTGCTAAGAAGATTGGGTCACTATGTCGATCCAGGATGTTTTTTCCACCTGAATCCATCCTGCATATATACAAGTCAACCATCCGTCCGTGCATGGATACTGCTGCCATTTATGGTCAGGTGCTCCTGCCGTTCTCCTCAGTGTTCTTGACAAGCTCCAAAGGAGTGTCTGTAATGTGATAGGTACTGATCTGGCGACTCGACTGCAGCCACTTCCCCATCGTCGAAATGTGGCCTCCCTTTGTCTCTTCTATAAATACTTTCATGGCTTCTGCTCGGATGAGCTTAAGTCACTGATGCCTTCTCAACAGGTGTTTACTCGTGCAACCAGACTGGCAACTGGGTCCCACCCATTCACAGTCAGTTTAGCCAAATGCAGACGACAATTCTACTCCTGCAGCTTCCTCTCTCGCACTTCCCGCCTGTGGAACTCACTCCCGTATTCTTGGTTTCCTGACGGCTACAACCTCCAGAAATTTAAATGCAAAGTCAATACTCATCTACTAACCACTGGACCCTAGCTCTCTCCCCTCCCCTGTATAACCTTCCCTTTCTCTCCACCTATGTATCTGTCATCACACATGCTTTCTCAGCTTTCTATTGTTCCTTTCTAACTAGTTTGTACTCCTCACTCTTTTGTAATTAATCTTTTTACATTTATGTAACTCCCTGCACATCAGTGGCGTTTCCGCCTTGCTCGGGGTGAAATGATTAAAAAAAAACAAAAAAACATTAGGGCCTGGCGCTAATGACTGCTAATGAACAGTACCAAATAAAGAAAAAAACACGTCACTTGCAGACTTTCAAAAGCAGTAATGGCTGAATTGGATAATGCATTATATTTGAACAGAATTTAATGATATAATATCTAGATGTTCCACAACAAATCAAGCAAAAGTTGAGGAAGAAAGCCCCCGTCAGGAGTAGATAGGTTCCCTTATCATCCGGTTCACAATCATCTCTGCTCTTTTGACCAGGACTAGAAGGTTTATCCCTTGTTTCTGACGAGGATTGGGTTTCTGGTTTCTTCTAAACACTTTTAATTCTCTTTCTCTCAAAATAGCCAATTACGTCTTGCATTGAATTAAAAGATAAAAGAAAGAGCAATAACAATTACTGGATTTGAGAAACATATATTCTTATAAAATATATTAATAAAAAAGATTCTATAAATTTTAAGCAAAAGCAACTATGTTCCTGAATAACGCTTTAAAGAGAAAGATTTTATAAATGTTAAGCAAAAGTATCACTGGCTGTTTGGTCAAGGTGAGTTTTCAATTCCTTCTAAAGTAAAAGAAATCACTTTATCTCTTAGTAACCCCATGCGTGTTCATGAAATTATTGCCTTCCTTAGGTTGAATTGACTAAAAAAAAAAAAAAAAAAAAAAAGGAACAGGAAAGAGCAATAACAATTACTGGATTTGAGAAACCTATATTAATGAAGGATGTCCGTTGTGGTGCAATGGATATTAACTCGGAACGACAACTCGGAGTGCCGAGTTCGAATTCCAGTTGAATTCCTCGCATTCGCTTACGCACAAATACTCTTGGGAAAGGTATTAATCCGTCTCTTCCCTACCGCAGAAAACAATGGCAACCTATTGCGGGATAATTTTCTATCTCTTTCGAGGCATGATCACCCAAAGCGTATGGCACTTAACTGACTGACTGATATTAATGAAGAATAGTTTTTAAAGAGAAAGATTTTAGAAATTTTAAACGAACGCATCATTGGCTGCTTTGGGGGATAATGTCTCGAGAGAAACATTATCACCCAAAGCGTGTATCACGTATGGCACCTGACTAAAAATTACATTTGGGATGAGTGTTGTGGAGCAGTGGATATCGACTTGGAACGAGAAATCAGAAAGCCGAGTTCGAATTCCCGTTGAATTCCCTGCATTCACTTACGCGCAAATACCCTTGGGAAAGGTATTAATCCGTCTCTTCCCTCCAGTTATGGGTTAAATAACAGGACAGATTGGGTTCTATAGCCTTGGCTGGCAACCATTCTACCGCAGAAAGCAATGGCAACCTACTGCGGAATAATCTTCTACCCAGCCAGTCATGTCTCTTTCGAGATATGATCGTCCAAAGCGTGTATCACGTATGACACTTATATGACACTGACTGATATTAATGAAAACTAGTTTAAAGAGAAAGATTTTATAGATTCTAAACGAAAGTATCATTGGCTGCTTGAGCAAGGAAAGCCGAATATTTCGTTATTAATAAATGGCTAATATTAACATTGTCATTATTATTACTAGTTCTTAGAGTGTGACTTAGTTGTGTCTCTGTTGCTGGACAGAGATGCAGCTGGAAAAACAACACTGAGAAGTGACACCTACCTGCGTCTGTACCCCCGCTTCATGATTGCGCTAGAGATGGTGGATAGGTAGTCATATCAATGCCAACAATAACGACGGCTGCGGTGTATGGGCAGTTAGACCTGACCTTGTGTCAAATACTGTCTCTTAAGAGACTGGGTAAATACTAGTATTACTTGACCTATTTATTTAATTTTTTAACTTTTGCTTAAATCGATATGTTTGAATTTTTATTTGTTTAACATTATTAATTTTTAAATGGATACTCGTATTTGTGTGAAAAAGCTGTTAATATATATATATATATATATATATATATATATATATCCAGTATATTGCCGACTTCTTTTTTCATTATTTTTACCTCCTGCATATATAATTCTGTGTTCGCCACTGATAAAGTTTCCATTGTTTGGCCATCTCGTTTCACATATGCCTAAAATGTTTCTGTTTAATCTAGTCATTTTTGCTTCACGTTTTCCAGCTTCCCACAGTTGTTCAACAAATTAAAAAATCACCCTAAATCAATTATTTATCCTAGTTATGTGGTTTAAAGTCTGATGGGAAATTTAAGGATTAATTAACTGAATTTTCTGGAAGTAATCCGTATAAACAATGAAAATAACATTTTTCTTACGTACGGTTATAGTGAACATATATCAATATATATAAACAGAAACATTAAATGAAGCATTAGGTTTTCTTTTAAAAAGTCATATCTCTTTTTCGCTCCCTCTCTTTCTACTTTCTCTTCTTACTCTCTCTATCTATACTTCTCCCTCAATCAATGAGAAAGTAACCCTTAAATAAAAAGAGGAAGAAGAAAAGACTGAACACAGCAACGAAACAGCGGAAATCTGTTGGCATCAGGTTATCGCCTACCCTTGAGAGTTAACTGAAGTATATAAATTTCATAGTTAAATTTTTCCATGTTTCTCTAAGAGAACAGTTAGGTGGTTTGAGACGCTATTACGACAAATGGAGTCAACATTATTTCTCGTGATACTGTATTTTCTTTTATTGTATCTCCTTGTTCTTTCTTTTTCCCTTCTTGTTTTCTATTCAGTTTTTCCTGTTTCTCATTTTTTCTTTTTTCTCTTTTTTCTCTTCTTTTTTTTTTTTTTTACCTTAATCAATCGTCTATCATTTCTTTATTCTTGCTTTCCTCTTTCTTTAGGGTTCTTTTCGAATGAGCGAGAAATTTTCGTAAATAACCGTTACAAATGTCTATTCTAATATATGTGAACGTCTATGTAAAATAAAATAAAATAAAAGAATTTTTTGGGGTGGGGGATATTTTGAGGACCAACTGTTGTACCGTTTGGGTCTGACGAGCCGCGATAATAACATCAGGACGCGGTGAAATATGTTTTACCCATTGTATTACACTAAAATCTTTTGTAATATATATATATATATATATATATATACACAAAAATCTAAAGTGAGCCAAAACCTACCGCGGTTTCACACTACGGATCGTCAGGGCAATGCCTTAGACCTGACGATCCGTAGTGTGAAACCGCGGTAGGTTTTGGCTCACTTTAGATTTTTGTGTGTCTTTGCTCTACTTTCGTATATTTTCTTTTGTACTTTGTATCGAGCATTTTTTCTTGTGGTTAGTTCCGTTTGGGGTTTTTTTCTTTGCTGCGGAGTATTGAATGTTTTGTTCCTTGTTCCGCGGATTTCTTTTTTTCTCCCCATTTATCCGACGCCTTAGTGCACCGGATTGTAACGGAATTAGGTTCTGTTTGTTAGTGGTTTTTTTGAAGGTTTATTTTAGTATAAATTTACGGCCTACATACTTACAGAGTCTATTTAGTTATTATTTATATATATATATATATATATATATATATATATATATAAAAATCAAAATAATAACTAAATAGCACGAGCTTATCGAATTATATCTGGGACATAAGATCTAAAATTAAAAAAGACCCCATTTTGAAATGGGAAATAATAAAAAAATGTACTGATTACAATAAAGGCAGTAAATTCTGTAATTTGTTTGGCGAGGAAAAACTAGCGATAGCCTTGTTCGAACCCGCCCATAATCTGCTTAATGCTAAGACCGAAATTTTAAACAGATGTAAGTTTCATAAACATAAATTCATTGCTTAGTGTGAGAGCGTAGTGTTATAATTTTTTTTTTGGTATTTTTATCTATGTGTTTAATAAAAAAATTTTCTAATTTAGTGTGTTTTGCTTTTTTTGTTCTAACCCCCCTTTTTTTGTTGGTATGGTTCCCCCCTATCTTAGTGTATATCTATTTATTTGGTTTTATCTTTAGTGTTTCAGCCTTTGCCCTGACGATCCGTAGTGTGAAACCGCGGTAGGTTTTGGCTCACTTTAGATTTTTGTGTATATATATATATATATATATATATATATATATATATATATATTGTTCAGATTTAAATTATATTTTTTATATTAGACCAATATATAGTTGTATAAATAAATGTTTGAAGATAAATTAAGCTTTAACATGTAGCTTTTTTCTTTAATTTTAGGTTGGAAAGATAAACCAATTACGCTACCTTGGTTTCGATGTTTTCGGCTTCGTCAGGTGAAATGCATTGACTGATTGCTTAACAGTTAAGGCTTTTATAAGTTTATTACCTAAGGTACAAAGTAAGTGAGTGGTTTGTTATTGGAAATCCTTTCATCCGATTTTCTATGGGCCTGAAATACATTTTCTAATGTATTTACATTCGGACATTATTTCAGACCTTTTCACTTAGTAGCTGTTATCGTTCAGAAAATAATACTATAGTAAACTACATTAAGTTACAGCTGTACACTTCCAATTGAGAAAATCACACAAAGAAACAAAATAGCAAAAATAAAAATAAAACCATGAGGCAGCACACCGAATATATAACTGCAGAGATAAAAACAAATCTCCGTTAGAAGAGATTTAGTAGACCGAAAGTTTTATTTACAAAACATAAGTTGAATATAAATATACTTAGGATGTACTGAAGGCAGCTTTGAAACAGGATAGAATAATCAAAAATCAAAGTTCAAACTAGAATAACTTAAAAATAGCACCAAATTACTCAATTATGTATAGAAATTGTTAGAGAAAATGGCAGAAATCTCTACTTTGGTATTCATGCTGTTTTTCCTTCTATGCGTGAAGATTTCCTTCCTCATCATCATGTTTTATCTATAATTTATATGTTTAGTTGTACTTGTGGTAGCAACTACATAGAAAGGACTTTGAAACGCTTAGATTGTAGAATTAAAGCAGCATGTACCATCTAGAATTCTTAAACCGGATGCTCGTACAAGCCAACTTGTTAACACATCCGGGTTAGCAATTACCGAACATCTCGTAAATAGCAGAGATTGTGTGACTGACTTCAGTGTAGACCAGTTTTCCGTTTTGTCTGCCTCATATTCTGTGTTTCACTTGCAGGCATTAGATTCATTTTATATTGGGTCTAGGAGGCCGTCTCTCTGTAAACAGAGAGATTGCCTCCTTGGATTTCACATGATTAGTATCTAATGTTTGCCCCTTTTTCTCCCTTACATTTTACATCTTTGTTTTTAAATGTTTAAAAAAAAAGCATGAAATAAATCTTATAAGACGGATCAGATAAAGCTTGGGATAGAAACCGGTCGGTTGTTTTTCCTGGGTGTTTTTATATTTTTATTTTCCATCTTTACGAAAATGCCTGCAAGTATAAAATTTAATTTATTTCTTCCAAAAAAAGAGGTATTCCTACGCATATTAACATCAATTATGAAGACGGTAACAATATGTTTGCCGTGTTCGGAACTTCACATAAACAAGACTCGATATGCATAAACTTAACACATGTTTATTGACAAGTAAAATAAAATGAATTCTTGACAATGGCTAAAAGTATAGCCGAAAAAGCTCGAAAGTATAAAACCTTTGGACAATTCTTGCATAATTTGATTTTACGAAAGAAAGCAATTATACGAAACAGGACAATTTATATAAAATTTTGTGAGAGCATTATTTGTTCTTTAAAAAACATAAATCTGAAGAATGAAGACATTACAGTCATAATCTCACGAAACTTTGAAACCGGAATGAGTGAAACAACACCGCCCCTCTAAGCGACAATTTTCCCAACATCAATTCTACACACACACACACACACACACACACACACACACACACACATCTATCTATCTATCTATCTATCTATCTATCTATACAAATAAATACACAATGATCTTTATTATACTAGAGATTATTTTATTCTTTCATTTTCTCTATTTTTTCTTTTCTTCGTGTTTTTCTTTCTTTTTCGTCTATTATTTTTATTTTCCTTATTCCCGATATTATTACTTGTTTATAAGTTAATTATTTTCTCTTTCCTTTCGCGAATTTTCCTTCATCCTTTTATCATTCTTTTCACCACAATCACGTCTTCTTTATATTCTTTTTCTTCTTTTTTTTATTCTTCTAATCCCCTTCATTGCCTTTATTTCTATTGGTGCTTTATTTCCTAGACTCTCCTTTTTTCGGACATTTTTCTTTCCCGATATTTTCTCTTCCTAATTTACTCATCTGTTATATGTCTTTCACTCGCCTTCTGCATCCTGGTTTTGACGATTAACTCCATGGCGATAAACTACAAGATTTCCGATTGGGAGGTTGTAAGGATCTTACAACCAGCTCTTAATTGCTGTTGTTTCCAGGTCCACTCTGATCCTGAGTGTTTGGTCCTCAATTTCTTCTTCTGGACTCCTCCATGTCCACAGTCTTCTTGGGTGCTCTTGGAACCAAGTGTTAATTATTATCTGATCATTCACTGTGCACCATTGGACCCATTTCTCACCATGGCTATTGCGGTGTCCTAGTCCGAAATTACTGACCGTTTTACCTTCTCTCCCTTGATCAACTTTGGCATTAAAATCTCCCCATATGATTCTGATGTCTTGTTGGAGTCTCAATTATGGGCAAATAGTTAAACTTCAAACTTCGGCCAAAACACTGCGAAAAATAATGTTTTACAGTAAAAAATTTTTGGAGAAAAAATATTCACAACAATACATTTTTTAAGAAAAGATAATATAACCGGCAATACATATTTAAAAAAAAATGTTGCCATCAATATATTAAAAAAAAACTTAACAGCAATATATTAGAAAAATTAAGAAAATTATAAATACATAACAGCAATATATCTGACTCTCGACACAACCATATTTACGAAAATACGTCAATGAAACCTGCTCTACAAATTGCATTTTTACAAAGAATATATATTCTATTCATCTGAATATAGTTTTATAATCTTATTGGTATTAAATAACCCATTGAGTTTGTTATGCCGTAAAACAAGCCAAACCAATCTGTCCTTTTTTTCCTTATCTCATTAATCATTTTTTTTCAAGTATTTTATTGTTTTTTACTTTGTTTCATTTTCCTTTTAATCTACCATTTTCTTTTTCATCTTTTATCGCTTTTTCAAGATCCTACATTTTTCGTAAATAAAATTACTTCAAATATACTACCCTAGCTTGCAACCTTTTTCTTTTTCATTACAAACTTTATAATCATTGACCTGTTTTTTGTTCTTCTCTTATTTTCTTATTTTACAATCTGTATATACAACCACAAACATAGCCATAATAAACATAAAATAATATATTTAAAACGATTTGTTTCCTCAATTCTCTATAATTATACTATCCGTCAAATTACGAATACAAGCTCTCTGCCAAATTAGCTATTAACTAATTAACTGTCTCTTTTATTTGGATTCCCAGTACTGACATATTCAACTGACGTATTTTTAAATAGGCCTTAAGATGTTTGAAGAGCTAGACGTCCATAATGTTCCCCACAGGGGAGCTTTTAAATATTTCTTTGTCGACTGATATAAAAGTGTTCTACAAAGAGCCGTTTAAAAACGAAAGGAAATGCATACATATCTTCAAGCGGGATTCTTGCGAAGAGCCGATTGGTTAGTTTAACTATCGCGAACAAACAGGAAAATTCGATATTTGATTGGTTAATATTATATTTATACCAGAGAATAGTGGAGACTCTTTTTGTTGGGCAGAAGTGCAAAAAGCATTAAACCTTTGAAGGTATTTTTAATACGTCGCAAAAGATGGGTAAAGAATACCTCCCCATTGCCTATCCTGAATTAGGAGGACAAATATATACGTGTTTGAAATACACACGCAGAAGTATATATGTGGTCTGGTGAAAAATATTATCGGCTGCGTTTATTTCTCGAAATATGTATTTTAGTTAACAAATATTATATATTTTTGAAAGGGCTAAAGTAACTTGTGAAAGTATGCTAAACCCTGTTTAATACTATCGAGATATCCAAAGCCACAACACTAAATTAACTATTCTTATATAAAGCTTGACAGACTTTATTATAATAATTTAACAATAATCTTTTAGCAATGATTACAGCGGGGGGTCAGAGAAAGGGCAAAAAAAAGGATGGAAATGCCGGTGTGAAGACAGTTGCAGAGGTAGAGGAAGAACACGAAACACGAGGTAATGGGAAAAGGACAAGGTAAGGACTGGAGTCAAGTAGACAACTGATGGGAATTGACATTGCATTTAAATTCTTATAGATTGTAGCCGTCAAAGAAACAAGTATACGGAAGGGAGTTCCATAGGCGGGAAATGCGAAAAGGGAAGCTGTTGGAGTAGAAGCGTCGGCTGCATTAGGTTGATTTAACTGCAAAAGGGTGGGACCAGTCTGGCTGCTCGAGTAAATTCTTGCGGAGGGGCATCAGTGAGCTAAGCTCGTTGGAACAAAAGCCATGAAATATTTGTAGAATAGACAGAGGGATGCAACATACAACCGCTGAGAAAAAGGCTGGAGTCAAGCTGCCAGGTCGGGACCGATCACATTACAGATTCTCTGTTGGAGCCTTTCAAGAACCCTGAGAAGAATAGCACCCGACCAGATATGACAAGAGTAATCAGTGCCTGGTCGGATGGTTGATTTTATTTGTGCAAGATGTATTCAGGTTTGAAAAACTCCCTGGCCCGTCACAGTGACCCAACCTTCCTAACATCCGATTTAGCTATTGATTCAATGTAATGGTCCCATATGAGGTCGAAAGAGAGGTTGAGTCAGAGGAGACGAATGCCTTCTAGCTCGTGTTAACATGATGATTAAAGAGTAGCGATTTATTTTGGTGACTTTATAGTTCTCTGAGATAGGAACTACAGCAAAGAATCGAGGCATTAGAAATCTGATGCTACAGAACCGTCTTAAGCAGACTACATCTCCGACGACATAATGCGAGACGCGATCAGATAAAACTCTGTTGCCATATTTGGGCAGGGGTTTTCTAGTCCTTATTTTCAAGTTTGTTCAAAAGCGCCTCTCGGATCTGTCTGAGTATAACTATTTTCCACCTTCGAACCTCTCGCTCATCGAAATGATGTGGCGAGTCTCTCACTGCTTTATCACTACTACCCTGGAAAGTACCTCAGACAAAATACTGCTTGGTTCTGCCAGGTCTTAATTTCACAGATAGTCTCTTCTTCCTCCAGCTATAGGTTAAATAGCAGGACAGATTATAGAGAAAAATGTGAAAACAGCTTACCTCGGAAAGGCCAACGAGTCTGTGTGTCGTGTAAAATTCACCAAAATAGCGGCGCCCAAGTTTTATGCCAGGCGGTCTCGGACAGTTAACGCGAAATCTCGTCCTCTCGTCATTAGCATGCAAAAATGGACCGTGCTCAGGTTGTTTGAGAAAAGAAGAAGAAGACACTCGCCTGTTTTTTTTTCTGGCTTTTTTTTTGTCATTTTTACCCCAGATCTATAGCCTTGGTTGGCGACCAGTCTGCCACAGAAGGTAATGGCAACTTACTGCGGAAAAATATTCTATCCAGTTAGTTAGGAAAAATATTCTATCCAGTTAGTTATGTCTCTTTCGAGACTTGATCACCCTAGCGTATTTAGCACTTAACTAACTTTTCTGTCCCAGGTATTTAAATTGATGTACTTGTTTGATTTTGGTCTCTCAAGTTTGTAATTTTCTTGTTTGGTTGTTTCTTTTGCTAACTACATTAAATTTCGTCTTCTTGCAATTAATGTTCACTCTTTTCTTCTCGCTCTTTTTCACATTATTCTTTAGAAGTTAATATAGTTTTCTTTCTGTGTATGCATCGTTGTCTTACACCTCTTTCTATTTTTACTGAACTCATTTTCAATCCGTATACAGGTAGTTTGATTCATACCAGAAAGGTTCTGGATTATTCTCATATTACTTTCAAATATACCAGAGTTAAATGCATAAATTTATGAATAAAAATGCACCTGCCACAAAATGATTGAAAAGAATCCGCCCAAATTCCTAAGCTATCACCTCGTGTATATAAGAGATAGCTTAGGTATATATCTCAAAAATTAAAAATTGGTAAAATTAAGAAATACTTTCAACAAGGAAAAGGTTAATGCTATACGTAAGTTTAATTATATTGAATTTGTAGTTTTCGTGCTCCCCAAAGCTGAAATTTAATTTTATAATCTTTGACAACTATGGACAACGGAGAAACCCCGAATTTTTCTTGATAACATTGTTTAATAAGATTAACATTTTCCCAAATAACAAATAAATAAATAAATAAACAAATAAAAAAATAAAAATCTATCGAAAGAGAAACGGAGAAAGTAGAGATAACGATTGCATATATTGAGAGCAATGAAAAAGCTTATTGTGGATTTGCAATAAATAAATAAAAACATTTGTTTCCTTTTCTTTACCTATTGATTAATTTTATTGTTTCTTTGCCTAAATTTATTCACCTGTATCCTAATCGCGTTAACTGGTAGAGCAGTCCAAGGTTTTCAGTTCATACCTACTTACATTTTTTTGCTTACCATTGATTTGATATGCAAAAAATAAAAATGCTATGTTTATCTATATAACTATGTCTCTAAGTATATAACATTCCTTTCCAGACTTTATAATCTCTTGTTTCTTTATTCATTTTTGTTCGTTCTTCAGTTGACATGTGTCAAATTTACGATGTTTTTCGAAAGAAAAATCTTCAACAGTTAAAAAACAAAAACAAAAAAACAATATAGTCTTGTATAATTAAGATTTATTTAAGCTGTATGGCTTCGTATTGAAATTTCTATTCGTCAACGAATTTGGATTGAGATATTTATTTACTAAGCGTAGACTATTTTGACAGAATGTTAATAAGATAAAAAGCTTAATGGAAAAATGAACAAGCGGCTAAATTTACAACTGAGTTATTTAATGACAACGTTTTCAAGAAAACGCACAGTGAGGATCAAGCGTGCTAATGATGGCTAAACGCTTACATTTACATAACGCCATGGAACCTAACAACTGATCCCAGAAATGTATGAATAATATGACTGATTAGCGTGATAAAAACCTGATCAACAACGTTGTACACAAGGATGTACAAAAGGATTTACGAAACTTAGCCGAGTTGAGGTTTCGAAATTAATCCATTCCTAGAATATAGTCAAGCGTAGTTTAGTCTAGAGCAGGATCAGCAACTTTTTGTTTACTATTTGCCAACGTCAGGTTTTAAAATCCTTGTGACAACAGCATACGTAATTTTTTTTATAGAAGTCAAGATCAATATACCTATTCTACAATATATTTATAATATTCTACAAAATATTTATAATATGAAAATTACATTAATAGAAATAAACTGTTTTTAAAAGATTTTTCTAAGTTTTTATTACTAATGGGAGCCTAGCTCTTGCAAGGTTTTAGCTAATTTCACAATATCCTCAACGTACTTTGCTACATTAAGTTTTATACAATTTTCTAAATATTTAGATGTTAGACAACTTCGTTGTGGACTGAACACTACTTTCATATGAGTAAAAATTTACTCACAGGAATAAATTGAACCAAAAGCTGAACGAAAAGCAAAAGTAGTTTTCTTCAAACAGATAAAAGATCTTGGGACAACCGTTAGGCCCTAAACAGATATTCAAGCGAGTAGTGGTAGAATTAATATACGACTTTCACGTTCGTAGAAAGGTTTTCTTGTGTGTCAATTGGTATCCTTATTAGCGGTGCTCTTAGAAAGAGAAAACAGCAGGTAGTCAAAGTATTTAGAAGTTTTAAACAGGCATCTTCTTTGCCTTGTAGTATTTATTAGTTCGGACTTCGTTCCCTAAGTTGCTAACCCGTGATCTAGACATCAATAATAATGAGGTTGGGATTATGGCTAACTGGAAGTAGGCAATCTTGGCTTTCGACAAAGTTATATCTTTTGTAAAACTAAGAAATATTATCCCTGCCTCTATCTCTGTACTGACATTCGTTTACATTCACTTGTTAGGCATGGTTTCCATTCCATTTAATGGTTTCCATTTGCCTTGTCTTCATTAGGGCCTATGGTATGTTTCATGCCTTCTTTCTGCATTATCCGTCCCATGAATTTCAATCTATCTTTATGATTCTTACCATGTGTCTTTTTAATTTCGTTTTCACATTTCTTTTAAACTTTCTCGCTGCTTACACACTTCGTTTATGAAATTCACAGCATATATACACAAAAAGAAAACAAAAATAGCATTCATTAAACAAGGGGTAAAAAAAATGTAGCCAATCAAAAGTGAATAAGCCTCTGAGTCAATTTTGCTAAAGATTACATTAAGCCCATCGCTTGGGAGCATATTTGCATCAGCATATATTTAAACATTTATTCTTAATATGTCAAACAGCAGAATCCAAGCATATTTCTTGCTTATATTTATTATCCTGTTGGTTATTGAGTTAGTACACTGTAGATATCTTTACATCTATAGGTTTATATCTACATACAATCTATCGCGGGAGGACGTGCGTTGTGGTACAGTGGATATCGGCTCGGAACGAAAAACGGGGGAGCCGAGTTCGAATTCCAGTTGAATCCATTGTATTCACTTACGCGCAAATACCCTTGGGAAAGGTATTAATCCGTCTCTTCCTTCCAGTTATCGGTGAAATAACAGGACAGATTGGGTTCTATAGCGTTGGTCGGCAACCAGTCTACCGCAGGAAGCAATGGCAACCTACTGCGGGATAATCTTCTGTCATGTCTCTTTCGAGGCATATTCGCCCAAGCGTGTATCACATATGGCACTCAACTGACTGACTGAATACAATAGTTAGAAACATGATTAAGGCTTCTACTGGTCATAAAGTGGGGGATCGGTATTCTATTATTATGAAGTGATAAACTGATCTCTCACTAATTATTACGTAATAACATAATACATATTTTCCCACTCTAGCTACGAGTCAAATAACAGGACAGATTGGGTTCTATAGCCTTGGTCGGCAACCAGTCTACCGCAGAAAGCAATGGCAACCTACTGCGGGATAATCTTCTGCCCAGTCAGTCATATCTCTTTCGAGACATGATCGCCCAAGCGTGTTTCACGTATGGCACTTAACTGACTGAAATGATTATGTTAAAAATATAATTTGCTACTGTACTCGCTTTTTTACTTCTTTAAACTGGAAGACATTTCTTTGGTTGATCCTAGACTAAACAACAAAAACTGGATCGTGTTAAGACTTTTTTCCCGTGTTCAAAATATCTGTTAAATTAAGAAGTTGAATTTATTATAAAAAAGTTTTAGTTAAAACATTCATAGCCTTTGGATATTATGCAATCAAAGCATTCGGGATAAAACTAACCTATTTAATAGTATGGTCCTTGGTATTTGTCCATCTATTTACAATTTCTATGAATGGGTGAGATTCGCACGAGAGGTATTAGACAAATTTATCAAGAGGTGCTGCTTTGTAAATTTTCTGCCAATCCACGTTGACTTGCCTTTGAAAGAATGTTCAAGAAAAAGGGTTCAATGTTTTATAATTTTAAATGTCAGTGCCATGGTTAATACATTTGCTGAGCTATTCAGAATTTGGAGCATAGAATTAATCAGTGCGTAAAGGGTGACATAAAAATATTTTCGGTTCTGTGATTGTAGAACATTTAATAAATAACTTGATTTATGCCTTTTCCTTGAACAAATATTTCTACACAGAATCTAGCTGTTTTACAAAGAGGGATTTCTGTTCAGACATTGTGGTTCAATTTCCTTCTTTCAACTGGTCTAGCTAAATTCAGTGAATTGGCATTTTCTTTATTACATTCTGTTTAGACTATTATTATGAAGTGAAAAATTTACTTCAGTCAATATTTTAATCTATATATTTGTAACGGGGATATATACATTAAAACGGTAAAACAAAACTATGAATATTTTTAGAAACTGTTCGTAATATTGTCTACATCAATTTGCATGCTCGACTGAATAAATTACAACATTGCTCGAAAGAATTTTTATTCGTCACACCAAGTTGAACAGAATTTTAGTTCATATAACATTGTTGCAATTACTACTAGTAAATATATTTCATTTAATATTTACAGTTATGAGGATAGAATAAAAATTATTCCATGAAAAAAAAAACTGAATTAAAACCGCTTGAGATATTTGCATTCTTAATAATTCGGACAGAAAATTTTCAGCCTGTATTTTTCCAACCTAGAATGTGTGCTCCGGTTCAGTAGATATTGGCTCGGAGCGAGAAATCGAAGAGCCGAGTTCGGTATTATTCCGTTTATTCTTTCTCCAGCTATGGGTTAATTCGTAGAATGGATTGTGTTCTATTACTGAAGAGCACCTAATCATTTTTTAAACCAATATTACAAATTTTATGTTCTTTTTTCTGTTTTGCTTTTTTTTCAACTTTGTAAAGCACAAAACCCGAGAAAGTTCTGAAAAGTTCGTTTTTTGCTACATATTTTCGAAGAACAGACATCAGAAAATTCTATTATGCTTAAAAAACTTGTCTTTTCTTTCTTTTTCAAAGAACACACATCAGAATGTTCTATAACGCCAAAAAAGGTCATTCTTTTCTTTTCTTTTCTTTACTTTTCGAGGAACACTCACATCAATAAAATTTTATACTGGTCAAAAGTTCGTTTTCTCTGTCCCTTCCCACTCCCTTGGATTTTTGCCACACTCACACAAACCCTGGTGACGACCGTTCGTCGTAGTCTGTAACAGCGTCTTCAATTCAGAATTTGACATCGAGTAAATGACCTCGCATACTCATGTGAAACCCCGCTAAATTGTCCATCACACATGGAATTCCCTCACTTCTAATCATACTATGATTGCAAACGGAAACTCATTTTTTGCACTTCATATCATTTCAAGAGTGAGAGAGCGAGAGAGAGAGAGAGAGAGAGAGAGCGAGAGAGAGTGAGCGAGAGAGAAACTACCTAAACATCTTATCTGATGATACTGGCATATGCATCGATTGGAGGATTAGTTTTCTAACATTGTATTTTTAAGCTCCCAACTAACAATCTAAAAATGGATCCATCTTACTCTGTGCACCACATCTAAATGTTTTCCACTACTACTACCCACAATGCCATAAAGAATCTAATTTAATCTCCTTTCTCGAGGGTTGTTCTCTTCTCCAACATCTTAATCCACAGCAGATCTTTCAATGCATGTTTAACTTTTTTCTTCCTTATAAAAACCAGTTAACCTCACAGAACTTAAGTAGCGTGCTTTTCTTATGTTCTTTTGAACAAAGCGATGATAAGAGGTAATTCACATAATGGCTTTAACCTGCCTACAACTGGTTAAGGCTTTAACTGACTCAATGACTAGAAGGGTGCCAAAAATGTCTTTGTCACAGACATTATCTCTTCTGAAAGTTTAACATTCTTTATTTTTTCATGTACTCCAGCCGTATGCGTTTCCTAACATCCTTAAATATCATGAAAAAACCGCACTAACTCCATAGTCAAACACTGCACAAAATTGCCAAAAGTATGCTGTTCCATAACAGTTTTGGCTGAACTAGCAGCTTTGTTTATAAGAAAAACACTGGCAGAGCACACAAAGGCAAGCAAAATATGTCAGCCACCTAAACTTGATATCTTTATCGCGATCATCTCTCAATTTTTTGTTGTTGAATTTCTTCTTCTGCGCCGTGGTAACCAAGGTTTGATCAAAATTTAAAAAAATATATAGTTCTTCTTCTATGTGCCATGTTATTGTAGGACGTAGGCGATCATGGCTTTCCACGTTTCCTTATCCCTGGTGGCTCTTAGCTCGCTTTCTCATGTTACACCACGCAACCCCAGTTTTCTCATCCATCTACTCAGGCTCTTCAAATAGGTTATTCGTTGCTTTCCCTCGTCTCTCTTTTCCTATATCTGGCCTGTTAATATCAGGTTCTCCAAGCCTTCCTTCCTCATTGCATATTCCCAGGAACATTAATTGTCTCTTCCTGGTGTATTAATTTCGTTTTCGTTTCCATCTTTTCCAAAATGTCATAATTGCTTGCATGTTCGATCTATGATATTCGCAGCATCCTTCTGTAGAACTGTATTTCAATTGTTTCAAGTTTTTCCTTCATCTTTGATGATATTGTCCAGCATTCACTGCTATATTGAAAAACGGACATCACATCAGTTTTGTAATATGGCTCATTAAACAGATTGTTCGGTGGATTTCGTGCTCGTTTGCACCTGGCTTCTTAGGCAGTGCTATGAAGATCGACTTGCTTAGGTCGTCTGGTATTACACCACTGTTATAAATTTCATCGATTATTTCTGGAACTGTCTTTATGCCAAATTCTTCCAGGGCTATCAGCAGCTCTATTACAATGCTGTCTAGTCAAGCTGCTTTATTTTTATTCAGTTTGGCCTTTGCAGCTTCTACTTCGGAGGTTAACATTTCCGGTCCGTTTTCATCTTTGTGTCTTATTGTGTCTTATTGGTTGCTCTCTCTTGTCGTGGAAAATATCTTTTATATATTCTTCCTATCGTTGGAGTATTTCCTTTTTCTCCAAAATGATCGTTCTATCTTCGGTTTTTCTATCCCGTTGAGGAGTAGGTTTTTTTACCGTTCCAAATTATTTACTTGCTTACCATATCAAACGTTTTCTTTGTAATGTAACCAACGGCAAAATCGAACAAATGGACAAGATTAACAGCATTAATATTTTTTTACAAAAATAAAATGCGCAATAACTACAGACAGTACGAATCTTCATTTCGCAATATCATCCGAAATTATGCAACACAAACCAATTTAAACAAGAAAATTAAACTAATTATTTATTGTAAAAAATTTAAAACTGCCGACCTCATAATCAATAATATTAATTCAACTGCAAAATCTTAATTGTAGAAAACCAGTGTCATTTACGAATTTACATGTCCTTTGAAGAACTGTGTTCCGCAAACTATTCCAATCCATAAAAATTACATTGGCTGTACTACCACAAAATTGACAAGATGATTGACCTTACACCTTTCCTCCAACAGTTCCATCTGATCTCCTTTAAACATACGTCAAGATCTTCCAGGAACCTATCCGTGATATTCTCGTTGATATTATATATATATACATATTATTATATACATAATTGCATAATCCACGTGCAAAATAAGATTAAAAATAACGGCGGCATTATTAATAAAAAAGAAAAATCCTACACTTAATAACATCAATTACGAACATGGTAGCAATGTGCTTGCCGTTTTCGGAACTTAACATACACAAAACTCGATATGTATAAGCATTACACATGTATATTTAAAAGTACAAAAAAATTCTTGATAAAGGCTATAAGTATAGCCGAAAACGCTTGAAATTAATAAAACCTTTGAACAATTCTTGCATAATTTGAGTTACGAAAAGAAAGCAATTATACGAAACAGGAAAAATTATATATGTTGTGAGAGCAAATATTTGTTCTTTAAAAACATAACTCTGAAGAATGAAGATATTACAATAATAATCTCACGAAACTTTGAAATCGTCATGAGTGAAACAACACCGTCTATCTAAGCGATAAGTTTCCGCACATCAATTGTATATATATATATATATACTTTTAGACAGTCCATTTTTAAAGCAATAATTATGATATATTAATAATAATAATAATAATAATATATATATATATATATATATATATATATGATCATACACAAATTGAGGTCCGCATATATGTGAACATGTGCATCCGTAGGCATTGTACATAGGCATACGCGTATATATATATAATTCCTCACTAGACATGATAATTGTCGTTCTGAAGCTTTCAAAAAAAGTAATTTTGTTCTAAAGAGACTTGAAAAAAAAATGGAATTAAATTTTATTTTGCATCTAAATTTAAAATATATTTATTAAAAGTAGGAGAGGCTTTTGACGAAATTGCCTGTTTTGGAAAAATGACAGCTGTTTCGTGACACTCAAATTGTGTTTTCTTTAGAACTGGCAAACATAGTGGATGGTGACAAGCAAGGATCTGAAGGGGAAAATGTATTTTAAAATATAATTTTTTATCTATAAAAATGTAAATCCAATTAATAAAATCATTAAAAAGCACTTGGACATATTTACAATGACACCTCTCTGTCGCTGCATATATATATATAAATATATATGCAAAGAATTTTCTTGTAAACATTATCATTGAATAAAGTATGATTTAATGAATCTTCTTTTGAGTTTTTTCCAGCATTCTTACATTTTCCGTTTCTTAGGAGTTAAAAAATATGAAAAGTGTCCGTATGTGTCATTGTTTCAAGCACTTTCAGGAAGTGCTTTAACTATTTTCAAAGGTGTTGTATTTGGTATAGTTATTATCCGTGGTTTGTACGACATAGTATTTTTTACTGTGTGAAGATTATTGTGGAAGAGTGACCATTTGCATCAGTCACGTGCAATATGCGGCTGACTGAGGGTCACTGCTATTTTTAGAAAAAATTTAACACGCCATCTCATCTACTGAATAGTGTCAGGCTGATAGCTGGGGAAGCGGCCGTTAAGCAACAGGTATACTTTAATAGTAAAATGGCTAGAACTATGTGATTTAAAAAAAAGATTAGAATTTAAAAAAAGATTAGAATTAAAAAAAAATAGAATTTTTCTTAAAATACTTGTAAATTATGAATCAATGAATGTATTTTAATAACACTTTCATTCAACAGATGATATGTAATGTGTCTTTTTAACCAGGAGGTAGTATAACTGATGTAATTGATGTATTTGAATTGGCGGGTTTATTTTGGTTAGTAACAACATGTTTTGCAGTTTTTCATTTTCATATATTATAAACTTTACACGTTTTTTAGGGCTTATATCAGAAATGTCATATTTAACGATTTTTCCTCGTTGCAAATTCGTGGCATATATATATATATGAAGAAATATAGCTATTAGTTGTGCTATATTAATAGGACAAAGTGCCCACAACCATAGATAGAACTTTTGTAAATATAAAAGGAAACATTGAAGGTAGAGGCGACAGACCGTTTCATGCTAAGCGCAATCATCAGGCGACGGTATATACCAACCTTTCCACGCAAGGTTAGATGTGACACAAGGTCATTTTATAGTGGGTCTTCCCGGCCATATAGCCGGGCCAAAAATGTCTATCTATTTTTACCGAGTCGTGATTCTACCCAAAGAAAACAAAAACAATAACAACAACAATAACAACAACAACAACACGATACTTCAACAGACTCTGATAAATGCAATCTCCTTCATTACCTTCACCTTCCTTCTTAGTTTTTCTCCAGCCATAATAAGGAAAAGAACACAGACTGTTATTAGCAACCTTTTTAATTTTTTTACATACACGCATTCAGCTACTATCAACCATGAACTTTGAACTTCTTTGGGACATTTAGATACTCATATTTCTCTCTGAACAATTAACTACATGCATTTTCTCTATGAATATTTTATTTTTCTTATTAAAATTTTGTTATTCTGTTAATAAAATTTTTACTTTAATATACAAACGAAATATTTTATCTTTCCACATTTCAACATTCCAACTTTCAAACTTCTGATATTTAATTTGTGAGGACTTCCGTTGTGTTTGGCAGAGGGCCAATTCGACAAGCATCACCGACGCCCCTACACTACCGAAATACATGTCATTCATTAACAGAAATGTTTACTTGAGACGCGATTCCTCCGTCATTAATTATGAGTATAGCAACAATGTTCAAAAATGTCTATAACGGTAAGGTCTTAAAATATATAAACTGTCATCATTTAACAAAGTATACAATTATAACAGAATGTTTCGAGACACATAAATTGTAACATAATGCAGAAACATAAATAAAGATAACTTTATTATATAACGGTAACTTTTACTTACTGAACGCATGCACAGAAAAAATTACAGCTACCAACTATCAAAGAATTTTTATCTTAGCAATTCACTCCTGACGATGGTCGCATATAAGGTTAGAAATAGTAAGGAAAATATATAAGAATGACAAAAATTACAGTGCCTTCTTTAATAATTTTAACTGCAACACGAAATAAGTAAATGAATATGAGAGGATTAAAATAAAAATTAATAGATCTAATATTTCTAAATTATTCAACCGAATGAAGACATGCTGCCTAAATATCGTTACAATCATATATGTATATCTATATCTATATATATATATATATATATATATATATATATATAAACACTATTTCATACTATGTTTTAGTATTTATTGCCAAATGAATAATTCTAATGAAAATAGAATGATTCTTTTGTTAATACTGCACAATAACATTTGCATCAAATGAATCTATGAATATTTAATAATTACCTATATTTCATATATTATTTATTATCAATGAAAGAATGAAGAAAATTTAGGGTGAGTCGGGCGAGTTCGTCTTTGCCTTGTAAAATTTTTCAAAGTAATAATAATAAAAAAGAACCATTCTATTTTCATTTAGCAATAAATACTAAAACATAGTATGAAATACATCATTTTTTTTAAAAATATTTTGGTTGGTTGCCTAATAATTATGACCGCTAGTGTATATATATATATATATAGATGTATGTATGTATGTATGTATGTATGTGTGTATGTGACCAGGTAGGTAAGCATGTAAGGAGAGTGTCAGCTTGAGTGTGAGAAAGAGAGGTGAATGTCTGTGTCTAGAGTTTTCTCTCTCAGCACGTCGTAACATTAACAGAATTGAGTTGTATCTAATTCAAATGTCTTTTGCTGTCAGTTTCACGTCCGTTTAAAACAGACCTGTGTGTTTTTGTCCCTGTCAAAACAATCCGATTCATCATCGATTTGGAAAATACATGAACTAAAGTACGAGGTATTGTTAAAAGACGAAGAAATAAAACTTTTTGAATTTTCTTTTTTCTATCGCTGTTTAAATTATTTGATTCAAAATAATTCTGTACGACAAATGTTTTAGCTAATTTTATTGAAAAGACACTCAGGAAAGATATGAAAAATTCAAATCACAATTTAATATATATATTTTTTTGTTTTGGCAGAATACAATTATTTCAGTAAACATGCAATCTTAGACAGGTTATGTGTTTATATAATCGAAGCCTCTATGTGTGCATGTTTACACATGCACACATACAGGCTTCGATGTGTAAATTGTCGCTAAGTTGTTTTTATTTTGTCGACTTCACAGAATAGTAGGGTATGTTGTCGCCGTCTTTGAGAGAAAAGAACAAAATGACGCGATTTAAACCACAAGAAACCTGGAAACTGCATAGTGGACTGTTTGGCACTCTCTCCGGAAACTCTAATATGAACATTTCTGAGTGTTTTGTATCAATCTGAAAACAGTTCAGAGGATTCAGATAGAGAAGGATGAGTCTAATGGTGATTACGAAGGTAGAGCAATGTTGAAAAATATCTCTGATCATTCTGATATGAAAAGAGCTCCCGAATATTTCGATTGGGGCTACGGGCTAAAAACGGAGTGTCTACAAGTACAATGAGGATGTTATTGCTGCCCTGGATCGAATAGATGCCTACTGGAAGACACTTTGTTTGGCAACAGAACTCTACAACATGCTAAATCAGCAAGAGAAGCCACTCATGGTTATCAGACTGTTTCTGCGACCATATCACTCCTTACGACTGACCACCTAACGCCCCAGAATGCAACAACGTTGATTATTATGCGTTTGGCGCTGTTGAGAAGAAGGAGACCGCCAAGAAATGTTGCAGCAGATACCTAAGTCGTCTGGAGACCGTGGGTATTTTATTGAATAATTTTACTCTTTATTATTTCAATATAGTTTTGTGTAATTGTGGTAAATCTATCTGTTAAAATGAGATGTCAGTGTTATTTTTTTTTTTGCGTAATTTAGTCGACAATTTATCCTTCCTTCCTTTTACACACACACACACACACACACACACACACACACACACACATGTATTTCTCCATAGGTTTTCTTTTTTCTTTTATTTAAATATTGTATTTCATTTGTAACTATTGTTATTTGACGTAAAACAAAGTTTTTTTTTCTGAATTTTGTGGTGTTACGTTCTTAGCTTGATCCTGTAATTTAAAAATGATTGCACACCTGCACTAATAAAGGCCCCTTCTTGGAGCACAATGTCAATATTTGCACTCAAACAAATGAAGTAATGAGCAAACTCTCTCGGTCTGTGCGTCCCTATTATATATATCATGTAGAAGATCAGGTTTTTTAAAAAATTACTAAACCGAAAATATATGTCCGCTATGCAGGTAAACCAGAGCACGTTTCTGTCATTTTTAATGAAACTTAAAATGGACTGTTTGCTAAATACACCATATATATATATATATATATATATATATATATATATATATATATATCCGAGTAAATACAGAACGAAGAAAGAATTTTTACAACGTCCAAAACATCAATTTAAAACAGTGCTCGATATATAATATATAGAGCTGTGAATATATATTATAAATTATATTTTAGAACATGTACATAATTTATATATATATATATATATATATATATATATATATTCACTACAAATGGTACACTTGTTTCGACATTGAAACTTCAATGTCTCATCAGTCGGTATTAATTAATCAACCATTTTAACTACCCACACCATTTCCTTCAAAATTCTAACAGGCAATACACGAGACTTGTTCCTTTATCACTAACCCCCACCAACATCCTGCACACAAGTGACCAAATATCAGAAAAGAGGCTTTCCATTCCTATATATACCGCCTGATGAGACATTGAAGTTTCAATGTTGAAACAAATGTACTATTTGTAGTGGATATATATATATATATATATATATATAAATTATGTACATGTTCTAAAATATAATTTATAATACATATATATATATATATATATATATATATATTTAGTATATCGAGGCAGCAAGTAATTTTCTAAACATACGCTGTTAAATAAATCATGAGCCGTTCTAAACGTCGTATTTTTGCTTTAATTTCAGTTGAAAATAAAGACAAAAATTCTCCAACATTTGAATAATTATTTATTGGTTTTCTTCTAAGCTTTCGGCTCACATGAGCCATCTTCAAAGAGGTTGTTTAAACTGAAATATAAAATCCACCATCACCGACGATATTATTTTGTGTTGACATAAAACTCCGCTTGGCAACGGCAAAAAAATTACAAAATTAATAAACGCAGTTCTTAAGTTTGCGATGCGGTTTTATGACGTCACACCGCGGGATAGCGAGAAATGACAACAAAACCATGTAGTCCAATGCAATGTAATATGTTATTTCCTGTTTTAAAGTTGATTTTATTGAGTGTTGGTTGTTTTGATTTGATGTACATGGCCTCCAATATCTGCAGGTTCCTCTTACTGTGTGTATGAGTAAGGATCACCGTATTGTTGACCAAAAGCTGTCTGATATTACCTACATGTTTATGTTTTTCAGAGAAATGTTGTTTAATAGTACTCTGATCAGAAAGATGACATGTAAGTCTACGGTAGAATGTGGTTGTAGTAAAACCAATATATGTACTAGGTTTTTGATTATTATCAGAGATGCAATCTCTGAATGGGCATGTAAATTGGTACACTACATAGAGAATTTAGTTTAGTGATTGTTGGGTTATTATATTTATATTTAACAGCGTATGTTTAAAATATAAATATATATATATATATATATATATATATATATATATATATATATATATACGACCGCGAACTGGGCTCTAGTCACTTTTATGTACAGTACCTTGTATGACGTAATAAATATAATTTTTTAATTCCCCTGAACCCTGTTCCCCCATCTGTTTACTCAAGCTCACTATGTATGCCATGCGCTGTTTTCTACTGTCTTCCTTGCATTTAATCTGTCCTGTGAATATCCAAACCCTTCTTCCTCATTAAGTTTCCCTGAAACCTCAATTTTATCTTCCTGAAGGTAAGTATAAGTTTCATTTTTGTTTCCATTTCTCTCAAATTTTCGTCGTTACTCGCAGGATCTGTCCGTGATACCCTCATCATTTTTCTGTAGAAGCCCATTTCTGTTGCGTCAAGTCTCTTTTTATTTTGAGGAGATTGTCCAACACTCACTGCCATACAAAAGGACACATATCCAGAAACAGATTAGCCCGAATAAAAGAAATGATAACGGAATGATTTTATGCCTACGCAAATGATGTCAGATATCCTTTGAGATACTTGAGATTATTGGGGATGTTCAGGTGGTAGCACTTCTTGGATCATCGTATGCTTAGAAGAATATTGTGTAGATAAACTGAAGGGAGGTGAATTATGAGCATATTTAAGAGTTGTCAAGAGACAATAATAATAATAATAATAATAATATAATGAGAAATGAACATGTCAAACCCCTGTCGGTTTTCATAATTCAAACCGACAGAGGAGTGGAACACATCAGAGCAGTCATTGATCATGAAATGGTCTCATGAGCGCTTGCTGATAGATGTAGCAGGCATTGGAAATCACTAAGTGGAAAAGATTGTGAAATACTCAGTGATAAGTGTACATGTTAAGAAAATGAGAAATGTGCATGCCGAGAATATGCTACTTGTTATTGGAGTCCTTGGCACGATTCCCAAAAAATCTGCAGAACACCTTCATAACATTGGAATCCCACCCAGCAGAGCAAATCTGCAAAAACAACTATCATAGGCGCAACAAATATCCTGCTGAAAGTGGTTTCTGTCTGAGGCCTTAAGACATGACAGAAAATCATTTAAAACTATTTCAACAGCAAAATGAGCATTATATATCTATATCTATGCATATTACATACACACACACTTATATATATATATATATATATATACACACACACACATACTCTGGAAGAGTGGGGGGACTTTGTAAACAGTAGCTACTCCGGCATATACGCATCGTTCATTCGATAATGAATTGGATCACGCTAACTATTGGGCGTGTTTATACGCGCTAAAAAGCCTGCCTTCGTCCACCGGACGCTCGTAACCTAGGGGTAGAATCGCCGACTGACGCCGATTCAGTCGGGTTTCGATCCTGGGTTAGGAAGCGAACGGAGTCTAAGCCGTACTGATGAGTTGTGATGCGAAACAGATCTCTCTGCGGATGACTATATATATATATATATATACACACACAGTGTCCCAACCAATGTATACACATTGGTCGCCGTTATTGTGTTCAGGGATAGAATCTGCAAAATAAACACAAACAGTTTAATTATTGGCTATTTGCAAGTATTTAAAATGTAGTGAAAAATACAATAAAATGATACTTGTAAATATTTTTATATTTTTGAAATAATAAACACTAAGTTTATAATAATTTAAAATGTGTATACATTTATTGGGACATCCTATATATATATATATATATATATATATATATATACTAGCATTATAGTCTGGCGTTGCTCGGGTGTAATGAAAGCTTTAAAACTAATCCATGGCCCTGGAGCTCAGACTCTTTGGACGTTGGCACGAAAGTCTAAAACGCAATAGTTGTTTCCAGTTAAAGTGTAACCGTAGATTGAAAGAAAAATGAATGGATGTAAGTCACATTTTGATTTCCTGGTATCGATATCAAATAAGTTTTTTTCGTCGTAATCTGAATTTTGAAAGCTAAATAAGTCCTTTGAGTAAACGGAATCATGACTTAGATTAAGAACTACAATTATACCAACTTAGAGCCAAACCCGAACCAAAATCTAAAATAAAAAGGCTGAAAAAATACAGACATACAGGCACACACACAAACATCTTGCCTTTATATATATATATATGTTATCGATTTTCTGCAATATTGTAAGAACTGCAACCTTGAAACTTCGGAATATCGTTTCTTTTGTCTTTGTCTATGAGTGTATCAAATTTGATTAAAATCGGACCACTCCTTTTATAACCCGATTTTTTCGCTTATCGATTTTCGATATTTATCGGGAGTACCTCGACACAAAACTTATCTAAGAACACTCGCAGACGCTTATAGTACAACTGTGTAGATTTTCAAGAAAATCGGTTCAGCCGTTTCGGAGTCTATAGGTAACGGACCCACATACACACGCATACACACACAAAGTTTCAATCATAAATAAGTTTATATATATATATATATATATATATATATATATCTTTGTGTGTGTGTGTGAGTATTAAAATATATTTCCAGTATTTGAAAAAGGAACTGGGTATTGTGCTGAAAGATATGGTGAAACCATAAATTGTTATTTTGTTTACATAATTTCGATTTTCGCAGTCTTTATCAAAATTAATATGTTATCTGTGTGGTAGTTAAAATTCTCTATTCTACGCCCTGGTATTATTTGTGAAGAATGGTATATTATTAGCTATCCCACTTTTAATTTTTCTTTAAAAGTGAAATTAATTACAACCAACCTAGATTGATAATACTACTAAAGATAGAATGTTTCCACGACCGGAATCGAACCTGTAACCTTATTCTATCAGAGAGAAAGAGTTGGATTTATCTAATGGTCATTACGAGATATAGATGTTATTTTTCTGTTTGTACTCGAAATAAAAATATAATCGTGTTATAGTCGTTTTGTTAAGCCTGGAACACTAACCATCAATTAAAGTTACACCACTACTCATCATAACCGATTTTGAAAATATCAAAACAATATTAAATATAAATCTTTATTTGAAATATTTCACATGCAGTACTTCAAAATTTGCACTTTGAGTTAACATTAATAGGAACTGAAAAACATTATTTTGGTACTCAGGTACTGAAAATTTAATTAAATTGTAATTAAAATTTGCGCTGGGTACTATATACCCATGGTTAGTGTTCTCAGATTAATATGACAGTATGCTGATCCTTGCAACTCTATCCATATTGCCGAGAAAAAAAAAACATATATATATATATATATATATATATATATATATATATATATATATATATATATATATATATACCGACGTGGTGCAATGGATAGCAAGCTTGTCTTGCTAGAAGCTGTTACAAGTAAGTTCGATTCTCACTGGGTACCCCATACTTTCGGCCTTGTGCCACGTCTAAGCGGGGCTTAGTAAATCTATATATATTTGTAAACGAGTGATTCTGCGACCTAAGTTTCTACCATGAGTGGTGTCTTCAGACGATTTGCAATAATTGATTTTACTGTTTTTTTTTTAGAACGCTCACGTAACGGTGTTTTTTTTAACGCTCACGTGGCAGGGAATTTTTGAACGCGATGGTTATCTATCAATATACATATGGATATATACGCAAGTATATACACATATATAAATTTCCTTTTTGTCTTAATAAAACAGTGCCCAGTGTAATATAACAAAACTAAGAATTACACTACTGGCCATAATTATTAGAACACCCCAGTTTTTTAAATGAAATAATACATTTCATACTGTTTTTAGTATTTATTGCCAAGTGAATAATTCTAAATGAAAATAGAATTGTTCTTTTGTTATTATCACTTATTATATCAAATTTTTAAAGGCAACATGAAACTGCAACATAGGTAATTATTAAATATTTATAAATTCGTTTGCTGCACATATTGTTGTGCAATATTCACAAAAGAATCATTCTATTTTCCTTTACAATTATTCACTTGGCAATAAATAGTAAAAAATAGTATGAAATACATCATATGTTTTATCACTGAGGTGGCCTAATAAATATGGCTGGTAGAGCAGGTATTAACAAATATACATATTATCGTACTTCTATAGCACGACTAGGAGCCTCAAGCACATATCCTTGTATGAATTTCTGTTAGGCCAGGGAGGGAATCCATGTTGCAAAAGCCGATTCAACACCTGCAACAGCCACATTTGGTTTATGCCGTAACTATTCTGAGCACACCTTAATTACATTTTCTGAGAGAGAGTGTTTTATCTGGTGTGATTAACAACTTGAACAAGACCAAACTCACCGTCACGTTAACTTCTCACTAGGAAATAAATCCCATGATTCCCAAATAGTTTCGTTTTGGCTAAACTCGTTGTATGGTTTCAGGCACATACGGATAATATCGGCCTCACTCGAGATCGATAACAACAGATAAAGATTACGAACGACGACGAAAAAGTTTATACATCTAACAAGAATTGATCCTGTATCATTTTTCGATCAGAGAATTCGATTCTGTCTGGAAAACATGCCTTCACCAGTTTGACCACGAAGGCTGGTTTGATAGGTTGTTACTCATTTCACTATTTAAGAAACGTTTTTATTTTATGTTTCTTTCTCGACCAATACATGCTCACACACGCAAGCACACACACACACAGACGTGTGTGTGTGTATATATATATATATATATATATATATATTGTATCGAGGCAGCAGATAATTATCTAAACATATATAGTTGAATATAACAGAGAATTAATATCTATTATGTTTAATCATAAGCCCTTCTAAACATTTTATTTAGGTTTTAATTTCAGGGGAAAATAAAGACAAAAATTGTCACATCATTTGGATACTTTTTATTACGCTGGTTCTAAGCTTTCAGCTCACATGAGCCATCTTCAGAGAGGTTACAGGGACGTTAACATAAAGACATCCACCATAAAAAATGATATTATCTTGTGCTGACATAAAACATTGCTATGCGACTTAAACAGTCACCGAATAGCATACGAAGATCGTAGATTAGCTATGCAGTTCTATTTTGTCACACCACGTGAGGGACTGAAATATTAACAACAGAAACAGATGTCTAAATGCTTTGCAATGCGTTGTGACAACATTGAAATGTGATTTTATTGAGTGTGGGTTGCTTTGATTTAATGTAGAAGGCCTCCTGTATCTGAAGGTTCTTTTTACTGTGTGTATATGAAAATATTATTGTGTTATCGACTAAAATCTGTCTAATATTACCTAAATGACTATGTTTTTCTAAGACATGTTGTTTAATTGATCTATGATCAGAAAAATGGCAGGTAAGTCTACGGGAGAGCGTGGTTGTAGTAAAAATAATATATGTAGTGGGATTATTATTACTATCAGAGATACTATCTCTGAACGGGCATATAAATTGATACACTACATTGGTTTTCTGTAGAGGATTTAGTTTTGTGGTTGTAGGCTTATTAGAGACTATGAAGTCAATTGTTTTGATTTTTTTTATAATATATGATGAGCTTAATTTGTTTATTATTCTTAATTGCTTTAACATTTCTACCTATTATATTTTTGAGTGTTGCTTCATCATGTTTGTATTAATTATGCACTTGGTTGCAATAGTATAAGTTGATAGTGTTATGTTTATTTTGATGCAAACTATTATAATGAATATTATCAATACTGTTAGACGTATACATTTTATTTTTATGATCAATGACGGAGTTAGGAAATCCATTGGTTACAAATGTTTGTTTTATGTTGTGTAAATCTTTATAAAATATGGCTTTGAATGTACAAAACTTATTCAATAATGTTCCCATCCATGAAACGACTAACATCATTTTCCGTGACGTAAACAACCATATTATTATACCACCAATCAATATTAAATCAACTATTTGAAAAAAAAATTATTAGCATGCACCACTCAAATACATTTTCATGTCCCCTAGGTAATATTTATACTCAAACAGATGGTATTAAGGAAAGACAGGTTTTTACCTTTTTATATACACAGTGTAAACACCGGCCAGTAGCCGAGAGTGTTCAAATTAATTACAGAATAAAAGATGCGTAAATAGCGTTGTGTAGCTACTGTTTTTAAAGTCTACCATTTCTCCAGAGTGCTCAATCGAAGGGCGAGAGCGTGAATGTCATCCACAGAAAGCCCTGCTCCGCTGTATCACAGCTCATCAGTTATAAGTACAAAGAGTTTATCACAGAGTCAGGCATATTTGGGCATGAATCTACTCAGTTGAAGTGACAAACTCTTTGTGCTTATCAACGCTCTATCTCCACTACGATATCGAGCAATTTATGTAAAAAAAAAACTGCTTGCTAAAATAAATTTTATCAGCAAAACCACTAAAAAATAATAACCCAGATGCTAAACATTATCAGAACGCAACACTACACACACACACACACACACACACACACACACACACACATATATATATATATATATATATATATATAAGATAGACAATAAAATATGAACAATTTCATATTTAAAATTGTCATTCATGGCATATTTAAATGTGGTAAGTTTTTAGTCATTTTATGATTATTAGGATATGATATGTCCTAACTATTCAAAGTGATTCATGATATATATAAAAAAACAACTAAATAAATTTAAATACCTGTGAAGACAGGTATTTAAATGACAGAGGACAGAAAGTTCGATGTTGAGATACAAAGACGCATTGCTGTGATCAAGAATGCATTTCAAAAGCTAAACAGAGTACTGAAAGACAGAAAAATCACATTAGAAACAAAAAAGAGAGTACTGGATTGCTATCTGATATTTGTCCTTCTGTGTGGCAGTGAACGTTGGGCGATCTCCTCAAGATTGAAAGAGAGGCTTCAGGAAGCAAAAATGTGGTTTTAGAGAAGGATGATTGTTGGTTGGTTGTGTTGTTTTTATGGCATATCAACCCCGGCGGATCATTTATTGCCAACTAAATTTTCTTTATTTATTGCTGGTAATACTTTTTTCTTTCAACAATTTATTGTTGTTTTCATATAAGTTTTGTGTCTAGTAATATCAAGATTCATTGGGATTTGTTTTTAAGGGCAGGGTCTCCAAGTCCTACCCTTGTTATTTAACCCATAACTGGAGGGAAAGGACGGATTAATACCTTTCCCAAGGGTACCAGTGCTTAAGTGAATGCAGGGTATTCAACTGGAATTCGAACCCGGCTCACCGATTTCTCTTTCCGAGCCGATATCCAATGCACCACAACGCACATCCGTCACTAAACGCTTACAGCACCTGGTATTCCCAAGCGGTCAGCCATCTGGAGAGGATGGAAACGAGAAGAAATCGCATACTTATTATAAAAAAGAGACATTTCAAATCACACTACTAACACTTATACACAAGTATATAAACCAACGTCACATGTACAAGCAAAAAGAGCCTACATAAGACAAAATAGTTGTACACATATAGAGGTATATATATCAACTACATGCCAAATTTCAACCACAATATCCTCAATACACAAAACTTATGAAAGAATGATCGACACAAAATGAGAGTGAAACCATAAGTACGCATTTGAACAACCATGGATAAAAACGTTATAATTTCATGCAATTTTAAAAATATCAACCTTCATTAGGTCATTTAATGTTTTTTAATCGTTTTGATTTGTTTTTATTTACTTTATTTGTTTTATTGTTATTTAACCCATAACTGGAGAGAATGGACAGATTAATACCTTTCTCAAGGGTACCAGTGTATTCAACGCAGGGTATTCAACTGAAATTTGAACTCGCTTTCCGAGCCGATATCCACTGCACCACAACGCACATCCGTCACTAAACGCTAACAGCACCTGGTATTCCCAAGTAATCACCCATCTAAGTAGTGACCAGGCTCAACGTTGCTTAACTTCGGTGATCGAGCGAGAACCGGTGTATTCAACGTGATAGGCCGTAAGCCAGAGAAGGATGATGAGGAAACTATGTCCCGAGTACGTGACTAAGGACGAGGTGTTGGAGAGGATGGAAACGAGAAGAAATCGCATACTTATTATAAAAAAGAGACAGATGAGGTTTCTGGGAAATGTCATTAGGAAGGAGGGACATAGAAAGTTTAACACTCACAGGATCGATAGAGGGCAAATCAGCGAGAGGCATACTTGATAGATCTGAGCAAATGGATAGCAGACGGTTGTTCGGGAGAGATATCAAGAGGAAGAATGCTGAGAGCAACAAGAAACAGAACTACGTCCTGAAGGGACACGGCACAGGAAGAAGAACTAATTTATGATAATTTTTTCATTTTTATCATTGTTTTTCTCCTCATATTATTGAGAATTCTTGCTGCGATTGTTATATTAGATAGCAATCGCAAAGTATATCTGTATATACACTTTGTGACCGTTGTTAACCAAAAACCCCTCCACACTCTAACTCAGGGCCTTGGCCATTTGGAAAAACAATGTCGCTGACGTGATGTAGAGTCTATTAGAGATCCCATGTCGAAATGTACATCCGACACCTTTGAATTTTGAAAATTTTCTCTAATTTATATATATATATATATATATGTGTGTGTGTGTGTGTGTGTGTGTGTGTGTGTGTGTGTTTGAGTGTGCGTATTAACAACGAGTCAAGGAAAATCGCAGTGAGAAAAATACTTTGTAATGCGGCCAGCGTTCAATTATGAGTACGGCATTTTCTTTTGCAAGTAGGGAATATAGGATTCATAAGCCGATGGTCAAATAGGCACTGTCAACCATTTCAGAAAATAGTTGGAAGGTCACCGAATTCACAGCGGGGCGTTTTCCTTGAAAGTGAAAGTTTACAGTTCAATGAAGATGGCTGACACCATCTTCCTTCAAAGTAACAGTGAATAGGTCACAAAATGGATCACTTCTTGAAAAGATGGAAGTCGATAGGTCACCAGCCATTCGACAGTTGACTTTACTCAGTTTTTACACTGTAAAAACAAGGTCGAGTGGTGCTCAATTGTTATTTTTCTGTTTTTGTTAATCGATACAAAGAAATAATAATCGTGTTATATTCGTTTTGTCAATATGACAGGCTGCTGATGCCAACAACTATATATATATGTGTGTGTGTGTGTGTGTGTGTGTGTATGTATGTGTGTGTGTGTGTGTTAAAAACAGAAACAGGATTGTTCCAATATATATATATATATATATATATATATATATATATATATATATATAAAATTTACTTGTTAAAACATTAGAAAATATATATTACATTTTTATTGTGGATTAATATTTCCTTGAAACGTTAAAGTGGGCAAGGATGTTTCTTTCAATGTTGGGCAATAGAGATCTGAATTAGAATATATTTTCAATATAAATCAAAAATCAAATGATTAAACAGGGATTTAAGTTTACTCAGAGAATATCATTTCCACGGGGAGCCCTATCACTAACAATAACATCATTCTTTGGAAGAGTAAGCCCCACGTTTTGTTTATTCCTCATCTCGTTGTAAATGGACACAGGTGTTTCAGAAAAATTCTGACTTTAAAATCTTATACTTAGTGCTTCAATTTAGTCAAAAGGGTAATCCACTCTATTATAATAAAGGTATTTGTGTATTAAATTTTATCATATATATATATATATATATATATATATATATATATATATATATATCCTTCCCCTCACGTTCATGGAGAGAATGACAATAGGGAAGTGGCTGCTCAGTTCACTGGGAAGACATTGGAAAGCAACGTCCGCTTAGGTTATTCACTTTACTACCAGTTATTAAACTTTACTACCAGTTATGAAACATCTTGCTACGCGTTTGCTCTTTAACAGTGCCTTATCATTTTATTCTTTTGCAATGATCATGCTGTCGACCAGTAAAGAGAATATATATATATATATATTCTCTCTATTATGATAAAGACCGCTGTGTGTATATATAACATATTTTTCTTCTACCACGCTCTGGGGTTTGAATTAATATCATGACTCAATGTAAGATACTCGTTAGTAGAGACATCAGTATATATGTTTCCGTCATTTTAGACGGTATATCGATATAAATGTTTTGACGGCACCGGCTCCCTCGTATATAATAACTAGTACCAATCTCTTTGCCAATATTGTAAACATTTTCATGTCTTTTCATTTCTCAAAATTTATTAACCGGCCAATTAAATTCACACACACACACACACACACACACACACACACACACACACACACACACACACACACACACAGCAATCGGAGTCTAACCGTACTGATGAGCTGTGATACAGCGAAACAGATCTGTTTGCGGATAACAATATATATATATATATATGCGCGTGGTTGAGGGTTAAAACGTTCCATTTCTGACGATTAAGCCTAGCTTCAAATCTCACCATGGTCAATTTTGAGGGGTTTTTTCGGTTTGAAGGAGGCGATCCCAGCCTGCGGTACCTTTGGAAAGTGACTGAAAACCACACCAAGGGTTGGCCTAAGCTATGAAGAGTCGTCAATGGTTGTGCTCGCTCGAAGTTACAAGTCATTGTGAGCCAGGATTTTAGCGTCCTGGCATTGTTCAGACTGATGTTCACGCTAGATAAGGCGCTCTCTTCTAGAAACTGTAACAAATTCCGTTCAGCATAGTTGCAATATAATTCACAGGTAGGGTCTGTGAATGTTGAACACATACAAGTGTGCCTGAGCAGGCATCTGCAATAGGGATTAACTAGACGGGTATTCTTGAATAGCCAGCCATTGCAATAGCGCCCATAGTTCAGAGGTAGAATTGCCGACTGGCGCCAATTCGGTCGGGTTTCAATCCTAAGTTAAAAAGCAATCGGAGTCTAACCGTACTTATGAGCTTTGATACAGCGAAACAGATCTGTCTGCGGATGACTTTATATATATATATATATATATATATATATATATATATATATCCGTTTAATTTTTTATCAGATTTCTTCAACCTGCGAATAAGATGCCTGAATTTGTAGATAAACTGTCTGAAATTCATATATATATTATTATATTAGTTGTGGGATCTCCCCTTTTTGTATATGATAATGGACTCTACTGATTATACATATACTCCTGCCATAGTGAGTTGAGGATAGAGAGAGTATTGGTAGGGAGATCTGTTCCAGGTATCGGAGAGTACCGGAACTGATACGTAAGTTCCCGAGAAATACCAAAGTTACCGAGAGATACCGAAGTTACCCAGAGACTACCGCATCAGAAATCAGACTAGCTCTGAGCCCCACTCGACTTGAATAATATTTATGGTTATACTATTTCCAACGACTTCACTTCAAGACTTGTATATATTTATTTCTTACTAATAGTATTCTTGGATTTACTAATCTGCGTTTAAGTTTGTATATTACGTTCAGTATAACCTACTTTTCTATCTCCATATCTGTTTCGTTTTTCATTATGTTGTGCGGTTGCTCACCCGGAATCCACACCAATATTGTTCAAGTAATTTTGATCATCGCAGTCATTAAGAACCAATTTGGTGTCTGTGTAGTAGTTATTGGATGTGCGTAGTTATTGGATTGCAGTGGATATCGGCTCGGAACGGGAAATCGGGGAGCCGACTTCAAATTCCAGTTGAATTCCTTGCATTCACTTACGCGCAAATACCCTTGGGAAAGGTATTAGACCGTCTCTTCCTTCCAGTTATGGGTTAAATAACAGGACAGATTGGGTTCTATAGCCTTGGTCTGCAACCAGTCTAACGCAGAAAGTAATGGCAACCTACTGCGGGATAATCTTCTGCCCAGTCAGTCATGATTGCCCAAGCGTGTTTCCCGTATGGCACTTAACTGACTGTAGTAGTTATTATTTTTGTGCTCTCTAATCTCAAACGTTACTTGACATTTTTTGAAAACAGTATAAAATGTCAAATGACTACGTGTGAGCCTCTTGTGAAACAATTGAACATAAAAACGTTAGAAAGAAAAAGACTTGGTTCGATCTTGACCAACTACCATTGCTCTTGTGAAAGTATTTGACTATAGTCAGGGACTTCAATTTTTTTAAATTCCATATACAACTTGACCTGAATTCGATCCATTTAATATTTTTGTTTAATTTTTTCCCCCATGTTTTCGAAATCTTCACCGAAATGTTGAGATACATTTTTGCCTTTATATAAAAAAACATGATTGCGCTGTAATCTTTTTCACATCTAGCTCCAGACGAATAAATGAGTAAGAACATTTTCTTGTTTTCAGTTAAACGCTGTTTTTTTTATACATTCATGGTTTATCTTCTGAACTTTTGGACACTCTTCTTAACACAAAAATGAATCAAAATACACGGTAAAAGAAAGAAATGAAGAAGAATGCTTTTAAAATAATCCTTTTCAAATCATTTTTTCTGCTCTTATTTGCCTGTTGATTTAATTGAGGTAATTTTATTCAGTTTATTTTGTCAATTCCTGATCGTTTGGGACAGCGTAAATCTGATCATGGCGGAAATATACTGGATGTGTTCTTAAACGATACAAACATGGAAGTTTATCTATTTTACCATTCCTGTTTGTCTGATAATTATGCCTTCCAAAAGCCAACCAAAGTATTAAGAAAAAGAAATATCGTCAGAAACAAAGAAATAATTACTGAACTGTTATGTAGTATTAGTCTTCTTATATGGTATCGACTGTTGAAAAATCTCATCACAGATGATGAAGAGGCTTAAAGCAAGAAATATATGGTTCTACTCAAGGATTCTGAGAAAACTATGACCCGAAATCCCAGTTTTACAAAAAAAAAAAAAAAAAAAAAAAATGAAAACACACACTTAATATCAAGGTGTAACAGTAAAATTTCTGTGACATATAATGAAGAAAGAGGGCTCGGAAAATTTGATATTTACAAGATAGATTAAAGAAAATCAACAGGCAACCCGAGTGGAGAGGTTGAGCGAATGAAAAGCGGAGCAGGGTTTGTGGGATACGGCAACAAAGCAAAAGTTATTAAGAGCTTCAAAGGGCAATGAATTGTGGAGAGCTATGATCGTCCACGTCTTGAATGGACAGATTACATAGAAGATGAAAAAAAAACAACTTTAATAACAGTAATTATTGATAATGCGAATCAAAATGAAAGGACTATCAACGAAAATGCTAAGTATTTTCCACTTATCGCACTAGATTAACGTAACCCCCTGCTTGGCAAATATTCGCTAATTTGCTGGTGAGACTTTACTGACCTACGCAGGGTACCAGCCTAGGCTGTACAGACCACTTGGGTCACTCTATCTCTGATCAAAACTAATATAAAAACGATAACAATATACAGGCAAACGTGTATAATCTTGAAAACAGTATTTTAACTTCAGTAATATCAAACAAAATAATAGCACAAAAGTTATGGAAATACATAAATAAAATAGATCGGTCTGCAGTTTCAAATCCTGCTAAAAAGTGCATTTACTTTAATATGGTTTATCAAATGTTCAGGGCCGTAGAGGAAATAAGATTCTGTTTAAAATAAACCGAGTTTCCGTTTATTTTTCTGCATTCATTTCATTTCGTAGACGGAATCACAGCATAGAAATTAAAGCAGTTCAATTAAAAATATCAGAACACCTATATTTAATATCAATAAGAAACAGTTTCTTTCGCATATAATGATGAAAGATAGTTTAGAAAATTTGATTCTTTCGGGATAGACTGAAGATAAATATGACAGAGGAACGCACAACCTACGTGGAGAGCTATAGTGAATGGATAGCGGAATAGTGTTTAGAAGAAATGGTAAAAACACAAAAAAATATTAAAAGCTACAAAGGAGAGAAAATTGTAACGAGGGACTTGTAACAGCACCAATTACAGAAATAGAAGATGTCCCCATTCTGTGGGATTACACTATCTACACAGACAAAAATTTGAAGCAAATAGGCCGGACATTATTGTTAAAAAAACAGAAAGAAAGACTTGCTTATTAATTGATATGGCTTGTCCAGTGGATTGTAATATAGCAACCAAGGAATTCGAAAAACTGTCAAAATATGAAGACCTGAAAATTGAAATAGAAAAAAAATGTGAAAATTGAAAACAAGTATCGTACCAGTGATAGTGGGTGCACTTGGGATGCTAAAAAGTGGGACAAAAACACATTGAAAGTATCCCTGGAAACCCCAGCTTAAGAGATACAATTATCTTGGTAAGTACAGCCCACACACTAAGGAGAACTTTCTCTACGTAACGCTAGGGATGTTAGGGGAGATAGAAAAAAACAGGAAATGGATCCATAACAACACACCACGACCTTTCTTATGTCTTCTTGCAGACTTGGTAGGTAGTGCGACCATAACAGAAATCGAAAATATAATAATAATAATAATAATAATAATAATAATTTGATGAAAAATGAGAATATCTTCATTTAGTAATGGTAATTAGGTATTTTCCGTTTATCTCATGAGATGAATATACTTTCTGAAAGCAAGGATATTTCAGAAGCTCAACTTGAACGATAAACGTATAGTTTATAATTTGTTTTCTATCATGTGTTTCAGTCGAAAAATAAGGTCTAATTAATAAAAATATATCAGATTAGAAAGTAAAATCCATGAATTATTTGGGAATTGGAGGCGGGGTCTCTCTACTAAGCATAATTTTATGGAGGCTTGAAAGGTATTTCCTGGCTGGTAAGCATGACTAAACTTTGCGTGCTGGATGTTTCCATGAAAGACATGGCTCTATGTCTTATTCGGGCTTATGCGTCTAATGACCATGCGAAGCGGTTTGATTTGATTTGGTGGATCAAGCCGTTTTGGATGATGTTTGTCGGGTAGTTTTAGCGGGCGATGGGAATGACGTCCCTGAATACGACATAAATCGTATAGGAGATAGATCGGGTGCTAACAACCTGGATGTGAAGCCATTTAAGGAATTTATCAACATGTTCAATCTTGTCGAAACCATCGAAAGATAGTGTGGACTAACCCCACTGTATTCTAGTTAAGTGGGTCGATGTAGGTCCCTCAGAGTATCTAATTTTTCATTCAATATTTTACTCAGCTGAGAGATTCGTCCGGCTTCGTATAAACTTAGATAACTCTAAGGTTAGGAAAGCTGACTTATGAAAATTGAACGCATTATGATTTGGTGAGCGGAATTCCCAATTCCATCTGCTACTAATCCTACAGCCGGAATTGACGGAAGACGTAGTTGGAAATAGTTGATGGATTAAATTATAATGAAAACCCTCGAAAGGTAGTGTAGACTTAGACGGATAGGATGTGGTTGGCAATAGTTATTGGGTGAAGTTAAAATCATAAATTCAGTCGCTTATTGCTGATCAACTCAATTTAGTTACATTAGCAGCGCAAGCATCATATGAGGAGAAAGTTGATCAGACGATTAAATTTCGTGATAGTGGGGCGCTAGCCTTAGCTAGAGCAGATCTGAGCTCCCTATTTGTCGAAGGATCAATATCTGGTAGTTAGGGATAGATTAAAACGAATGTTTTCCAAGGCAACGAATGTGATCACTAAATTGCGTGCAGAGGAAGGAATGCGTCTCATCGACATATTGCATGCGTCACATTGGTGAATAATGAGACAGTGATTACTAACGCGGTTATATATGTGTTTTTTTACTACTTTCAGAATCTGTTCACCAGGTAGACAAGTCTGAGCATCGCTCAGTTCGATGCCTATTAAGCCGACCTTCCCTGCCTCAAGGCCGCGGGTGGGAGGGTTATATTACAGAGTTGTAAATCTGGAAAGCGTTGAACCTGGTTGGCAGGGACAAATTTCCATGTTTAGATGATCCACTCTACGACTGTTTTCTCTTCTTTAGTAGAACTGATTTACCAGAATTGAATGAAGCAGGGGTTTATTCATCAACGCTTCAGAAGGATTTTAATCAAGTTGCTACGCAAAAAAGAAAAATGGCTATGACATAGATAACTTTCGGTTTTACTAATATAGCCAAGATCTCAATGTTTTGGCCAATATCTTAACCAACCATTTGTAGGCTGTTCTTTTTAGTCTGATTGGCTCTTAACAATCTTGTGCTGTAAAGTGTAGGTCTATTCAGAACAGCTTTAAAATGGTACGTTTGATCATCGAGTAAGTCGACAGTGAAGCTGCGCTGATCAATTTAGATCAGTCCATGGAATTCGATAGGTTTGACTATCGTGTGTTAGAGGCTGTCTTTGCGGCTGCTTTTTCGGGCTGTACTTTCGCACCTGGATCAGTCTTCTGTATGAGTAACTTGGTGCGATGGTGAGAGTGAATTGGGTTCGATCGGGTCATTTCATATTGTCTCGCTCCATTCGTCAAGATTGTTTGCTTATGCCTTTTCTGTACGTTCTTCCGTTGAAAACTTTCCTTTGAAAGTTAAAAGGCCAATGTGGTCCTACACGGGTTTTCCCCTTATCGGTCTGGTGTACTACTGTAATATAACAATCTGGCCCCACCCGAGGAAGGCTGATGCAAGCGAGGGTGTTTCCGGTCGTTGAAAGGAACGGATGTCGTTTAACCTTATTTCCGGCAGCAGCGGAAATAACTACAGAGGCAAACAGAACAGGTGTCTCTGAGAATTACGTGGGCGTGCGTGGGCGAGGCAAAACCGGAAGAAAAAGTCCCGGTTCTGGAAGATTATAAAAAGACCTCGGCACACGGATTCGCCAGTAGAAGAGCAACAGAGATCGGCCGGTGAAGAGAGAGACACAACAGATAAGACTACACTCCCGTCAACCCATTAGAAGCGCGCTCTCTCAATTCTCTGTTCCCTATGCTACACGGTTCATCGTCATTAATAAAAATATAACTTTATATTTTTATATATATGCGTGTTTGTTGTTTGTCGATATATAACACTACCTCGACTGAAGACGTTTCGATCCTTGTGTCGAGCAGAGCTGAGAGTTATGAAATAAGTAAATAAATAAAAAACTACGTGACTGAGACAGGGACTTATTTCATACGCAATAAGTTGCGATTGGACGCGTGGAAAGGAATTTATCTTCCCAGGTCAATCCTTTGAACGGACAGGCCGGTTAACATCCTCGGCGTTTGCTATAAATGTAGAAGGTGTGGGAGAAAGTCGAGGTCTGTAGACCCGGAGAAATCTTTTATTAAAGGCGAAGACGCAAGTATATATTTCATACATCAACCAAATTCTCTTTTATCTCTACTCCATGCTTCCTCTCCGGTATGCTAAACTAAATTATAAAGTATAAATTTATTAGGGTTTTGTTCTTCTTGTGGGGGTGGGCAAGGCACCAAAAGGTACATCAAGAGATATGTTACCTTCACCGTTCTGAAGATATCATGTTCCTCTAAATATTTATTTTCAAAAAATACAAAATTGTGGCACAAAGCCGAAAAGGGGAAGGGGCAGAGGTTGGTAATCACTTAATTATCTTATACCTAGCTAAACACTATGATGACCCATTCCCTCATTACAATTTGCACAATCACCAAAAGAACCCATCCATCACCTCCCAATCCTTCATACACCACAATACCACAAACTTACAAGGGACACCTAAAAAAGCGGGGGAATAACCTATATAAAGTTCCTCTCAGGGGAGACCGTGGCCTCTCTGACGTCCTGGTCATGTTCCGTAAAGCGTTATATCAGGTGTTAGTGAGGGGGTATGTTCGTTTTAATGAAGCAAGAGATCCGCTCCATATGACCTTGAGTGTCTGAGTTGAAATGACTCACTAGTGATAAGGCATCACTCATGACGACTACCTCCATCAGAATTTCGCCAAAGGTTGGTGAGTCCTGAGCATATCTGTCGAGTGAAAGACAATTTGTACATATGAGTCTAGATAGAGCCTTATAGACACTTTGAAGTATCACTGTGTTAATATTAACAATGTTAATTAAGAATGTAGAGTTTAGGTGTAGGTAATATTCTATAATTTGTCAGTGAATTTGGTTAGCAATGATTTTAAGATAAAACAGAAAACAAGCAGTTTCCATATCTGTTACTGACCGTGTGACACATATTTATAGAAAAACTGGCACTATAGTCCTACGTTGCGCTGGTGTAATGAAAGCTTTAAAACTAATCCATGGTCCTGGAGCTCAGACTCAGCCTAAAAAGATATTTGTGTGAAGTACGGTATGAATTGGATAAAAATTGTGGATTTGTATAAAGGACATACAGACACACAAACACCTTGCCTTTTATATACAGTATAACTCGGATATAAAAGAACCCGGATATAAGAGAGATTTTCTCTGGTTCCAAACTAGAGCCTGTGCTAATGTATATAAAATAGACCAGACCCGGATATAAGAGAAACACTGATTTAAGAGAACTCTTATCTGGTCCCGACAACTCTCTTATATCAGGGTTACACTGTATATATATTATCGATTTTCTACACTATTGTAAGAACTGTAACTTTGAAATTTCTGAATATCTTTTCTTATGTCTTTGTCTATGAGTGTATCAAATTTGATTAAAATCGCACCACTCCTTCTATAACCCGATTTTTTCGATTATCGATTTTCCATATTTATCGGGGGTACCTCGACACAAATCCTAGCTAAGAACACTCGCAGACGTTTATAGTACAACTATGTAAATTTTCAAGAAAATCGGTTTAGCCGTTTCGGAGTCTATCGGTAATGGACACACACACACAGACACATATACAAAGTTCCATTTTTAAATAAGTTTAGATAAATATTACTGCTACAAGTTAGTACAAAACACTCACTAGCCATTAACGATATTGCTAAAATACTACTAGCCGTAAGCATACATCATATAATACTACATATTTCAGCGAGACTGCGCCGACATTATACTTCTTGATTGTGTTATCTTTCCTCAAAGCAAGGAAGCCATAAGCTTGGAGACGAGGATTCGAACACACACAAAAAAAGAAAAAAATTATCTCTCGCCTAACATAACAATGGCAACGAAGAATTTGAATTCACACAAAAAAAGGAAAAAGCTTTTACTTCTAAGTTGTGAAAACACAAAACAATGTGGAAGAATTGATGATAATTATTAACCAAATTTAAGAATTCCCGAAGTGGGGTTTACAACAAACGCAAAAACAGATAAATAAAATCTAAAAATGCAAGAAAAAGCAATATTCCAAATTAAAATTTTTGCCGGACTTTAATTCAATTTGTGAATTCAAGTATCTCCCCGAAGAAAATATTACATTTATATCGTATTTTAAAATGTACGAGGCCATTTTCATAGAAAAATGTCAAGGAGGGTTGAATGAAATAATAATATAATAATAATTCACGTCAACTGTTATGAAAACAGTGCCTCGCTGAATATGAAAAATATCTGAATTTCTTTTTGCCGAAGACGCCAGGAAATGTCTCATTTAACGAAACTGTGTAGTTATGATCAAAAGTTTTTGATAAAAAGAATGAACATTTTATACACATTGGCAGTACATAAAAGTTACTAAAGACGAAAATGAAAATTTGGTCAAGTATGCCGGTAATGTAACCGTGAGTATGAGAAATTTAGACTTGTTGAACTAGCGCTAGAAATATTTAAATGTTTAATTTTCGTTAAAGGTACGTCAACCGTGAGTATGAGAAATTTAGACTTGTTGAACTATCCCTAGAAAGATTTAAATATTTAATTTTCGTTACAGGGTTAAAATCAATCAACACTGCGGAAATATGTTTGCGAATTATTACAAAAATTTTTAAGTTAACACTACAGAAAATTGTCATCTTAACGCACGATGCAGCAATAATTGAACAAAAAAGCACGTCAAAAGTACAAGTCCGAAAAAAGACAGGAAATAAAACTGTACAGCCAGAAGATAAAAAAAATAATGCAAAACTCAATTCATTTGGCTGTGGTATGCTTCATTTAAAAAAAGTTTGTTTATTTAAGAGAAAAAATAGTGTTTAACTTGTGGAAAATATCTTAGAAGTGAAGCTACTGCAAGTCGCAAAGATATACACAAAGTAACTTGCTGAAATTACTGCTACCAACTAAAAAACTGCAAATTCCAAATAACAGATAATTCGTTACATCACAAATAAATAAGGCCTCAGTGAAATTTCAGTTATGAACTGGTAACGATATTACAATGATAAATGAACAAACTTGAAGCAGAATTGGGAAGACTAACTTGAAAAAATATAAAACGACAAAATTGTAAGAGAAAATGGACAAATTATGCGTAAAACTAAAAAAAAAGGCAGATGTTTACGTATAAAGAAGTTCCAAATCGGATTTTCTCGATGCCAGTTGGATAGAATTATTTGAACAATTAATTATTTGCTGCGTTGGAATTTATTAATACCGAACCTAACAAAACTTAGAAAACCATGGAGTTATTGACGAAAAATATAATTCTGAATGGCTCATGCCAGCCAGCGATATATATCAGGAAAAAACAAATGACAAGATTCGTTTATATGCAGATTTTTCGACTGGGTTAAATGACTGCATCCACCCACGTGTATATATCCTACGAACCCCAAAGAATATTTTTGACAAATTAAATGGTGCTAATACTTTTTCGAAAATTGACTTAATGGGGGCATATCACCAAATTAAAGTGCATGAGAATGATATCATTACTTATTGTAATCATCAATCAGTGTAATCATCAGTCATTTAACCCTCTAGGGCCATTCGTATCATATTTGATACAGTATGAAAACAAGCCTTGAAAGAAATATTTTCCTGAAAAATTTTTTAAGAGGAATATTTTATAAATTTCAAATGAAAGCAGTACTGACTGTTCAGTCAATGAATACCAAATGTTTCCTTATAGGGAAATACTAAATGTTTCCTTATAGGGAAATACTGTATCAAATATGATACGAATGGCCCTAGAGGGTTAAGTAGTAATTAGTGGGGGATCTGTTTATAACTTCATAACAATATAGAACTGATCCCCCACTTTATTACAAGTAGAAGCCTTAATCATATTATATTATTAACCCTCTAGGGCCATTCGTATCATATTTGATACAGTATGAAAACAAGCCTTGAAAGAAATATTTTCCTGAAAAATTTTTTTAAGAGAAATATTTTATAAATTTCAAATGAAAGCAGTACTGACTGCTCAGTCAATGAATACCAAATGTTTCCTTATAGGGAAATACCAAATGTTTCCTTATAGGGAAATACTGTATCAAATATGATACGAATGGCCCTAGAGGGTTAATTGCAGTAATCATTGATATCTGCAGTCTAGGTAATTAGCAGTCATTGTAATTTTAAGAGGCATTATTAATATCAGTCATTGCAAACTTCAGCCATTGTATTCGTAATAGGCATTGATAAAATCAGTCATTGTAATTTCCATTCATTGTAATTCTAATAATCATTGGTAAAATCATTCATTATTATCATCAGTCATTGCAATCGTAACAATTGTTGATATAATCAGTCATTATTTTCATCAGTCATTGCAATGGTAATAATGAGTGATAAAATCATTCATTGTTATCATCAGTCATTGCAACAAAATAATCGTTGATAAAATCCTTTATTGTTAGCATAGGTCATTGCAATTGTAATAATCATTGATAAAATCATTCATTGTTCTCATTAGTCATTGAAATAATAATCGCTGATAAAATCATTCTTTGTTATCAACTGTCATTGCAATGATAATAATCGTTGATTAAAGCAGTCATTGTTATCTTCAGCCATTGTAATGGTAATAATCATTGATAAATCTTTTAATGTTATCATCAGTCATTGCAATAAATTAATCGTTGATAAAATTATCTATTGTTAGTATAGATTATTGTAATAGTAATAATTATTAATAAAATCATTCATTGTTTTCATCAGTCATTGCAATGGCAATAAGCGTTGATACGATCATCCATTATATCATCAGTCATTTCAATGGTAATAACCTTTTAGAAAATCATTTATTGTTAGCACGAGTCATTTTAACAGTAATAATCATTGTAAACATCGGCAAGTTTAACATTTCAGTTGTTGAAATATTATAGCGGCATCCACAATTATTATTGATAACAAACCAAAAGCCAAAAAAAATCTGGTTAACAAGAAAACGAGGAGTTTAAAAAGGCAACAGAATACAACTGTCGCATAGGGAAATGTGGTTAGTTTCAAGGGAAAGAAAGGTCGTGGAAGGTGAAGTGAAAATTGTTTCAGTATTAGAAATATTTGCACATTTTCGATGACACTTTCAATATACGTGGAAATCAAAGGGTGAAATGTAATTTTTTTAAAAGTTGCATTTTTCAACCCGGCAAAGGCACTAAATATAATGGCGGAAATTTAAGTACATTTGACTGAATTTATGTTATTTATTGTCAGGCTGTTAGGATATGCGTTGTAGTGCAGTGGATATCGGCTAGGAAAGAGAAATCGGGGAGCCGGGTTCAAATTCCACTTGAATCCCTTGCATTCACTTTTTACTCGCAAATACCCTTGGGAAAAGTATTAATCCGTCTCTTTCCTCTAGTTATGGGTTAAATAACAGGACAGACTGGGTTCTATAGCCTTGGTTGGCAACCAATCTACCGCAGAATGTAATGGCAACCTACTGCGGGATAATATTCTGTCAGGTCTTATTTGAGACATGATCGCCCAAGAGTGTATCACTATTAGGCTACTTTGTTGTTATCACGTTTCGGTCGCTGTGTCCTCCGGCTAGATCAAGAAATTTGGGACACCATGATTTAATTTCCTGAGAAAAATTGTACTCGTTTTTGTGTTCAAGTCTAGGGATATGTATTCTCGTTCAACTTTATTTAATGCTGATCCGTTATTGTCCGACTTGTTTTCATCGAGTCAAAAATCTAAGCAACACATCCCCAGATCTGAACTCACAATTACTGATTTGTTTAAATATTTTGTTGCTTTTTTTGTTTCGTTTACCCGATTTCTTATTCATTTCACCCCAAACAAGTTGGTAATATAAATAAAATGCAAGGGTTTAGGAAGAATGGAAGAGAATGAAAAACGTTTAGCGGGGAGAAATGGCAGGATCTACGGAAACAGAAGACTGCGATTGACGTTGCAGTTAAATTTTTGAAGATTGTAAGTAGTCAGTCAATTAAGTGCCATACGTGAAACACGCTTGGGCGATCATGTCTCGAAAGAGACATGACTGACTGGGCAGAAGATTATCCCTCTGTAGGTTGCCATTGCTTTCTGCGGTAGACTGGTTGCCAGCCAAGGCTATTAGGACCCAATCTGTCCTGTTATTTAACCCATAACTGGAAGGAAGAGATGGATTAATGCCTTTCTCAAGGGTATTTGTGCGTAAGTGAATGCAATGAATTCAACTGGAATTCGAACTCGGTTCACCGATTTCTCGTTCCGAGCCGATATCCACTGTACCACAAGTAGAGAAGCAAAAAATCAAACAGAGTTTCACAGATAAAAAGTACGAGAAAAGAAACTATTAGAATAGTACTTGCAGCCAGCGACTTCAATATTAAAACGATGAAACCTAATTGCTAATCTTGTAGTTCACTAAAGTTCATGCGTTTGAGGTACAAAGTAGCCAAGCTCATTAGAACAACTGCCGGGGAAATATTTATAGAAAAGACAAAAAAAAAAAAAACTTTAACGGCGGTGGGAAAGTGACTGTAATCGAGATGCCAGGTCAGGAACGATAATATTACAGATTTGGATTTTGTCGAGTGTCACGATATATGTAGCCGCTTCACCAGATAAGACATATCAACTATTAAATGATGAACGAATGGTAGATTTATAAATGAGCAAGATGAATTCTGACGAAAAAAATTGTCTGGAACGACACAGTGAACCAATTTTCTTGGCATCAGACCTAGCAATTGAAACAATATGACCTCTCCACTTCATGTCAGTGGAAATCGTTAGAGCAAAAAGGAATCATGAGTTGTTTTCTTAAGGTTTTTCTTTTATTATTCAGAGGCTTTAGGTTTAGTTTTGGGTAGTGTCAAAATTGGCATCTTAAACCTAAGCTGCCTGTTGCTGAGAATTTAATTCTAAAATTTAAACCCTTTGTAGAAATTTTGTGTTAATTTTTCAAACCAGGTTTTCTAATCGTAACCCGTTATTTTAAATTTTAAATTAGAAATGCAAACAATTTGTTTTAATTTTAATATTAAGTACAAATAACATTAAACTAGTTCCATAATTCCAGGGCGCTGAACACAACAAATATATTCTTGACTCTATTGTGTGAGTTCAGTGTAAATTGTGTACAAATATTAAGTGTTTTCACATCATAATGCGATCTTGTATTTGAATTAATCGACATATGATGTTTTTGGCGAGACCCATGAAAGCGTGTTTATAGGTACTTGCATATGCCCTCCAAAGACCTCGGAGGCTGAACTGTCTGCTCCAATGAACTTAGCTTACTGGTGCCTCCTAGGTATGAATTTACACGAGCTACTAGATTAGCAACTAGGTCCCACCCTTTTGCAGTGAAACCTATAAAATATAACCGCAATTTCTACTCTAACAGCTTTCTTTTATCGCACTTCCCGCCTGTTGAATTCCCTTCCATATACTTGCTTCCCCGATAGCTACAATCTCCAGAAATTTAAATGTAAGGTCAACAGATATCTCCTATCCCGCTAACTCGAATCCATTCTCTCAAACTCTTTTTTCCATCCGCTCCACTCCTATTACACTTGTATTCTCATCTGTTTATTACCGTCCTCCTGACATCCCCGGTAACTAACCCCTCTTTCTCATCATGTTCCCCTATGTAACCCCCTGCGCAACAGTGGCAGTAAAATGCCTTGTTTAGGGTGAAATGATTAAGAAAAAAGTACCTGAGTCATTCGGTTTGTTTGTGAGAGCATGATATGAAATAGACCTGTTTGCCATTTATGCGTTCATCCTCCCATAACATCGAATAAGGAAACAAAGGTAATCATGGAAGAGATGCGTAGTCTCTCTTTCGCCAGCAATATCGTTCACACAAACGTTAACATTAAGATTAAATAGATATGGCCCAGGTCAAATATATGAGGAAGTTAGTAAAAATAAAATTTAGATAAATAGGTAATACAGAGAAAGAGTGACAGAGAAAGAGAGAGAGAGAAAGAGAGAGAGAAAAAAGATCCTGAGTGAATCATTCTTTTAAAATAGAGTGAGAGAAAGAGAGAGAGAGAGAGGGAGAGAGAGAGAGAGAGAGAGAGAGAGAGAAAAGATCGTGACTGTAGCGCACATCAAAATAGCGACAGAGAGAGAGAGATGATACTGAGTGTAGCGCTCTTTTAAAAGAATGAGAGAGAGAGAGGGAAAGAGAGAAAGGGAGATGATCCTGACTGTAGTGCACTTAAAGAAAAAGATAGTGAAAGATAGAGAGAGACAGAGAACCCAAGAGGATCCTGAGTGAATCCTACTTTTAAAAGAGAGTGAGAGAAAGCGAGAGAGTGAGAGAGAGAGAGAGAGAGAGAGAGGGAGAAAAGATCCTGTCTGTAGCGCACGTTAATATATATATATATATATATATATATATATATAGAAAGAGAGAGAGAGAAAGAGAGAGATAATCCTGAGTGAAGCTCTCTTTTAAAAGAGAGACAGAGAGAGGGAAAAAGAAAAAGAGAGAGCAAGAAAAGACCGTGACTGTAACGCACGTTAAAATAGAGAGAAACAGAGAGAGAGGGAGAGATGATCCTGAGTGTAGCGCGCTTTTAAAAGAGAGAGAGAGGGAGGGAGGGAGAGAGACAGAGAGAGAGGGGGGAGATGATTCTGACTGTAGTGCACTTAAAGAAAAGATAGAGACAGAGAGACAGAGATAATCCTGAGTGCAGCGTCCTTTTAAAAATTGCTTGAAACTTTTTCTATAATGTGTCATGTACCTTCAAGAGGTAGGCGATCATGGCCTTCCACGTTTCGCTATCCCTAGTAGCTCTTCACAAGCTTTCTCATGTTACCCCTCCCAAACCTCGCTCTGCCATCCATGTGCTTTAACCCATCAAGTATTATACGCGTTGCTTTCCCCTGTCTGTCTTTCTCTCTATCTGACCTGTGAGTATCTGATTCTACAAGCCCTCCTTCCTAATTACATGTCCTAGATGTCTTTTACTGATGAAATGGATTTATGGCATTGGGGAAATCGTACAACGGTAATTTGATAAATTCACTGAAGACTGCCATAAAGTTCTTCTTTATCTATCTATCTATCTATCTATCTATCTATCTATCTATCTATCTATCTATCTATCATTGCACAAATTGCGCAACTAAATAAAATAAATGATAAAATAGTTTTATATGCTATATCAATAGATAAAAGTATACACTATCAAAGATAGAGCGTATGTGAACATAAATATCGACAAGGAAGTTAACACCACATGGTATTTTATGTGACCCATTCTATTGCCTCATGTTGTCAAATTCAGTTTCCGTCAAATATATATATATATATATATATATATATATATATATATATATATATAGGAAAAACTACTAAAAAGTCCTAAGTTTAAAAATGTATTATTTTTAAAGTATTTATTTATTTCTATTATATATGTATATATATTTGATATTTCAGACCGGCCTCGGCCTTTCATCAGAAACAAATGATTTTAAAATTTAAACTAGAAGCGTTCCCCGCGAGGGCATTCGTCGAGAGATGTCTACATCACGTGACGTAGAAAGCGATAGTTTTTTAATATTTGCAAACGTAAACCTATCTCTAATAATACTTTTAAATGTTGTTTTAAAGAAAACAGTTTCCACGAAGATCTCATTCTGTACGCTACCCCCATAAAACCTCTGCTGATAATCACATCGCAAACCTATCTAAATATACTCTCACCCAAGGAGAAACTTCTTTATTAAATAAAGGATTATCGTTCTGCCCCTCACAACCACTAAACCCTCTAAACCTTTGCTACGATATGGATAAATTCCTTCGTAGACTGAGACTAAAAAATATTTCTCAGACAACAAATCTACTTCTACAGACAACAGCGCTAACCAATCATGCTCCAAACTTCCTCTTACGAAGAATAACACTCTATGGACTCCACCAGTCGGTCGTAACCAACACTTGGATCAATATGCCAACAAAGCCAGACAACACATGGATAACTTCCTAAAAACAAAGGACACCAAATAAAAAAACAAAACTTATCCAAAATAAAACACCAAGCCATCAATACACTTAAAAACAACCGATACATAATTATTGTACCAGCCGATAAAGGCGGAGCTATAACCATCTTAGACACTAAAAACTATATTAAAGAAGCAGAATCACAACTTCAAAATAACAGATTCTATGTACCCTTACCTCTAGATCCGACTAGCACTTACAAAACAGAATTATCACTTCTCATTCAGAACCGGAGCCACAACATAAAAAATAAAATAAAATCTCTTATTCCTGAGAACCCTAAAACAGCAACATTCTACACTATCCCAAAGCTACATAAACTCCCCAAAATAATTTCAGAAAAACACCCTAACACCTCTTCTTCCAACTCACATCAAACTAAACAATCAAATAATGAAGCGATCTATAAAATTTCAAAAACCCTTAAAATCACACCACCTGGCAGAACCATAATATCAGGCATTGGTACCCTCACAGAACTTATATCTGGGTACAGAGACAATATCCTAAATCTTTTATTGCCTGACATACCTAGTTATATTAGAGACACTACTGATTTTCTCAACAAATTACAAAACGTTAACTTAGTCCACGATGATAATATCCTAGTAACGATGGATGTTACGTCTCTGTACATGAACATTCCACATGTTGAAGGAGTATCAGCTTGCCATGAGTTCCTTAGTAATAGCAAATTACCTAACAACCAAATTACAGATATATGCCAATTAATTAATTAGTGGCACAGCAATGGGCACGAAAATGGCACCTAGTTATGCCAATATCTTTATGCACATTCTAGAAAGGAAGATACTAGACAATTCAGAATATAAACCATCACATTATTTTAGATATATTGATGACATTTTCTTATTATGGACTCATAGATTAGAAAAATTAGAAAACTTTTTTACTTTCTGCAACAACATCCACAATACGCATCCGTCCCTTTATTAGACGTCACGATAAAATTAAACAAACATACACTTTCCACCAGTCTATACAACAAACCCACAAACCAACATAAATTCCTACACTTTAACAGTTGTCATCCCCATAAATTAAAAAATCTATCGTATATAGCTCATTTATAAGAATCAAACGCATATGCTCAGACCATCCTGATTTTCTATACAACATTAACAAACTAACAAAGCAATTTCTAAAATGTAAATACCCAATAAAAATAATAAAAGAAACACTAAATAAAACCATCCAAATAAATCGTAACACACTTCTCACATACAAGAAAAGAAAAAACAACAACCGAATTCTCATGGTTTTTAACCACAATCAATATTCCCACACACTTATTCAAAATTTAAAAAATGATTACAAGAACCTCCACTCAAACAAAAAAAATCAAAGACATTTTCGATAAACCACCCATAAATGCAATAAAACAAATACACAACCTATCAGCTATTCTCAACGCTACTAAATATCTAAAAAATACAAACCTATCAGGGAATTTCAAATGTCATAAATCTCGTTGTTTAGTTTGCAAACATTTAGTAAACGATGCAGTATTTTCTGTACCCAACATCAACATCAAATTACACCCACCACGCCTCACCTGTGGCAGCCAAAATATAATATATTTTCTCTTCTGTTCACTATGTCCAAATAGTGGATATATTGGTGAATCTGGAAACAGTTTTAGATTCCGTTTCAATAATCATAAACTAAGTATACGCCAAAACAACCCTTATTCACCCATAGCTGAACATTTCAATCAACCAGGACAAACATTAGACAACTGCAAATGTTTACTGATAGATTCCGATTTTAGTTCTACATACTCACGCAGAAAGAAAGAAAAATACTGGATTTTAAAATTAAATACATATAAGCTAGGGTTAAATATGGACTTAGGTGTTTTGAATCTTTATAAATATTTCAACAGTTAAACATTTTTTAAATACACTTAAAATTTTTTCTTTAAAGCAACATTTAAAAGTATTATTAGAGATAGGTTTAGGTTTACAAATATTAAAAACCTCCATCATTTTCTACATCACGTGATGTAAACATCTCAAGACAAACGCTCTCGCGGCAAACGCTTCTAGTTTAAATTTTAAAATCATTTGTTTCTGATGAAAGACCGAGGCCGGTCTGAATTATCGAATATAAATAATAAGAGAAATAAATAAATACTGTCAAAAAAATACATTTTTATACTTACAACTTTTTAGTAGTTTTTCCTATACATATTAAGACAGTATACGTGGATCATCATTATGCTATATATATATATATATATATATATATATATATATATATATATATTTGATAAAATAAAGAACAAATAGGAATCGTTTATCAGTCTCTTTTAACCATAAATATTTGTTCTTTATCGTATGATCCTGTTGTATTCCGATCGATACTTGCTTCGTATTTTATGCAAATTCATCTAGTTAATTTGTTTTTTATCCTATTGTTCTGTCGGATTTCAGTTCGTATTTGATTTTTATTTCATCTGGATTCATAGTTAATTTTTTATGTTTTTAACACCGTGTACGTGTGCTCCACAGGTAGTGTATATATACTAGCAATATAGCCCGGCGTTGCTCAGGTGTAATGAAAGCTTTAAAACTAATCCATGGTCCTGGAGCTCAGACATTTTGAACGTTGGTACGAAAGATTAAATAGCAATAGTTTTATCAATTTTAAGCGAAACCGTAGACTGAAAAAAAAATGAATGGTTGTAAGTCAAATTTTGATTTCCTGGTATCGATATCAAATTTTCTGTACTATTGTAAGAACTGCAACCTTGAAACTTCTGAATATCATTTCTTATGTTTTTGTCTATGAGTGTATCAAATTTGATTAAAATCGGACCACTCCTTCCATAACCCAATTTTTTCAGTTATCGATTTTCGATATTTCTCGGGTGTATCTCGACACAAAACCTAGCCAAGAACACTCGCAGACGTTTATAGTACAACTGTGTAAATTTTCAAGAAAATCGGTACAGCTGTTTCGGAGTCTAAAGGTAACGGATACACACACACACACACACACACACGCACACACACCACATACACACACAGACAAAGTTCCATTTATACACACACACACACACACACACACACATATATATATATATATATATATATATATATATATATATATATATTATGGAAATTTCCGGAGAGGTGATTTACAAAATAGTTTAACACCTGACATATTTTAATTCATTTGTTTGAACATCATTTTAAATAGATATTCGTATTTGAGTTGATACAGTGCTTTTTATTAAACAGTATATTTATATATATCTATAATTTTAGAAATCTTTTAAATAAAATTTGTTATTTGATAGGATTCAAGTCTGCTACCTATAACAACATAAGGGAAGCCAACAATTGATTTAATACCTCAGTCTACTCGACCAGGAATAATTACACGGTTCCAACGGAGTCGACTCAATCCATATAAACACCAATTTCCGATTCCTCGTAATATTTATCACACACACACTCACATACACACACAGAGAGAGAGAGAGAGAGAGAGAGAGAGAGAGAGAAAGTAAGAGAGGAATACTTTGATTAGTACAGCTAATGTGCACATCGATAACTATAAAAAATCAGTTTTCAATTACAATGGTTAAACTGAAGAATATTTTACCGCACTAACCGAGTATTATGTCTGCACTAATCAAATTTTAGTTTAATATAAATTTTAGCTCGCCAAACGAAAACGCATTAATCGAGTGCGCTTTAAACGAAAGATTTCTCTCTCTCTCTGTATATATATATATATATATATATATATATATATATATATATATATATATATACATGTCTTTTGAGATTTTCGTTGGTTTCTTTGGTTGTTGTTGTTTTGCGACACATCAATCTCTATCGGTTATTTAATGCCGAAATCTAAATGTTTGGGACATAATTTCATCGCTTAAACTAACCATATTTTGAAGTTAATTGTGTGCCTTAAATTACAGATAAAATGTGTTGTTCATTTTGCTACAAAATCTATTGCTAGTAATTCTACTATAAAATATTTTGTTTGTCATTTTAGCATAACATTGTCTTGTTCATAATTTTACTTTGTAAAATTGTTTTAGATATGTATTTTTACACTTTTATAGTGTTTGGATTTTACTTGGAGCTTTACATTTTGCTCATAGCAGGAACTTTGACAGATCCTACCACCCCAGTTCAGAGAAGATTTTGGAATAACAGCAATTATAAGGTATTTCCATGACCTTCAAAACCTACAATCTCTCAATCAGAGTGTTTGCTACCGGAGGTAGTTTGACGAAATATCCACGACTATTTTTTTAATGTAAAGTTAAATTTGAGGCTATATACTTATGAAATATTTTAAACTTTTGTTTGCTGCGTTAATGTAGCAGTCGAATACATTGAGTTAAATGTTTATTGCGTGTGCTAGAAGATTATTAATTTTATGAATTGGCTTTTGCGTGTAATTTTATAGAATAATTATTTTGATAATTTTTAGTATTTAAAGTTGAATGCCTGTTGGAGACCAATTCCAGCGCGATGAGTATCCACAGGAGGAGGTGAATTTTTTTTACAGTCAAACTTCGAGCGCACAACATAGAAGACATTTCTTTTTAATATTTTGTATTGCAATTATAGAAAGGAATTTAGAAGAAAAATTAGTAAACAAAAAAATATAATTATCTGGAAAAGTATGTGGCTGATATCGGAAAAAGGGTGAAGAGTTTCTGATGATAATGAAGAAGAAAAATATAAGAAGACACGAATCGTAATTGATGATAAAAAGAAAAATAATTAGAAATGAAAGACATCGTGAAATAAGATAGGTAAGTCACAACACGATTGATGAAGCTGTTAAAAGAGAAAAATGAAAGGAAATTAAAAAATTAGCAAGAAGAAAAAAATAAGGGAAGAAGCAGGACAAGATTATTGCACAAATTGTTGATGATAAAGAAAAAAATTAAGAAAAAGATAATTGAAAAATCAAAACAATATGGCAAAAGTTAAGAGAAGATAATGAGTACGATGAAACAGCAATATTAGTAATGCACAATTATGATTTTAGAAATGTTAAAGAACTAAATGTCAAGAAGAAGACAAGGTAAAATAATGTGAAAGAGAATATTATGGTAAAAGGTACAGGAAAGGAAGAATAAAGAAAAAAGGGATTAGCGGTTGAGGAAGAAGGAACGACGACACCTTTGCACACTGATGATAAAATGATTGAATTTAATGAAAGATAAAACAGAAACGCGAAGAAGAAAAAAGATAATAATGAAGAAGAAGAAGAAGAGGAACATGAAGGAGAAAGCTATAGAAAAACGAAGGTAAAAAGGAAGAATGTATTGAAAAAGAAAAATATGTATCTGAGGAAGAAGAAACAACAGATGTGCGCACTGATGTTAATAAATAAATAAATTTCAAGGAAGATAAAACAGAAACCATAAGACGAATATAATAAGAAAAATAATATGAAAGACGAAGATGTAAGAAAATGAACAGAAAAGAAATATTGTGAAGGAGATTGATTAGTGGCTGAGTCAAAATAAACAACTTTAAAAAGAACTAGCATCATAACCCGGCGTTGCCCGTGCATCTCAGAATATTTTAGTAGTAGGAGATAATGCCAATGAGAGGAGTAGATTTTGTTTTTTTTTCGAAAACATTTTTTAAATATTTCTTTTGTTTCAAAATTAAGGAAAAACATATTCACATTTTTTGTTGACGAAATGAATTTTTAAAACGTCGGAATAAAAATTAAATATAAAGTCTCATTTCTTTTTAATAAAAAATATTTTAGTCCCTTATGACACGTGTTATTTGATTTCTGTGATATAATTTATGGATGTGCGTTGTAATAATGATGTGCGTTGTGGTACAGTGGATATCGGCTCGGAACGACAAACCGGGGAGCCGAGTTCGAATTCCAGTTGAATCCATTGTATTCACTTACGCGCAAATACCCTTGGGAAAGGTATTAATCCGTCTCTTCCTTCCAGTTATGGGTTAAATAGCAGGACAGATTGGGTTCTATAGCCTTGGTCGGCAACCAGTCTACCGCAGAAAGCAATGGCAACCTAATGCAGGATAATCTTCTGCCCAGTCAGTCATGTCTCTTTCAAGACATGACCGCCCAAGCGTGTATCACGTATGGCCCTTAACTGACTGACTGATGTAAGTTGGCAACCATCTTAGATGTTTTACGGAACAAATGTAAACAATTGGCTCCATTTGCCAAAAAGTGCGAAAGGGAAAATTGCTGAACTTAAACTCAAAAGGTGTGTGTCGACCTGGCTTCCCTGTCCCTAGAAAATTTGAATGGCGTAGCTTAAAAAATGTAGGCGTGCATAGGGAACAGTCACACACAGACTCACAGATTGCCTTTTATATATATGGATAATCAATAATCACCGAGATATCATGAAACAAAAAAGAAAGGAAAAATTATTAGAAAGGGGCAAAGTATAGGGAAGAAAATAAAAAAAAGAAACAGAAGGAGGAAGGAGTAGAAGAAATAGCGACTCCAATAGCTGGTGACGACGGCAATAATGATGCCGATGACGATTTAAAACAAAATTAAAAAACTGAGAAAATCTACGAAGATGATTAACAGTGTGAAACAAGAGCAAGGAGAAATAGATGCAAATGAATGACAACGAAGAAAAGATTTTCTGATTTGATTGCTAATAATGTGACTGACTAAAGACAAACCATGTCAAAGAGGAAGCCGAAGACAAATAAAAGAAAGATAGAAAGAATAAATGACAGAAAAAAAGAAAGAAATACATTTAAAAAAATGAAAATAAAGTAAAAACAAAGAAACGAAAATAGAGTAAAAATATTAACATGTAGCGAGAGAAGAAAATGAATAAAAAGGGTAGCAATGGAAAAGACGAGACTGATTCGATTGCTAATAATGTTACTATATAACCGCAAAGCAAGTAAAAAGAATAAGTCAAAAAATAAATAAAAGGAAGGAAGGAAAAAGTACGAAAGAAAAGTAAATAAAGGAAGAGAAAGTGAAGACAAAGAAACGGAAAAAGACTACAATAAAATGAATAAACAGCGAAGTGATGATGAAGAAGAAAAGAAACTAAAAATAATAATTATAACTTCCGAATCTTGTGTGAATACTATGAAGAAAATGGAAAAAAAAAGAGAAATAAGAATAAGAAAATATCTACAAAATTGTAATTGATGAAGTTAATCGTCATGATCGAGTTGAAGAAGGCTATCCAAAAGCCAAATGATGAAAACAGTTATATTCTGTAATTGACGATGAGAAGATTGGCTTGTTCTGGTTATAATAATATTAACAACAAAGAAGCTTAGAAAAAATCTGCTGGATATGTCATTTTACAAATAATAATTTCAAAACATGAAAAATGTTTTTTAAAAATTAGTAAAGACGGAAGTGGTTACGAATAAAATTTAAACCCGTTTCTTGACAGAAGAATAATTTATTTTGCTTCCATGCTAACATGTTGACAAGTTGAAACTGACTGTCTTGTGCCATTACACTATTATTTATTGACTTGGTTTCCCTGATGAATAGTTGAGGAATTTGTAAGTCCACTAGTAGCCGATTCAACGCGAGGATAGTTCTTTCGGTAAATTTTTGTTTTGTTCCCCGAAGGCCTTTACCCCTTCAAATCTTTCCAAAGCATCTTTAATTATGTGAAAATGTATATGCTGAACTCAAATCGATAATTGTTTATTGACGAAACCTACCTTTTTTCAAGTTTACAAGCAAAAAAAATATCGAATTTATTTTCGCTGTTTATCTCACCCCGTAACCACGCTTCAAAAAATGTCATTCACTGCAGAATGACTTCACGCGTAGGTTGCCGATTTTTTGACGAATTTACTTATTTTTGCAATTACTACGCGGAAATTGAGTTCCGAAATCAAACAAATCGCGGAGTATTTGCTCAAAGGAAGTAAACAGGCCGAAATAAGTCTCCTACGCCTCGAGTCATTCAGCGGTGAATCAGATATGAGAACGGTGGTAAGGGGTGAGATATAGTGCGATGCCTTTCTGGTCGATAACAGGAAAAAAGTTAGGTTTCTTTAATGAACAATTATCGATTTGAGTTCAGCATATACATTTGCACGTAATTAAGGAAGTTTAGGAAAGATTTGACGGGGTAAAGTCTTTCGGGGAACAAAAGAAAAATTTACAGTTCTTTCTTGGTAGTTGCAGGAGAAAATCTGACAATCTGCATTCATTGCATTTCCAATTGTTAGAGTACTGGAACATTTTTTTTAATCATATCACCGCAAGACATGCCAGTGCCACTATAGCGCAGGGGGTTACATAGAGCGATTGGATATAGGAAATGTCAGAAGCAGGGTGATAGACTAGTAAGGAGGTACACAGGAAGAGTGTTTGAGAGAATGGGTGCGAGTTAATGTGTTAAAAGCTGTCTATTGACCTTACATTTAAACTCCTGTAGGTTGTATCTGTCGGGGAAGCAAGCACGCAGAAGGGAATTCCACAGGCAGGAAGTGCGAGAAAACAAGCTATTGGAGTAGAAATTGCGGTTACATTTCATCGGTTTCACTGTAAAAGAGTGAGACCTAGTTGCTAATCTAGTATCTCGTGCAAATTCATAACTAAGGGGCACCAATGATCTAAGTTCATCAGAGCAGAAGCCGTGAAAGTATTTATAGAAGAGGCACAGAGAAGCCACGTCACGCCGGTGAGATAGTGACTGCAGCCGAGCTGCCAAGTCGGTATCGATCACATTACAGATTCTCCGTTGTATTTTGTCAAGAACCCCGAGGAGAATAGCAGGGGCACCCGACCAGATGTGGTAGCAGTATTCAATACACGGGCGGATGGTAGATTTATATATGTGCAAGATAGATTCAGACGGAAAGAATTTCCGGGCCCTGCACAGAGAGCCGACTTTCATAGCAGCGGATTTAGCAATGGATTCGACGTCGTCATTCCACTTGAGGTCCGCTGAGAGTGTTAGGCCAAGCATGCGTAGTGTTTTACTCTCTGGGATGCAAGCCTGTTCCATGCTAATGGGAAGGATGTGCGGGTGTCTATGGTGATTAATTGATAGCAGCTTCGTTTTGGAAGAACTGCGAAATGCTCTCACACCGGCACAATAAAATATAAATTTCGAATGTGTTCTGCGAGTTACCGATTGTCTATTTTCGTAACAAAGTAAGTGAGATGATATGATTAACATTCATTTCGTTTTTCTTCTCATAAATCTGCCTATGGTTTCTACTATAAATTCTGAACTAGATCCCCACAAGGTTTGCAGATTCAGTGATAACCCTGCAAAAGTTCTAAGGCAGCGGTTGGCAACCCCGGCTTGCGGGCCACATCCGGCCCTAGAGTGAAACTAGTCCGATCCGGCCCGCTACCTTACTATGGACACGATATAAATATAGGTAAACCAAATCAAAGTGACAGTTGGAAGTCTGAATATATTGCGTCGAAATTACAAAATTCATTTTTTTTACCTGGAAAATGTGTTTTACTTTTATTTTTTATTTTTAGGGATCGCCGAATTTAGCGTACGACCTCACTTTCACTTTTTCTGTGAAATTGCGAGCACTTTTAAAATAGTGTTTTCAAACAATTTTAATGGAATCTTTTTTTTCAATGCTGATTTATGAAACATTTATTTTTAAGATTCTAAATTTTTTAACAAAATTCCCGTCTGATATTTTCTGTTTTTCATGCTTTAGAAACCTGTTTTATCGGATTGAGAAAGAGGTGAAATACTTTCTGCAACTCCGAAATTTTTCACTTCCTGCTAGAGTTCATTTTTAATGTAAATAAAAACAAGAAAAAAAATCAAAATATGTTTTCCAAAGCAAAAGTTATCGAAAATAATTTCCAAATCATTTAAAAATTGTATATAAAATCAATTTTTATTCATTTTATATGTTTCTCATCCATGACACTAGAACCATAACTGTTTGGCCCTCCTTCATGACTCGACATAGCTTTTTGGTACTCACTCTCCAAAAGGTTGCCGACCCCTGTTCTAAGGAAATATGTTCCTGAACTGGCTCCTGTTCTTTCCAAACGTTAAGATAAAGGCCTTTCAGCCTTTTGCTTCCAGCTTGTTGAAAGTTCTCCTATGTAATGTCACACTTTACGGACTCTAGGAGATTATTTGACCCTTCGAATTATTAGTCTATTACCAGTTTTTGGCAAAGTAGACGCTCTATCAACTTCGAATTGGTTCAGTATCTTACTTCAGGTGGCTTCCTTTTGGCTAAGCAATATGGATTTCGTTTCTCCAGGATTTTTGCCGAGAAGCATTAGACAAGAGCTGTGACTGTAGATATCTGGAAGGCGTGCGGAAAACTTTGACATGCTGGCCTTTTCCACAAGCTCAAGAGCTACAGTGTCTTTGAGCGAATAGTTGGCTTAATCCAATTACTCATAACAAATCGTGTAATGATGGTTATATTGTACAGACACGGTTATAATTCATTCCACGTTACATCGGTGTCCCCCATTGTTCTATTCTTGAACCTATGTTATTCGCATCTTCATTATCGACCTTCCTGATGTCATTACTTCTCAATTAAGAAATTATGCAGATGACACAATTCTTTACTTCAGTCTTAGTAGCAAGTTCTACAGGTTTGACAAAATAAAACAGACAATTGTTCTCGAAATTAACCTTTAATCAAACTGGGACACGCTATGTCTTCTTAAATTTGAACCCCTCCAAAACAAAACAGCTTCTATTGAATTATTTTAGATACCCTCTTCTGTTTGCCATTAGCATGTCCGATGCTACCCTGCAAGAGATAATCTCTTAACGCCTAATTGGGCGGATATTTACGACTAACAAGTGTGAGAGTGATTATATCCAATCAGTTGTTCGGTCTAGTGATGGGAAGATTGCTTCATTGTGTCGTGCTAGAGAAATGTTTCTCGTCAGAATCCTTCTTGCGCATTTATAAATCTACCATTCATCAGTGCATTGAATATTGCTGCCATATCTTATCTGGTGCACCGGTTATATACCTCGAGACAAAATCCAACTGTTGTTATATAGCAATATACAACAAACACGCATATATATAAAAATATAAGAATATTTTTATTAATGACGATGAACCGTGTAGCCTAGTGAACAGAGAGTGAGAGCGCGCTTCCAAGGGTTGATGGGGGGGGGGGTCGTCGTATCTGTTGCTCCTCTGGTCTGGTCTGGCTCTCTCGTCTGCCTGTCTTCGTCTCTCTGGTGAAATCCGTGCGCCGAGGTCTTTTTATAATCTCCAAACCGGGACTTCCGATTTTTGCCTCGCCCACGCACGCACACGTAATTCTCAGAGACACCTGTTCTGTTTGCCTCTTGTAGCCATTTCCGCTACTGCCGGAAATAAGGTCAAACAAACATCCGTTCCTTTCAACGACCGAAAACGCCCCCGCTTGCATCAGCTTCCTCGGGTGGGACCAGATTGTTATATTACACTGTGTAATATAATTGGTTCTGACCTGGCAGCTGTCTCTTTCTCAGAGCTGACCTTCAGTCGTTTTCTCCCACCTGCGAAGCTTCTTTTTGTTTTTTCTATAAATATTTACATGGTAGCTGCTCTAATGAGTTCGACTTATTAGTACCTGAACAGCATGAACTTTAGTTTGCTACAAGATTGGCAAATAGGTCACATCATTTTACTGTTAAAACAGCTAACTGTACATTCTATTTCTATATGTCTTTTTTAGTACTTTTCATCCGTAAAAATATCTTTGATTTCTTGCTTTCCTTTTTACCTACAATCTTAAAAAAATTAAATGTAACTCAAATTGCAATCTTCTGTCTCCCGAAAACCTGTACTTACTCCCCACTAAAATTAATGTCTTTTACTCACCGTAACCTGTTGCATCTCATAATATATCTTATAATTCTTGGGCCAGCAGTCATTTGCACGCATATCATTGGATCCCCGTTTCAACTTATGCAAGTATATTCTTTTAGGTTTGGGCCATTTTTGCTTAAATTATTTACAACTCGTTTTCTATTTATCGTTCTCACTCTTTACATTATATAGTCACTCAGTTAATTGCCATACCTGATGTCAATTCTTCAATAGGTTAGTGAATGCTGGACAATATCATCAAAGATGAAGGACAAATTTGAAGCAATTAAAATGTGGTTCTACAGAAGGAAGCTGTGGATATCATGGGTCGAGCTTGTGAGCAATGATGAGGTTTTAGAAAGGATGGAAACTAAAAGGAAAAGACAGCTGAAGTTTCTGCGACATGCAATGGGGAAGGAGGGCTTGGAGAACCTGATACTAACAGGCTAGATAGAGGGAAGGAGAGACAGGAAAAAACAGCATGTAATGTACTTGACTGACCTGTGCGGGTGGATGGCGGAACGAGGGTTGCGCGGTGTAACAGGGAAAACGTGCTGAGAGCCACCAGGGATAGGGAGATGTGGAAAGCCATGATCGCCTACTTCCTGAAGGGGCGAGACACATAAAAGAAGAAGAAGATACACTCTTAGGCGAACATGTCTCTATCGTTCAACTGACTGACGAGACGGAATATTTCCCCGCGGTAGGTTGACCTTTCTTTCTACGGTAGACTGATTGCTAACCAAGGATATAGAATCTAATCTGTCCTGCTATTTAACATATAACTAGAAGGAAAATAGATGGATTCATACCTTTCCCAAGGTTTACGTGAATGCAAAGAATTCAACTGGAATTTGAACTCGGATCACTGATTTCCTATTCCCAGCCGATATAAAATTACACTGCAGTGCACATCAGTCAGTCAGTTAAGTGCCATACGTGATACACGCTTGGGCGATCATGTCTCAAAAGAGACATGACTGACTGTGCAGAAGATTATCCCGCAGTAGGTTGTCATTGCTTTCTGCGGTAGAATGGTTGCCGACCAAGGCAATAGAACCCAATCTGTTATTTAACCCATAAGTGGAAGGAATAAGACAGATTGATATCTTTCCCAAGGGCATTTGCGCGCAAGTGAATGCAAGGAATTGAACTGAAATTCGAACGCGGCTCCCCGATTTCTCGTTCCGCGCCGATAACCACTGCACCACAACGCACATCGCACAAGAATAATTCACTTTTTTAATTCTAACTATCGTCCTCTTCTTACTGTTGCCAATGTCGTATGTTAATAATTTTCATTTATTTCTTTATCTGCCTCATGAAAAGAAACAATCAATTTTTTATTCAGTATTTCGCAACTTATTATTTTTTTAATCTACGAAAAAAAATGATGTCTCAGTTCAAAACAGCGTCTCTGTTATATATATATATATATATATATATATATATATATATATATATGCGTCTCTGTTAAATATATATATATATATTCGTTGACATTATTACAGCCAACATATCCTCCATTCTTATTTTGCGCATTTTTATTTAACACTTTGTACATTTACTGATGCACATCTGTTTGTTACTTTTTTGCAATATTTAATCGCTGGTTGTATTTTTTAAGTCTAAATTTCGATAACTTTGACGCTTTTGCTCACAGAAAATATGCTGAGGGCAAAACCTCAAGTTCTACCCAGCTATTTTTTACTCAATTAAAAAACCTGAAAAGCGAAACTTTGGGCTTTATTGCTATTAAAAGGATCTCGTCTGCAGTGCCGGGACCCCCCAATGTGTGACATACACATTGTTAGCTGCTAAGCGCAATGCTGGAGAATACAAAGGGAGACAAATCTTTTATTTTACACTCTTTCGTTAAATCGTCTGTGAAAAACAGTTACAAAAACTAACATCGACGTTTGAAGAAGGAAAAAAAATACACTGAATCCATATAAAAGCCCATTAAAATTTTTAGCCGAATGTATGGTGCTGTTTTTTTTTATTACTCTTCTAACTGGCATGTTCATTTTTTTTCTTCTCATACGGAATTCTGCTACGCTCACTAGATGTGAATCCGAGTAATCATTATGCAATTGGGGAAATAGAGAAATGATTATGAAGATATAAAGAATTTTCTGTTCCAAATAAATCCGTTCTGCCAATTCGCTGTGGCTTTGTTTCCTGCTAGCGCTGGTATTTAAGACTGGAGATTTTGAATGACATTTTTCATAATGGGACAGTACTTCTCACTTGAAATAATCGTGCAATAACATCGTGCCCAAGGACATATGGCTAAGTAGATAAAAACGTTGGTTGGATATACTGACTTGACCCAAAGAGTGGTGAGTTCAATACATTGCGACATAAATAGAGATACTTAAACATCCGGAAGTAACATGATTCATGCAACAAGAACAATCAACCCCCTTTGATCGAAATAAAGGGTTTGGCTCAAAATTCTAATCACCTGAAGAAGATCAGAACGTACAACGGCAGAAACATCGGGAATATGATAATAAAGTTGAGGACAAAAATCCAAACAATGTAAATAACGTATCTCAGAAATATACACAAAATTTTGCTGTTGACCTTTTTTATTACTTTAATTAAAATTTATCTGTAATTATAAATGGTAGTGAAATAGCACACATTTTCTTTCCAGACATTATATATAAATTTACTCAAGACACAAGATTAGCAACTAGGTCCCACCCTTTTACTGTGAAACCAATAAATTGTAAACGCAAATTTTACTCCAACAGCTACTTTTCTCGCACTTCTCTCCTGTGGAATTCCTTTCCATTTACTTGCTTTCTGGACAGCTACAATCTCCAAGAATTTAAATGTAAAGTCAATAGTTATCTTTTATCTCACTAACCTGCATCCTTTCTCTCATGCTCCCTTCTCCGTTCATTCCACTCTCATCAGTGTCCTCATCCTTCTCTTACCTATTTCTTGACAATCCCTATAACCTGTCATTTTATCTCATAGCTTTCCTCCTATGTAAGCCCCTGCAAAACAGTGGCAGTAATAGGCCCTGCTTGGGGCGATATATATATATATATATATATATATATATATATATATATATATATGTGTGTGTGTGTGTGTGTGTGTGTGTGTGTGTGTGTGTGTGTGTGTGTGTGTGTGTATAAAAGATCAATAGAAGATGACAAGTTACAGAGATGTGTTTCTGAAAAAGGATGCTGAGAGGTAATAGGAAAAGAGCAATACAAACGACACAATACTTACAATTTGAAAGCGATAATTGAAATTTCTAGGACACATAATAAGGAAGTACTGTTTAGTGAATTTGAAACTCACAAGACACAATAAATGCAAGGCCGAGCTCGAGAAGGACTTCCAATCTGTGGTGGGCTGGGGTAAAAATGGCTTGTAAATGTTAATGCTTCAAAAACGAAGCTGCTCTCTATTAACCATCATAGACAATCGTTCCTACACCCATTAGCATGGAACAGGCTTGCCTCTCTGAGAGCAAAACACTACGCCTCCTTGGCCTCGGACTCTCAGCAGGCCTCAAGTGGAATGACCATATCGAATCCATTGCTAAATCCGCTACTAAAAAGGTCGGTTAACTGTGCAGGGCCAGGAAGTTTTTCCTGTCTGAGCCCATGCTGCACATATATAAATCCACCATCCACCCGTTTATTGAATACTGGTGCCACATTTGGTCGGGTGTCCCTGCTATTCACCTCGGGGTTCTTGACAGAATCCAACGGAGAATCTGTAATGTGATCAATACCAACTTGGCAGCTCGGCTGCAGTCACTATCTCAGTTATTAATTATAGCAAATTGTTTTTTGTCTTTTTTAATTTTTTAATTTTTTTGACAATGTGTACTATGTTTTCAATATATTGATTGTCATTTTGCTATAAAAATGCGTTGCCGGTAATTTTACTATAAATATGTATTGTTGGTCATTTTATTATAAAATGTACTATTGTAATTTTAATTCATATAGTTGGTAATATTACTATAAAAATGTATTGCTGATAATTTTACTATAAAAATGTATTGTTGGTTTTTCTTTATTTTTTAAATAGTAATTTAGCTACTAAAATCTATCGTTGGTAAAATATTTCGAAAAATATATTAATGGTAATTTTAATTTAAAAGGTGTATTTTTTAATAATAATTTCTAGTGTTTTTTATTTTATTTTAGAGGTTTACTATTTACCTAAAGCTATGAATCTAATAGATCAGAGTGACCTGAAAATTCCAAGCACCTTATACCCTTTCAACTCCTAATCAGATGTTTTGCTGCCGTATATAATTTGTCATCATACCCAGGACGGTATATATAAATTTGGAAAACTAATCTGGAGAATGTAATAGTGATTTTAAATTAGGATTGTACACTGAATATGCAAACGAATTGTATACATCTAAATAAAACGATACTGATCCTACAAACGAAATGATGAGTGCATAGGAAATAAGATGTAATAGACGTATTTTTTTAATCATTTCACCCCAAGCAAGGCATTCTACTGCCACCATTGCACAGGGGGTTACATAGGGGAAGGTGACGAGAAAAAGTGGTTAGATATAGGAAATGTCAGAAGGAGGGTGATAGAGGGGTAAGGATACCTAGGATGAGGATTGGGCAGATGGGAAGAGTGTTTGAGAAAATGGATGCGAGTTAATGTGTTAGGAGGTGTCTATTGACCTTACATTTAAACTCCTGGAGATTGTAGCCGTCGGGGAAGCAAGCACGTGGAAGGGAATTCCACAGGCGAGAAGTGCGAGAAAAGAAGCTGTTGGAGTAGAAATTGTGGTTACATTTTATCGGTTTCACTATAAATGAGTGGGTCCTAGTTGCTAATCTAGTATCTCGTGCAAATTCGTACCTAGAGGGCATTAGTGATTTAAGTTCATCGGAGCAGAAGCCGTGAAAGTATTTATAGAAGAGGCACAGGGAAGCCATCTCACGCCGGTGAGTATATAGATAAATGTTGGCTGAAATAATGATGGATATATAAATAGGTGTGGAGAAATTGATTTTTGCGCGGATTGAGGAATCGGAGTGCTGAGTTTGAATTCTAGTCGAGTTCATTAGATTCCATCACCTACGAGCTAATCCCCCCAACCAGGTAGGGGTAAATAGCAGAACAGACTGTGTTCTAGATCAGTGGCAGCTCTGAAATCAAAACCAGTCTGGTCTAACCACCATTTTAAATTCTGCCATTTTAGGAAAAAAAAACGGAAGAAGGCAACTTCAGAAACAAATCCACGTCACATGTCGTCAGAAAGAAAAAAAATTGGCTCTTCTTTACTTCGAGCCGCAAGAGCAAATAATAGAATTCTCGGGTTTAGTACAATATTTCGGATTCTGGGACAAAGCCAGGGTGCCGTGAATTACTCTAATTTCGGACCATTTACTTATGTCGCCTTTCGCCGACACCTCGACGACGAGCAAAAGATATTACATTGACTCCATTACTATTGGGAAATTAATTCTTTTTTGTTTTTTCTTTATTTGTATTTGTAGTTTGAAATTATAATGTAAAGAAAATAGAAATTTTTAAAATTATCCACAAAAAATATTCTCACGTAAATGGCCCATTTTACTATTTTGGGCTTCCTGACGTTGTAAAGGGTTTCTATGTCAGAACAGCTGAAGGCATATTTGCTAAACAGAATTTTAACCCCTTTTCTATATTTGTCTGTTGTGATTTTTACTTAAACATATTTCAAATCAGGTAAATTTTCAAAGCATGTAACAGAAATTTAACCATTAGTTAATAAGGGGAAAGACTTTCATACGGATGTTATGCATGGTGTCAAACCCGCTAGAAATATATACACTGTTATATGTATCGAACCGCTTCTAAAAATAAGTAGTGAAAAAAGGCGTTGAGCGAGTAAATCATGTGGGTCTGTAGGGGCTTGTATAATTTCCCCAAACAATAAACGAAAATGCACTACAAATAAGGTAAAATAAACTTTTATATCTTTTCGTTAACAAAAATAAAAGAATTATTTTTTCATACAAAAATATAGTTGTTCGTAAGGCTGTAGAAAGGAAGAAAGAAAGGTATTGGGAATGTGAAAGGGAAAGGAAGGACTGTGTGTTCCGAGCGAGATGAGAGAAACAGAGGGTGAAATAATGTGCATTGATACTGTCTGTTTTGTGAACCACTGAATTCTCTCTCTATGTATGCATCGAGCTGTCCGTTCCCCTCTGTGTGTTTCGAGCTGGCTGTTGCTCTCTGTGTATGTTGAAAGTTTCTACTTTCCTTTTACTTTGATGGTGGGGCTCCGGGAGATCAAGAAATGTGTCTCTTATATCGAGCCCTGATTGGTCAAAAATTCATATTTTTGACCACGTGGTGTGTTTTCCACTACGTCTGAGCTTTTAGGTGCGCTGTTCTTGTTTTTGACCCTAAAGGGTTTGGTAAGGGGTGAATGCCCGTGCAATTATATTTTTAGACATATACGTGGTGTGAATTAATTTTATTGTATATATATATATATATATATGTGTGTGTGTGTGTGTGTGTGTGTGTGTGTGTGTGTGTGTTGAGTTTGGAAAATAAAACAAGAAGCAGCACAGGTCTTGTCAAAGATCGTGTTTCTTTGAACATTGTGAACTGGTGCTACAGAATCACAAACTAAGAACACTATCAAATCACAGAAACCATATTATTTGAGAACTATCAAGAGTAGCAACAACTAAATTATATAACACATATAAATTCAAAGAAAAACATTATAACATAGTCAAGATTTTAAAATTTAACATCACTAGAAGTAAGAGGTTAGAAAGGAAACCTCCATCGATAACAAAAAGGGCGACAACAGTTACTGGACTTGAGAAACCTATTTCAGGAAAAATTGTTTTAATAGTTTATGAATTTTAACCGAAAGCAGTATTGGCTATGAATGTAAAATATTTCCTTGTAGGGAAGTGGCTAATATTACCATTACCAATAACGTTGTCATGGCTGTAATACCGTGGGTTTTACAAACTAACAAATTATAATATGATAAATTATTTTGATTTTTATGGGGTAAAAAGAATTACCAAATTATTTTATTTCTTAAAATCGAATTAAAAAGCTAATAATAAAAAAACGAACTTATACGTTTCATAATTTAAAATATGCAAATATATGCTTAATTATATTGTATAAGATTATTTATCATTTATACAAACGTAGGGCTCAGACGTGAAACTCACTGTAATTACTTAACAGAGGTATTTCTTACGAATATTAATTAATGCAAGTCTTAAGAGTCCCTCAGGGTAGAGAACAGCTGAATGAGATGTATAATACGAATATAAAAGTAAAAAGTAAGACGTGACATTATAGTATATGGAGGATAGGTAGCCATTAACTCGAATTGAATAGAGCAACTATTTAGCGTTCAGGGAGGCATCCACACATTTCTCTGTTTCACAAAGCAACTGTTCTTGAAAAGCAGGATAGAACTTTTTTCTTTTCATTAGAATTCGAGGGAAAAGAAGAGTAAGAAAGAATATGGCGGGTCTTAGATTTAAAGGTCTGAATTCATGAACCTAAAAATGGAGTTTGTCCGAACATTTGACGTTGGAATAGCGAACGGAAAGCTACTTGAATGATCTTGAAAACGTCAAGTGAAACACTGTTCTGTATTCAAACACTCAACGACATTAACGCGAGAACACTAACCATAGGTATATAGTTACCAGCCCAAATGACGCCATCTTAATTACAATTTAATTAAATTTTCAGTACCTGATTTTCTTACCTAAATATTATGTTTTTTAGTTCGTTTTAATGTTATCTCAAGGTACAAATTTTGAAGTGCCTGCATATGAAATATTTCAAATAAAGATTTAGAATTTAATATTTTTTGATATTTTCAAATTCGGCTATGATATTCCCCTGGATAGTAGTCGTGTAACTTTAATTGATGGTGACTGTTTCAGGGTTAACAGAAGTTAAAAACCTATTTACTAGGAACACGTATTGTTTTATTTTTATGTTGGAAATATACTTATAAGTTTTAGGGTATGAAAATAACTGAAATAGGTTGAACAAAATGAAAGATATTAATTGAGAACAAAATATAAATATATTCAGAGGCTTGGAAAGAAAAGCAACACGGAAGGTAATTAGCAAAATTCTGGAAATATTTTAATATACCTGATATTTACTTCTGCTAATGAGAAAAATCTAACTTTATTTGGTTTTATTTTAGAATTCCCACACATTCATTAGACCAAAAATATTTTAAACTCTGTTGCACACGAATACATCTGATATATCCTTAGCGAAGTCAAGCATATAATTTAGTTGGCCTTTTATATTTTGGAGATAATTAACATGTTTTAAAGCTGCAAATGTATGTTTCGTTACTAATTGTTGTATGATAACTAACTTGAAATGACAAGATTTGTTCCATGCATGCACATTGTTGCTTGAATTATCATTAATTATTAATGCCGTTGTTTCTTATTTCAAGGAAAAAATATATATTTGCGAAAACGCATTGTGTACGTAATTATCAAGATGTTTATTTAACTTCGGATGTTGACATAGCTATCGTCACTTCACGTAAAAATAATTATTTCTGAAGCAATTAATGAGATCGAAATGCTTGAAAAGTCTGACAAATACTTTCATTATTTCCTTTATTTTCTTAGTGAATTGCGAAAAAGAAAAACTGGCATGAAAATTTCGGGAAATATGAATCAGATTATTACAGTGTAGAAAACAAAGAATATTTCCGTCTTCGGGTTCGATTTTATAATTTATAAACTTTCCTGGTTCCAGTAGAAATTTTCTAGTTAGTGAGAAATAAAAAATATCAAACAAAACATAAAAACCTTTGCGTAAAACAATTCTAATTCTCGAACATTCTGGGTGTCTGTCTGAAATTATCACTCTATAATGCTTGATTTATCACTCTATAATGCTTGATTTATGCGATCAATAAATCGGAAAAGACTTGAATTAAATAATTTTCGAAACAGACTGATTATTTGGATTGATATTTTCGCTTTTACAGCATAACAAACTTTTTACATTATTTAAAGCCAAAATATATCTTTGGATTGTAAGAATTTTACTTTGATTTTTCGAGTAGATATTATATCAAGAATAAAAGTCTTACTATTATCTATCTAAACTTATTTATAAATGGAACTTTGTCTGTGTATGTGTCTGTGTGTGTGTGTCCGTTACCTATAGACTCCGAAACGGCTGAACTGATTTTCTCGAAAATTTACACAGTTGCACTATAAGCGTCTGCGAGTGTTCTTACCTCGATTTTGTGTCGAGGTACCCCCGATAAATATCAAAAATCGATAATCGAAAAAATTGGGTTATAGAAAGAGTGGTCCGATTTTAATCAAATTTGATACACTCATAGAAAAAGACATAAGAAACGATATTCAGAAGTTTCAAGGTTGCAGTTCTTACAATAGTGCAGAAAATAGATAATATATATATATATATATATATATATATATATATATATATATATATATAAAAGGCAAGATGTTTGTGTGTCTTTTATTATCTGTTTGTATGTCCTCTATACAAATCCACAATGTTTATCCGATTCTCACCAAACTTCACACAAATATTCATTAGGCTGAGTCTGAGCTCCAGGACCATATATTAGTTTTGAAGCTTTCATTACACTCCAGCAACGCTGGGCTATACTGCTAGTAGCTCATATATGAGGATAAGGATTTAGAAGTCATACCTTTTCCAAAGGTATTTTTGCGTGTAAGTAAATATAATAGAACCCGACTGGAATTCGATCAGTGTTTTTTTTAATTTTAGATCCCGAGCCTTATCAATTACAACGCTCGCACAAACAATCTTCACGGTTAAATTTGGCTTATGGCTTATTACTCACACTGCTTGATGTCATATCACGTTGAAATGCCATTTGTCTTACAATGAAAGAAGTTAAGCAACGTCGTGCCTGGTCAGTACTTTGGTAGGTGACAACATTGGAATAGCAGATGCTCTAAGCTTGGATGTGCGTGTACTGTAATGTATTTGTAACTCGGTGAGCTGAATTACAATTCCTGCGGTCTTATATATTCATCTTCTCCCCTCAGCTATGGGTTAATTAGTAGGACTAGTATTAGTAAATCATTATTGTTTCTTTAAAAATTCTTACACTCTAAAAATAATTTCTGGATTTAAATAAATTGCAAAGGTTGATAAGCCGTAAAAACAATCTAACCAAATCTAAATTATTACTCTCACCGGCGCGACGTGGCTTCCCTGTGTCTCTTCTATAAATACTTTCACGGCTTCTGCTCCGATGAACTTAGATCACTGCTGCCCCCTAGATACGAATTTGCACGAGAAACTAGATTAGCAACTAGATCCCACACTTTTACAGTGAAACAGATAAAATGCAACCGCAACTTCTACTCCAACAGTTTCTTTTCTCGCACTTCCCGACTGTGGAATTCCCTTCCACATGATTGCTTCCCCGACGGCTACAATCTCCAGGAGCTTAAATGTAAGGTCAATAGACACCTCCTAACACACTAACTCGCTTCCATTCTTTCAAACACTCTTCCCATCTGCCCAACCCTCATCCTCGGTTTCTTTGCCCATCTATCACCTTCCTTCTGATATTTCCTACACCTATGTAGCCCCATGCGCAATAGTGGCAATGGAATGCCTTGCTTGGGGTGAAATGATTAAAAAAAAAAGATTCCGATAAACTGTTCATTCAGATGACTGTGATTTACTGCCAGTAAAAGTTGTAGATAAATCTCTCCCAAGAACAAACAGTAACCAAAAGTGACTAATCTTTTTATAAATAAGTTTCTTTTTTGATATCACAATGAAAAATCTCACCTTATATTTGTTCATTTTTAATTCTAGCGCGAGTATTTTCATGTCGTCTTCCCTACTCACAAAACGCTTACTCCGTGTATGAATAATAGCATTAATGATTTACGTAAACTGTCTATAGATAAAATTTATGGATAATTTCTATAGATTATATTCTAAAAACATACAATGATTAATGAATTATGACATTAACATAACGTACATCAATATATCTCTGATTCATTGAATTCTGCAAAAGAAAGTACTGTCCCCTAATTTATTTTATTATATAAAATTTTATCTTTTTTTACATACATGTAAGGATGTGGACTTTTAAATTATAATTCATTTTATTTATTGCTGGTTCTTTTAGTTGCATGAGTGTTTCTTTAAGGACCATACATCTGTTTTTACTATTTGTTTTTTTGCTTTTTACACTACAGTGGAACCTGTTGTATGCGACCACCCCTACTGTCATCAAAAACTGGCCATATACGGTAGGTGGTCTCTCACTAAAGACTCGTGTTCTATTCTTCCCACGATCGTATATTTCACTCTCCAGAATGTACATATTTTAGTATTTTACCATGTAATCTGCTAATTGAGAACATAAGATGGTCTAACTTTGAAAAAATTTATTCAGCATAATTATTTTTTTAACATTAAAAACGTATTTAGAACGGGAAAAAAAAAGAAATAAAAATTATTTATTCACACTTGTGTAGGTTTAAAAGAAGCAGTTAATGCAGTCTGTGTGGTGTTTTTTGTAATGTGACCACTTCGATTCGAATTGATGTTGGCACTTATTTCTTATAAAATATGTTCGTTGGAAAGGTTCGCAATGTATACGTTTTCAAATTTTTCTTAGAAACCAACATACAAGAAGAAAAATGACAGGATAGAAAGAGAGAGAAAGAGAGAGAGAGAGAGAGAGTAAAACGATTGAGAAAAAATAAAGATAATGAAAGAGAAAAACATTGAAAATTTAAATTTCACATAGATGTAATAAGTGTAATAAGTACATGTTAATACAAGACAGCCGCCGTTCGACCGCCGCCATTTCAACAAATAATAAAAATTTGATACTTCACTACAACAACAAAACAAGGAGAAAGTGTTTCTGGTCAGGATTAAAGGAAAAGGAAATACATTACTAATTTAAAATTCCCTAATTTAGAAGTTAAGACTGTACTGCCAAAATTAATTTTTGTTAAAGTGGTCGCTTGACCAGTGATTTTTATTCTTCATGCTGATCGGTGGTCGTGTTTTGGAAGAGGTCGTCCACTGAAGGTCAACTGACATTAGCAAATCGTCCGTGCATATGAAAAACGATCGTTAATAGCAGGTGGTCGCTGACGATGGTGGTCGCATACATCAGGTTCCACTGTATTCAGAAACGTGTTGAATGTAACAACAAAGGGTAATGCATATGACGGTAAACTGCATCCGTCAGCAAGGCCTCTGATTGGGAGGTTGTGAGGAGCATGGAACCACCTCTTATTTCCTATTGTTCCCAGGTTCATCCTGACCCGGAGTGGTAGCACCTGTTAGGGTCCCAGGTTAAATGGTTGACCCCTAAACTGGAGTCAAAACAGTGTGAAAATATAAAAAAGACTTTTATAGAAATATATACATAAGAACAGACTTTTATAGAAAAGTATACATAAGAATAGACTTTATAGAAAAATACATATTTTTGAAGGAAAAATATTACTAACAATACATTTTTAAAAGAAAAAGTTATTACCATAACACATTTTTGAGGGAAAAAATTATTAACATATATACATGTTTGAATACAAAACTAGAAGACATTTTCAGTTTTCTAAAATATAAAAAAAATTTAAAAGATTTTTTTTCATGAATATCTTATTAAATTAACCTTCTCACTATAACCGAACATTAAGAAAAATTCTTTTGGGCTTTATATTACCCACAGAAGTTGATATACCGTTAAACAAAACTGAAATTTAAATTCAAAATATAACAACAAAGATGAGAGTAAAAGACCGAACAATGTAAATTGTGCAAATTGTTACTATACATCATCGCAGAAATATAGAGATACTAGCAGTATAGCCCGGCGTTGCTCGGGTGTAATGAAAGCTTTAAAACTAATCGATGGTCATGAAGCTCAGACTCTTTGGACGTTGGCACGAACGACTAAAAAGCAATAGTTGTTTCCAGTTAAAGCGAAACCGTAGACTGAAAGAAAAATAAATGGATGTAAGTCAAATTTTTATTTCCTGGTATCGATATCAAATAAGTTTTTTCGTCGTAAAATGAATTTTGAAGGCTAAATAAGTCCTCTGAGTAAATGGTATCATGGCTGAGACAAAGAACTACAATTGTACCTACTTAGAGCCAAACCTGAAGCAGAAACTAAAGTAAAAGTGTTGAAAAAAATACAGACATACAGGCAGATAAACAGACACACACACACAAACATCTTGCCTTTTATATATATATATATATATATATATATATATATATTATCGATTTTCTGCACTATTGTAAGAACTGCAACCTTGAAACTTCTGAATATCTATCTGTCTATGAGTGTATCAAATTTGATTAAAATCGGACCACTCCTTCGATAACCCGATTTTTTTTATTATCGATTTTCGATATTTATCGGGGGTACCTCGACACAAAACCTAGTTAAGAACATTCGCAGACGCTTATTGTACAACTGTGTAAATTTTCAAAAAAATCGGTTCAGCCGTTTTGGAGTCTATAGGTAACGGAGACGCGCGTGCGCACCCACACACACACACACACACACACACACACACACACACAGAGGCACATACACACAGAGAGACAAATTTCCATTTATAAATAAGTTTAGATATTGGTTTTGCTCGTATTTTGGCATTGTTTATGAGTAGCCGTTTTATGTTACTATGTATGATCGTTATGCTGCTTAGTAATATGTTTCTAATGTCACTATGATCCGATCGCTGGCTAATCTGTTTTCTGTTTATCTATCTGTCTGTCTGTCTAATTGTCTGTTTTTTTAATTGTCTGTCTGCTTTTCTAATCGTCTGTCTATCTGTTTTCTAATTTTCTATCTATCTAGTTGTCTCTCTGTCTATCCATCGAGTTGTCTATCTGTCTGTATCTCTCTCGAGTTGTCTGTTTGTCTGTCTATCTCTCGAGTTGTCTGTCTATCTATCTCTCGAGTTGTCTATCTGTCTGTCTGTCTGTCTGTCTAGTAGTCTATCTGTCTGTCTATCGAATTGTCTATTTGTCTGTCTATCGAGTTGTCTGTCTGTCTATTGAGTTGTCTATCTATCTCTCGAGCTGTCTATTTGTCTATCTATCTATCTATCTATCTATCTATCTATCTATCTATCTATCTATCTATTGAGTTGTCTATCTGTTTGTCTATCGAGTTGTCTATTTGTCTTTTTGTCTGTCAAGTTGTCTTTCTGTCTGTCAAGGTATCAAGTTGTCTATTTGAAAATCAAGACGGATAAAGTATTTTTTTTCGTATTTTATTATATTTGTATGATTACAAGTGCTTTTTCTTTTTTTTAGATTTAATGAATGCGATTGGTATGCAAAAGACTGTAGATTTCAAGTAACTTCAGGTAATCTGTTAGCCATTTCCAAGAATGTTTTGAGAGGAAAAGATAGGGTAGTATACTCGAAAACTCATTCCATTTTATTTTCCTCATTCACACAAATGCTTCCTGTTTAGGATGCGGTTTCCAGTTTTATCTTTTCCAATCTTTTCACTCTTTTCATTTTTTATTTATTTTTTTTTTTCAATTGGAGTAGATAGACTAAAATATCGCCCGGTTCACACCCCACCCACATCTATTGAACAGGCGAAGAGGCTCATCCCTTGTTTTTTGTTTAGGATGCGGTTTCCGGTTTGATACTTTTCTAATTTTTTCACTCTTTTCGTTTTTTCTTTTATTTTTTCAATTGGAGTAGATAGACTAAACTATCACCCGGTTCAGACTCCACCCACATCTATTGAACAGGTGAAGAGGCTCATCCCTTGTTTCCTGTTTAGGATGCAGTTTACGGTTTTCTCTTTTCCAATCTTTTCACTCTTTTCGTTTTTTTCAATTGGAGTAGATAGACTAAACTATCACCCGGTTCACACTCCACCCACGTCTATTGAACAGGTGAAGAGGCTCATCCCTTGTTTCCTGTTCAGGATGCGGTTTCCGGTTTTCTCTTTTCCAATCTTTTCACTCTTTTTTTTTTCTTTTTTTTCAATTGGAGTAGATAGACTAAACTATCGCTCGGTTCACACTCCACCCACATCTATTGAACAGGGAAGAGGCTCATCTCTTGTTTCCTGTTTAGGATGCGGTTTCCGGTTTTCTCTTTTCCAATCTTTTCACTCTTTTTGCTCTAGATATTTTTTCAATTGGAGTAGATAGACTAAACTATCGCCCGGTTCACACTCCACCCACGTCTATTGAACAGGTGAAGAGGCTCATCCCTTGTTTCCTGTTTAGGGTGTGGTTTCCGATCTTCTCTTTTCCAATCTTTCACTCTTTTCTTTTTTTATTTATTTATTTTTTTCAATTGGAGTAGATAGACTAAACTATCGTCCGGTTCACACCTGTTGAACAGGTGAAGAGTCTCATCCCTTGTTTCCTGTTTAGGATACGGTTTCTGGTATTCTCTTTTCCAATCTTTTTATACTTACGTAGCCCCCTGCGCATCAGTGGCGTTATCGCCTTGCTTGGGGTGATATGATTAAAAAAAAAAAAAGAAGCTGATATCTATTAACCATCACAGACAATCACTCCCACCCATGGTTAGCATGGATAAGGCTAATCTCTCTGAAATCAAACACTGCGCCACCTCGGGTTAACTCTCACAACAGACCTCAAGTGGAATGGCTATATAGAATCTATAGCTAAATCCATTGCTAAGAAAGTCGTTTCTCTGTGTAGGGCCAGGAAGTTTTTCCTGTTCGAAACAATCCTCCACATATATAAATCTACCACCCGCCTGTGCATTGAATACAGCTGCCTTATCTTGTCGGGTGACTCTGCTATCCACCTTGGGGTCCTTGAGAAAATCCAACGGAGAATCTGTAATCCCGACTTGGCAGCTCAGATACAGTCACTTTCCCTCGGGCGCAATGTGGCTTCTCTCTGTCTCTTCTACAAATACTTTCGCGGCTTCTGCTCCGATGAACATAGCTCCATGAACTTAGCTCCCTGGTGACCCCTATGTATGAATTTACTCAAGCCACAAGATTAGTAACTAGGTCCCATACCAATAAAATGTAAACGCTAATTCTAATCCACAGCTTCTTTTATCGCATTTCCCGCCTGTGGAATTCCCTTCTGTTTACTTGCTTCCCCGACAGCTACAATCTCCAAGAATTTAAATGTAATATCAATAGCCATCTCCTATCTGATTAACCTGCATCCTCTCTCTCATGCTCCTTTCTCCGTTCGCTCTACTCTCATTAGTATTCTTATCCTTCTCTTACCCACTTACTGACACCCACTATAACCTGTCACTCTTCTCATAACTTTACCCCTATGTAACCCCCTGCAAACCATTGGCAGTAAACTGCCTTGCTTGGGGCGATATGATTATAAAAAAATCATTATTTTAGGGTGAATTGCTTCTTGGTTGGGTGAATAAAATTTCAGCACCTCATTATCTCTCTCTCTCTCTCTTTATCTATCTATCTATCTATCTATCTTTCTTTTTCATAAACACACACACATATCTATAGCTATATATTGTTGGATTTTTTGGATAGCTGTGTATACTGGTAAGCCAGCAATAGACTGACTCATGTTATAGTTTACCAATAGAAGGGTTAACCAATCAGAAGACTCAAAATATTCAATGCGACGTGTATAAAAGGCGGCAATATTTTCCCGAGTATTCGCGATCTAATCCGATTCAGTAGAGTGTCTGACTCGTGAGTGTTGATCTTTGACGTTGTTTCATTAAACAGATTACGCACTACTCTTTATTCTATATCCATAAACTATATTGGACATGGTCAACATACATTAGGTCAGATTAGCTATTTCAACAGTAAGACCGTGAAAAGCAGATTTAATTTCATGCAAACGAAACATTAAGGAGAACATCTCATCAAACTATTTTCATGAAAATCTGTGATAATTTGACTGAAGTCGTGATGCCAAGTGAGGATAAATTACATTATAAATTAAAAGAAAGGTCTGTTATGTAATTGATTCTGACCTGGCATCTCAACTGGGAGAATTCTTATAATCCGGTGTCTTCTTTAAACACAACAGAATACACTCAAACCCTCGGTCACGATGACCTGTGACTTCTTGCAAACACAACAATCAGACATTATACATCTAGTGTAACTAAGCATTAAATACTACTACTACTACTACTACTACCACTAATACTAGTAATAATAATAATTCTCAGGGCTCCACGGACGGCATCGTTATTTGCAAATGAATGAATCCTGATATATTAGGAGCATAGCCTCAATGTATTCGAAATAAAATTAAAGTGGCAAAAATTATAAGAAAAACAATTCGAACAATCAATCAAGAAACAGACGGCCAATATAGCGGGGTTATAAGATTTTTGTTTTATCATTTTACAACAAGCAAGGCAATAACAGTCAGTAGGATGCGAGTGAAAGAAACAACGAAGGTAGTAAAAGAAGACGATTCAAGGAGACAGAAGATGACGATTGAAAGCTGACAGGAAAAAAAGAAGTTAACAGAAACTTCCAGAAAAGTCATGTGCGAGAGAAGAAACTATCAGTGTAGAACTTGCGGTTAGAACTAGCAATTTCAACAGTGAGACCATGAGATCAAGCTGCCAATCTATTACTGCGCTTAAATTCGTGAAATCGAGATACCAACGAGGAAAGATCATTGAAACAATTGCGGTAAAAATATTTATAGAAATAGTGAATGCTGGACAATATCATCGAAGATGAGGAAAAACTTGAAACAACGGAAATGTGGTTCTACAGAAGGATGATGCGGATATCGTGGACCGAAGATGTGAGCAACGATGAGGTGTTGGAAAGAATGGCAACAAAAAGAAAATTAATAGTGAACATCAGGAAGAGACAACTGATGTTCATAGGACATGCAATGAGGAAAGAGGGCTTGGAAAACCTGATACTGACAGGCCAGATAGAAGGAAAAAGAGACAGAGGAAGGCAGCGGATAACATATTTGAAGAGACTGATCAGGTGGATGACGAAACGGGAGTTGCGAGGTGTAACAGGAGAAAACATACTAAGGGTTAGGCAGACGTGGAAAGCCATGATCGCCTCCGTCCTGAAAGGACACGTTAGATAGAAGAAGAAGAACCGTGGAAAAGATGTCGAAATGCCGGATCAGGAACAATAAAAGTGCAGATTCTTATTTGGATTTTGTCAATCATCTCTAGATATAAAACAAAATCATCATACGAGATGTGGTAGCAATATTCGATGCACGGATGCGTGTTATACCTATAAATGTGCAATTATAAATGCGCAAGATATATTCTGCTGTAAAAAATGTCTCCCATTTTTACTAATGCACAACAGCGAAAGTGAGTAGTTTAGAAAGTAAACGAGTGAGAAGAATTCTTACCGACAATGAAAAATATGAGAAAAGTTTAAACAGACAAATTTGCTGCCAGTTTTAATGAATATTTAATAGAAAGAATTAAACAAGTAAACGATTAGATAATAGTACAATTAACATGGCAGTCTCACCAGATCGTAATATACATTTGGAGACCTTCTAAAGCGATCAAAATATAAGGATCTCGAAGCAGAAATTTAAAAAATGTAGCACATAAGGACATATTGCTATGGGATGTTAGTTCTTCAGTGAATGCTGGACAATATCATCAAAGATGAAGGACAAACTTGAAGCAATTGAAATGTGATTCTACAGAAGGATGCTGCGGATATCATGCATCGAGCATGTGATGGAAAATGATGGAAACGAAAACGAAATTAATACTGAGCATCAAGAAGAGACACCTAAAGTTCCTGGGACATGCAATGAGTAAGAAAGGCTTGGGGAACCTGATACTAACAGGCCAGATAGAGGCGGAGAGAGAAACAGGAGAAAGCAGCGGATAACATAGTTAAAGAGACTGGTCAGGTGGATGACAGAACGGGGGTTGTGTGCTGTAACAGGAGAAAGCGTGCTAAGAGCCACCAAGGATAGAGAGACATGGAAAACCATGATCGCCTACGTCTTCAAAGAACAAGTCACACATAGAAGAAGAAGAAGAAGAAGAAGAAGAAGAAGAAGAAGAAGAAGAAGAAGAAGAAGAAGGTTATCATTATTTTCAATTGCAGTTGGAGCCCTCGGATTCATTGGAAAAGGTTCGAATAGACTAATGGAAGTCATTCCTGGTAAACCATGCCTTAAAGAATTACAAAAAATGTACTCACAATATAGCTCACAAATTATGAAGATTTTTATCTATGAAAAATGTTATTGATCTTAATTTTTTTATTTAAAAATGATCACTGAAAGAAGTCTTGAAGCCATTTCTGACCGTAAATATTTTCGGTTGTGACCCAGAAGGATATGTTTATACACCAGAATACCAAAGAAATAATGATAATAATAATAATAATAATAATAATAATAACAACAACAACAATAATAATAACAATATTAATAATAATAATAACAATATTTTTGTTGAGGAAGGCGTCTAAGATGATGAGTATATTAAAACTAAAGTAGCTATTAATGGTGATGAAGACTCCGAAACAGAATATTTGGTAAGAAAACGCAACATTTATCGTGAAGTAAGAAGAAGAAAAAGAAGAGAATGGATGATAAAACAAACTCCATAAAAAATGTAAAAAGCATCCGTAAGATTTATAAAAGCATCACGGAATCGGAAAAAAGAAGAAAAAATGTTGTTAAAGAAAAAAAAAGCATTGTACAGACTGATGTTTGCCAGTACAATCCAAATCTAAGCACTCATTAAATACCTGGCAAGTTAGAAACGAAGTAATGGCTTCAACCCAGGAGGTGAGAAATGTGTCGTCTGCATTAATCAATAGAGGAAGCGCGTTCGCGTTGCTCCTTTATTTTTGAGCTGAATATGAAAACTTCCTTCAGGCGGCCCCCTATGTTCTTACTCAAATAATTTGCCCCATTAACTTATTTGTAGTTATTTTTTTTCGGGGTCTAAAAGCAGGGAAAGTGAAACAAATAAACAGAGCTCTCCAGAATGAAGACAAACAAGACAAGTGAAGAGATAGTGTGAGATAAAATGATATAAAAAAACAATATAAGAGAAAGCGAGTGAGTGAGCGAGAAAGAGATAGAGAGAAGAGAGAGAAATATATAGAGATAGAAAAAGAGGAGAAGAGAAAGAAAGTAATGAGTGTACGCGAACAATTTTCTGAAACAGGAAGAGTGTAAAACAATTTAAGACTGATTCGTTCCCGCCATGTTTGTAAATAAGCAAAAATAATTTAATCTGATACCCACCATTGTGAAAGCTTTGAATTTTTATTTGTCTCGATTTTGCAATTGTTTGTAATATTTTCCAGAATCATTTTCTTCGATTTTTTTTCTCCAAATTCGTAGTGCCTTCGCATTCAAGTATTCATTAATGTTTATCAATTTTCATAAAAGGTAACCAAAAAAAAAAAAAAAGAAAAGAGCCCTCTTATCGAGTCTATTTTTTTATCATCTTGGAGAAATATTTTAAAATTATAATTATCGAGAAAAAAATCTATCAGAATTGTCAATATTTCTTCATAATAGCTTAACGTCATTAGGTTAATTCTAAACACTTATTTAAAAAAAATACGCATAATGATGAGTTTCAAAAATAAGGAGATATTTTTCTGCACGTTAATTTCCATTGAAAGCTGTTTTAGTGCACGAACCATGAAATATTAAAGAGAATTATTTCCAAGAAAAGTTTCCCAACTGACAGTGAAAATAAGAGACAATTTTGTTGGTAGAGCAAAGAATAGGCATGTGAACATTTGATATAATGTAGGGCATCTGGGTTTAATTAATCATCGCTAAAGAATGCGTAATGTACAAAAAGTACGTTTTAATTCATAGCCCTTCGCAGATTTAAACGAGTACAAACATACTTTTGAATATATTGCAATCAATGCCAATCATATGGATGTATGTATTAATATACATGACATTAACAACCAGTAATTATTGTTTGCTCTTAAGAATATTTAAGAAATAAATATGAAAAATCTTCAGACATAATCCCAGTGAAACAAATTTGGTTTTCAAAGTTCTTAGCTATAGCGATTTTTACGTCGATCATGACTCGTTTAAAAGTCAGCTATTAAGCGAGTGTCATCTCTCTTCGTGTATATAAATTAATTGCAAATAACTACGCTATCAATTACTATAGAGTCATGATGTCGATAGTGGCTCGGATTGAAGAATCGGAGAGCCAAGTTTGAATACCAGTCGAATTCATTTCACTCACTCACGTGGGAAAAGTATGAATCCATAACTTCTCTCTCCAGCTATGGATAAATAGCAGGACAGACTGGGTTCTATAACATTATTAGAGAAAACATTCCCATGAAACCTCTTCTGGAGAAGCCAGCTCAACCCTCCTAAAATGAATGCCGCCACAAGTGCAATTACAAGTAAGTAGATGGCTCTCTACAGCTTCCTGTGATTTGGGACTCGTAAGGATGTGCATTGTGGTGCAGTGGATATCGGCTCGAAAGGAGAAATCGGGAAGCCGAGTTCGAATTCCAGTTGAATTCGTTGCATTTACTTACGCGGATATACCCTTTCGAAACGTATTAATCCGTCTATTCCTTCCATTTATGTGTTAAATAACATGACAAACTGAGTTCTATAGCATTGGGTGGCAAACAGTCTACCGTAGAACGCAATTACAACCTATTGTGTGATAACCTTCTTCGCAGTCAGTCATGTCTCGAAAGAGACATGATCACCCAAAGCGTCTATCACGTATGGCTCTTAACTGACTAAAGCTTTACTCTTTCAACATTCTTCCCAACCCCATTTTCCCATCTATTTACACACTACGGTAAGCTACATTACTAGCTGCTTCTCTCTATCTCTCTTGCCTTCGACAAGTCCTTTGAGTGTCAAATTCTCCAATCAGTCTTATATATTTCACTTGTCTTTTTTGGTTAATTTTGCATTATACTAAAACTAAAGAAGCATAGACCCAATTTACCCTACAATCCATGATGGATGACTTTACACTAGTTTCCATAGTAGTTATAAACCCAGTTCCCACTAGAAGACAAAGAGGTAGACATGAATTCTCTTAAAAACAGGAGTATGGGGAACTGTTGTATATTTCTTCTGAGTATGTATTTGAATCATAAAGGACGATCATAAACTTCTCCTTTGTTGACGAAACCAATGCTAGAAACAAAATATCGGTGTTTGTCTCTCATAAATGCCGGGCAATAAACTGCTATCCATTCGGTGAGAATACGCTCAAACCAAAGATTGTCTTTTCAGGAAGAATGACGAAATATAAATTTCAAACACAATAGCTTGCTTTTTTAAACTGATAAAATTGACAGACATCAGCACTATTTAAAGAAATATATTTCATATATTTTATTAATTATTCAGTGACTTGGCATGGAGTGGGTTTGGTCTGGTCGGTGCTCACACGTATCGAGGCCTCCAGACTGGCTGCTGTCTGCCTGCTAAAGTCAACTCTCTAAAGTGACTTTCTGTGAAAACTGATGTCACTTAAATAATTGTGCCCATTTTGACACCTGGTACGTCACACTCTATGTACACTCCGTAACATACAGGCGATGAACCTTTAGACCCTCGCTCGTCAAAACAAAATCCGCCAGCCACCTGCGATCTACACTTTCAGTGACATAACCTTGCGTCGCCCAGTGAAAAATACACTTCTTGGCAAAATTCCACAGATATTATTAAACAGACTAAGGTGGTCAAACTTATCAGTAACAGCCATTACTAATTAATTCTTTGGACTCTAGTATATTTCGAACATATGCCTAGTTCTTCAGAGTATTGTGTAAGTAACAAACAACGATGTAGATATATATTGCGTTTATATTCGAGACCTAAGACGTAGACATATGTTCACACTGAAATATGTTTACACTGATTTTCAAGATGGCGGTAGATATGGAAATAGTAATGGCAATATTAGCTTTTTCCCTACAAGGGAAATAATGAAATTCAGTTGACCGAGCAACCAATACTGCTTACGGTTGAAATTTATAAAATATTTCCCCTCAATCATTTTTTCAAGAAAACAGGTTTCTTATGTTCAGTAGCTGGTATCGCTCTTTTCAGAATTGTTTGGTGGTCTTTTTTAAACATTTATGTGGATCTGTTTGTGCTAGTGTGCAAAGTTGACACGAATTATGACATAACATTTTAGTATCTTGTTCTACCACCCCATTAACCCAACAAAAAGACCCGAAAACCATCCACCAGCTTTTTGTCCTTTAAGAAATGACGAGTTATGCCATATTATATGATGTATTCAAAAATTCTTGGGACTGATGCTATAAAAAGAAAACTACAACACATATCAATACGACATTTAATCTCGTTCGAATTAATTCCCTTCTGAAGCTACGCACTTTATCTAGCGTCGTTTCCATTGATGGAAACATTCCTGGAGCTCCTTTGTTAGGGTTGCCAGCAAATGCCTAGTCGTATTCTCTTAGACTTCCTCGACTGCTTGAAATAATGTTATTTTCAGTTCGAGTTCCAGTTGATGAGGAAAAATACGAAAGGGATTAGATCAGTGGAATATGGTAGTTGTCCCACCTGGGGAATGTTGTTCTCTGCCACAAAACGCTGCATAAACCATGATCTCTGATGGAACCTCTGTGATATGGCAGGACGACCACACTCAACACACTTTCCTTCCCAGCACCGCTATAAACAACGTTATAATTTAGTGTTCATTCGCAACAGTGTTCACGTTCAATCTGTGCCAAGCAGCTTCACTCTACATACTTTAGCTCCGTTATCATAGCAACTGTCCCGATATTCTTCATCAGAATTTCGTAAATTGATGTTTTCTCCGTGTTGAATGAATTTCCTGAAATCGTCAGCCATATTTTTCTTTTAAAAATATTCTAAAGAATGCATAAACCGTATCTACATTTTAGACATTGCATTCTTTTGCTTCTTAAGCCTTTTGCAAACATATTTATCATGAGTTCAAATTTATTTTCATTATTCCAAAGAGTAATTTCCAAATTATGCTAAACTTATTTTAAAGACTTTTTTAAATTTTTTGAATAACCGATTGGGGTGAAAATTCTAATTAAACTGTAAACTTTACAGCGATCATCTGGTTGACTGTTACCACAGACTAGTAAATACTGTCCACACTGGGTGACCTATATTTATTATCTTCTTTCAAAACTACATATTTTGGTTTGTGTTGGCTTGGGGAATCGGTTAGCAAAATAGTCTGGATGACTGCTATATATACTTTTGTCTACAGCATTGTCTAGTGCTCAGGTTAAATCTAAACATGTTTCGCTTACACTATGGTCCGACAGATTAAGTAATACTTGACTGTTGCTAGAGTGTACTGGTTTTGACGATAAACCACATCCGGCAGCAAAGTCACTGATGGGGGCGGGGTTAACGAACGTGGAATCACCTCTTAACTGCTGTTTTTCACGATGACTCAGGGCTGTTAGGGACTCAGCTATAGTCAAATATGGTACCTCAAAAAATACTATGAAAGTACAGAAAACGTATTTATTGTAAAAAATAGCAGCTAGAGATTTATAAATAAGAAAGAACTAACAACACAATGACTAAAAATAGATTTTAAAGCAAAATGACAAGCAATACTTTTTTTCTGTAGTTGAAAGAATACAATTGCATTAAAAGTATATTGAGTTGAAGCCATAGAATCGTGTTCAAAATATTTATTAGCATTAAATCTGCCAGTTCGGAAAAAGTAAGCCTGAAGGCTGTTCTTAAAAATGAGCTCGAATCAGTGTTAATTGGGACAGAGAATGGTTTGTAAATTTTCACGCCTTTAATAAAAAACTGGTGTCATTTAACCGCAAAAGAGAACTTTTCCTGTTTGCAATAAGCATGGCCGACACTAGATTCCTGGGAATAAGACACTGCGCTTTATTGGCCTCTGGCTATCCACTGACTTGTTGTCGAGTGACTACATCGAATCAATAGCTACATCCACTGAAAGGAAAACGTGCCGTGCCAGAAATTTTGTCTCGTCCGAATTCATCTTGTACATTTACAAGTCAGCTATTCTTCCGTGCATTGGATACTGCTGTCATAACTGGGCTGGTGCTCCTGTTATACAACACCAATTTCTTGATAAAATACCTTGAATAGGACCTCCAATCCGTGGTGAACTGGGGTTAGAAATAGCTCGTGAATTTTAATGCTTCCAAAACGAAGTTGCTATTAATCATCACAGACAATCGTTCCTATCTCCCAACCATTAGCATGGATCAAGTTAGTCTCCCTGAAAGTAAAACACTGCACCTTCTCGGGTTAACTCTCAAATCAGACCGCAAGAGGAATGACTATATAGAATCCGTAGCTAAAGAAGGTCGGTTTTCTGTGCAGAGCCAGGAGGTTTTTCCCGTCTGAAACAATCCTGCATATGTACAAATCTACCATCCAACCGTGCATTGAATACTGCTGCCATATCTGGTCGGGTGCTCCTGCTATCCACCTAGGTGTCCTTGACAAAATCCAACGGAGAATCTGTAATGTGATTGATCCTAACTTGGCAGTTAGTATACAGTCACTTTATCACCGACGCAGTGTGTCTTCACTGTCTCTCTTCTACAAATACTTTCACGGCTTCTGCTCAGATGAACTTAGCTCACTGGTACCAACTATATATGGATTTCCTCGAGTCACAAGATTAGCAGATAGGTTCCACCCTTTTACTGTGAAACCAATAAAGTGTAAACGCAAATTCTACTTCATCAGCTTCTTTTCTCGCACTTCGCGCTTGTGGAATTCCCTTCCGCTTACTTGCTTTCCAGGCAGCTACAATCTCTTTCTCCATCCACCCCACTCTTATCGGAATTTTCATCCTTCTCTTACCCTCTTCCTGACACCCCTTGTAACCTGTCACTCTTTTCATAACATTCCTTCTATATAAGCCCCCTGAACAACAGTGGTAGTAAAATGTTTTGCTTGGGACGACACAATTATAAAAAAAAAAGGATCTCTAACGTAATCGAACCTGACCTAGCATCTCAAATTCAATCATTTTCTCACGGAGGTGGCGCGGCTTCCCTCTGTCTTTTCTATAAATGTTTTCATGGCAACTGCTCTGACAAACCTTTTTCCCTGCTACCCCAACTATATGAATTTAAGTGTGCTACTAGATTGGGTATGTGCGTTGGGGTGCATTTATAAATAAGTTTAGATTTATATATATATATATATATATATATATATATATATATATATATATATATATATATATATCACAGCCATCAATGACATTAACTTCTTGTCTTAAAAATTCACCCATGAAGATGATCTCAGTTGAGATTGAAAATAATTGAAAAAATAAAAGAACAAAATCTAGGGCGCCTTCCTTAATGAATTTAATATTATCATTAAGAAATCGATCAGAAAATTCGAGAGGTTTAAAACAAAAGAAATAAACGTATGTCCAGGATATTCACCCAAAATATTGAACTAACACACACACACACACACACACACACACACACACACACACATATATATATATATATATATGCATTGAAAACAGAAATAGGGGTAGGTCCAACGAAAGAAATTGGTATCGGTTAAAAGATGTGAGAAGCCGTGAACGTGATAGATTTCTGATTTTACATATGGAGATACGAAACGCATTTCCATATCGAATGTCTGATATTTATTCGCCTGAAGAGAGTCAACTTTGGACTCAAAATACGTGAAGCAACACAAATATAATTATGGACACTTCATGTATTATACAAAAGATAAAAATATCAATAATAACAATAAATCTACATCTTAAACAAAGCATTCACGATTTCTCAGACTTTTTCACCTATATATATATATATATATATATATATATATATATATATATATATATATATATATATATATATATATATATATATATATATATATATATATATATACATGTAGCTGTTTCCAATCATCATTTATTTTAAGTGTCCCTCGATAATTATTTACACGCGATTTCTCCTCCCCTCGTTATAAATATTTATTTATATGTGTATTTTTATTTAGCGTTTCCCACTCTTTGGCTCTTCATTTTCGTTGCTGTTTTTCGTTTGATTTTGTGATTCCAGCGATTTTTGGAAGAGATGTTGGACGTAAGAGCTCTTGAGACTGTTAATAAATTCCGTATTTTTAAAGTAATATATATATATATATATATATATATATATATATATATGTATATATATATATATATATATAAATACAAAGAGAGAGAGAGAGAGAGAAATAGAGAAAGGGAGAGAGAATGCCATGTGTAATTTCTCGCCTTTCATATTTTTACTTTCACACATGAGAATCGTTTGTTTTTTATTTTGTTGACTCCAAAGAATTGTAGGTTTCGGTGGACACCGTCTGAGAGTAAACGAGCATCATAACGCAATTCCCTCCGCAAGAAAATTAGTAACAGTGCCAGCTCGCGAAAGCAATTTCACAGAAAAAGTGAAGTGAGGTCGTACGCTAATCTTGGCGATCCCTACAAATAAAAAATAAAAGTAAAACACATTCTCCAGGCAAAAAGAAATAATTTTAAAACTTTCGACGCAATATATCCAAACTATCAACGGTCACTTTGGTTTGGTTTACCTATATTTATATCGTGTCCAAAGTAAGGTAGCCGGCCGGACAAAATTCACTCGCGGGCCGGATGTGGTTCGCAGGCCGGGGGTTGCCGACCGCTGCCATAGGTCTTCAGACTCAACACAGAAGCCTACATCAAGTATCTTGAGAAGATAGTGCTACTCTGGGTCAAGTTGGTGATGTTGGAAACCATATGTCTAAAAATAGGACTCTGCACCATGCCACTTATCAGGCAAAGTCAGTCATGGCTGTAAGGCAAGTTTTGAAAACACATCACCCCTTACATCTGGCGATCTAACTCTCCAGACTGACAAAATTTACATAATTTTGAGTGGTCAATTGAGCGAGAGATGAACAAAGCTGTTTGTAACCCCAAAGATGAACTGAAAGCAAAGAGTACAGCAGAATTTACGAACTTAAACAACGAGACTGTCCAGAAGAGTTGCAAGAGATCATGAAGTCATCTAGAGACGATGGTAAACTTATTGAATAAGTTTGCTCTTTAGTATTTCAAGATATGTTTGTGTAATTTTGGTAAATGTATCTGTGAAAATGATTTTTTTTCCTTTTGAGGACATAAATTATTTAAAATTATCCAAACGTTTTGTTCATCCAGGCGTTTTCGGTTATACTTTTAGCCATTTTCGAGTATGAATATTATTTTACGTGTAACAGAATGTAAGTGGTGTTATGTACAATGTGGAGTCGTGGTGTGTGTTATGCACAGAACACGGTAAGCATGTTGTTAACATGTTCGTAGTTGTTGTTGTTATTGAGTGTTGTTTTTCGTTTTTATTAATAAGGCCTCCATTATTTTTAGTTTTTTTTTTTTTTTTTTTTTTTTTGTCAAGTGGATGATGCGATGATATTTGTGTTGTCGACGAGTATGTACCGGATAAGGTTTTGTAGGTCTCAGTGTGAGTTTAAATGAGATCTAACTGATACAATTTGTATGGATATCTTTACTTAAGTAGACGACAGGTTAAGAAAACTTAAGAAAGAAAATTTGCTCTCAGGCAGAGTACCAATCTGTGTCACATCTTACTGACAAAAGAAATCACTGTCTGAGCCGGCGCGTTTTGACTACTCGGCTGCGGACAATCAAGCAACTTCCTATTTGACTTAAAGCACATTCGTTCAGATTTGTGTGCACGTGCGTTTGTGCGTTTTACCCCACTTCTTATGGTTACAGGGAATGTGTACAAGCAAAATATCGTGGTTTATTAGGCATGATATTTTGATGCAAGGTAACATTTGGTGAAACTTCCTTTTGGAAAGAAGGAATTTACTGAAAATTTTGGCTTAGGTAGCTAGACAAAACTCGCTTTGATTCTAGTATGTATTTATCTTTGTCTCTCTCTTACTCTATCTCTCTTTATATATAATAATAAAATTGACTCTGTACGTATTCAAATCTTAAAATGTTACACAAGTAATTTTTAAGAACCACGAATAACCGGCAGAATCTAACTCCGTTATCGCCCTCGGCTATAAAGCTTTGGACAACGAGGGGAAAAAAAAGAAAACTGCGGAGCACCGACAATACATACAGCACTTCACAGCAAAGAAAAAAAAACCTCAAACGGAACAAACCACAAAGAAAGAAAAGTGCTCGATACTAAACTAACCAAAAAGGATTAACTAAGAGGCAGTTACGTAGAGCAAAAACACACGAGAAAAAATCGCAAGATCGCCAAGACCTACCGCGGTTTCGCACAACGGCGAAATATATATATTTGAAGCAGAAAAAAACATACAGTAGTATTTAGCAACAAAGTTTTACGGTTACATTTGTTACCATAACTTACACCTCTGAAGATGATCTCAGTAAGAGGTTGAAAGTACTTGGGTACCTTGAGAAATGAATGAAAATAACATCAGTCAACGTTACATTTAATTTCTGAAATCTTTTGATTGTAATACGCGAAAGATCATCCGTGTGTTCGATCGGATTTTGTTGAAAATAAGAAGGCGTGGTGTTTGCGATTTATTTAATCTGACACACACACGCACTCACACACACACACAGACATATATATATATATACTTTAAATTTTATGTGTTTTGCCTGTCTTAATTTAAAGTATATATATATATATATATATATATATATATATATATATATATATATACTTTAAATTTTATGTGTTTTGCCTGTCTTAGATAGTCAAGGTTTTGGTTATAATATCATATTCTTATTAATGATTTGCGTTTTCTATATCCTAGTTTAATTTTTGCTCGTCGCCTGTGTTCCGAAATTAGAATAATGGATCGGTCATTAGAAGTATAATTTCCTTTAGATAATGCGATCAGACGATTTCATTACATCCATTTACACGTAGGACGGCATTTACGAAGCGTGTAGCTTTGTATCATTGACACAAAGTATACGGCATTTAGGAATATTGATTTTCGTCCTTCTTATCTATTTTGTCTTTCTTTCTTCACTCCTAATGTTGTAATCAATTCGTCCTTTATTACATTAGCTAGCATCATTTTCTTTTAAGTAAATAGAAGCTTTTTAAATGAACATCATTATTATCATAGTTTTGTTTTTAAAGAGAATTTAAAATTATCACTGAAGTTTTCATTAACCTTGTCTCTTGATATTTATTAAGTTTTATCAGGAGTACAGTTGCATCATTAGGAAGAATGAATGTATTTCTATGATTTCTTATAAAATGAAGAATTTATAGATTGTGCTTGTTGCATGTAAGCTCTACTCCAGAGAGGTACTGTATATTTTTTTGATCGAACCATTACGGTTCCACTTTTCATTGGAGAAACTTAAGAATAATTTATGGGATGGGAAGAACAAACAGACGTTTAAAGATGAAAATAAATATAAGGAAAGAAATCCAGATAAAAAAAAAACCCAAAAAGTAATTAGAAACGAGTATGCGAAATTTACAGGTAAAAGTTCTCAATATCAGAGATAGAGCGTATCTATCTATCTATCTATCTATCTATCTATCTATCTATCTATCTATCTATCTATACACACACACACACACACACACACACACACACACACACACACACACATATATATATATATATATATATATATATATATATATATTTTTAAATAACTTTAAGCCAAAAGGAAAAATAGGAAGGTAAATCCCAAAGACCCGATCCTAATTAATATTAATTGAAATGATCATTCAACAGTTTTGAACATCGAAATTTATTTTATTTTATATATATATCACAGCCTGATTCATCTATCTATCTATATATATATATATATATATATATATATATATATATATAAATATCGATATATATATATATATATATATATATATATATATATATATATATATCACAGCCTGTTTCTATCTATCTATCTATCTATCTAGCAGATTTTGCTTCAAAAAGAGAAAACGCCATAAATGAAATGATAAAAATAATATAAGATATGCTATATCTTTGGGTAAATGTATTCAATATCTAACTTAGCGCATATGTAAATTAAAAAAGGGATAGTGAAATCAACAAAAAAGTGGCAGTTTATTTCATGCTTAAATACAATCTTCAGACCATCCTTGATCGCAAACATTAATTCATATATATATATATATATATATATATATATATATATATATACATACATATATGTATATATATATATACATACATATATATATATATATATATATATATATATATATATATATATGTACAGATAGATGTAAATCACACAGTTCAAAACAAAAATGGGCGTCTATTTCAAACGTGGGTATGCTCTAAATGTAAATTTTGAGGTAATAATTTTATCGGAAAATAAATAAGCAATTCTTTAAGAATTTACTTACTTTTCTAGCACGAAACTAATAGATATTAACTTTAGAGAAAAATCTTGGCAATTTTATTCGTTAGAATGGAAAATAGAAAATTACTGGGGTGTGACGCACCCTGTTCACGAGTACAGATTGGACGAGGGTGTTCTCTTAGAAATGAGAAGACACCAATGTTCAACCCCTGCCGGAGAACACATTTTCTTCACTGAAATTTCTCCATGTTTATTAAATGCACTGTTTAACATAAAAATGGAACATCTGTTTGAAACACTATTACCCCAAAAATAAATTTTGAATATATATATATATATATATATATATATTTTAATTCAGATACTTCAATTTTAATTCAGATACTTTCAATTTTAATATATATATATATATATATATATATATATAGAGAGAGAGAGAGAGAGAGAGAAAGAGATAGAAAAGTTGGGAAAACAGAGGTGATAACTGCATTTTTAGGTAACAACACCTGTTAAACAAGACGATATTTGTATTTTTCGTGTATGCGAACAAACGTTTTCTTTTCCGATTTTAATAAGTGCAGAAATTTTCAAAAGTGCTTTCGGCTAGTCTATTAGTCATTCTCAATGATTTTACTTATACTGCTATATTTACTAGTAAACTAGCGCATGTACAGACAATTCAAAGTTTCTGACAAGTAGCTAATTTCTTAATTTCCAAATATGGCCATGTTTCTTAATTGATGTTACAAACATACGCTAAAAGTCTGCCTCCTTCTATCCTTCTACCGAGCCCCCATAGCTCAGAAGTAGAATCGCCGACTGACGCCAATTCGGTCGGGTTTCAATCCTGGGTTAAAAGCAATCGGATGTCTAACCATACTGATGAGCTGTGATACAGCGAAACAGATCTGTCTGCGGATGACTATATATATATATGTGTGTGTGTGTGTGTGTGTGTGTGTGTGTGTGTGTGTGTGTGTGAACATTATTTTTGATAGATACTCGTATGTGATGGATATATTATTTTTTTATAATTCAACAGTACATCAATATATATCCACTTGCTTGAATATTCGAGAAATCCTGTTAGGAAAATATACATCCTACGACAGGATTTGAACCCGCGACCCCTATAGACAAGGGGAAACCGCCAAATGTGCTAATCAATCTCTTAATTGCTGGTCTACAAGGGTCACATATTCGAATCCTGCCAAAGGATAATGAGGAAAAAGGAGCTCGGAAAACCTGATAAGCAAGACAGCTTGAAGGCAAGATGAAATGAGGAAAGTGAGGTACAAACTAACTAGTAAGCTTGAGTAAATGGATAGCGGAACTGAAGAAATGACCGAAAGACAGAATATATGAAGCGCTAAAATGGATCGGAATCTGTGGAGAGCCATGATAGACTCCGTCCTTAGGAGACACGTCATATGAAAATGAAGGTATATATATATATATATATATATATATATATATATTGTAAGAAAGTTATGGAACACGTAGGTTTTAAACCCACTGTTCTTGAATTTACTTTTATAAAGCGTGCTCGATACAACGTAGAGCTTTATATTTTAATGGTTGTTACAATGGTTTATAAAAGCATAGTATCACCAGACAAAATTTTGGCGTTTCGGAGATACGATTGCACCTCATGAGGAGCAAACGTAGCTTCGAAACTTTTATAAACTATTGTAACAACCATTACAATATATATATATATATATATATATATATTAATGCAGGTTTCATTGAATGATATAGACAGGTTCTGTGTATTAATTTTGTGTAGGATCCGTTCATACCGTCTGATATACTTGATGGTGATATCGTTGAAAGACAACAAAAAATCACAGTAATTGTTGACTTTTTTATCTATTTAATTAATAGACAGAACTTGTCTATATTATTCAATGAAACCTGCATTAATGAAAAAATGCTGCCGAAATACACACACAATGTATATATATATATATATATATATATATATATATATATACCATTTCGGTCGGTTTTCAATCCCGGGTAAGAAGGCAATCGGAGTCTAACCGTACTGATGAGCCGTGATACGGCGAAACAGATCTGTCTGCGGATGACAATATATATATATATATTACTGAAAATTTTCGTTGCTAATTAGAAAAAATACATACAAAAATAAAAATATCTACTAGTTAATTACATAGGATTCATTGTTTTAACAACCGTCTCCCATCGATCTACAACATTGTTGAAAGCAATTTTGGTTGGAAAACTTGTTTTTTATGATAGAATAAATTTTAGTGGTCGTTTTCAATGAACTTTACTGAGTGAATCTTTTGCCATTTATATTGTTTTGTACAGAAAGGAACAAAACAAATTAAATTGAGCCAAATCAGAATAGTGCTGGAGGGTTTCCAATCTCAACTATTTGCTTTTTCATGTTGTCTACCAATCAGTAATGTGCGTTGTGGTGCTGTGAATATCGGCTCAGAACGAGAAATCGGAGAGACGAGTTCGAATTACAGCTGACTCTATTGCATTCACTTACGCACAAATACCCTTCGGAAAGGTATTAATCCGTCTCTTCCCCCCCAGCTCTGCGTTAAATAGCAGGACAGATTGGGTTCTATAGCTTTGGCTGGAAACCAGTCTACCGCAGAAAGCAATAGCAACCTACTGCGGGATAATGTTCTGCCCAGTCAGTCATGTCTTTGTCGAGACATGATCGCCCGAGCGGGTTTCACGTATGGCACTTAAATGACTGACTGACCACTCAGTAAAAATGTATGAACGTATTAGTGACTTTATTGCCTTCTTTGAGTGAAATGATAAAAACACTACTTTAATTTATCCCATTTTCTTCTCTCGCACTTTTTCTTGGTTTTGGATTGGTTCGTTGCTAATTTTTCTTTGCATTAAATTTCGATTAGGTCAACTGATAGACATTCTGCTGGTTGAACCAACACTTTGGTTGGTTTTGCGTATCTTTAATCAAATAAATAAAACTAACTTATTAAACAAAAATGTGACTTTTGCTATAGTTGATTTACTAAGGTCCGCTTAGATGTGGCATAAGGCCGAAAGCCTGTGAACCCAGTGAGGATCGAAATCACTATTCAGTCGTAATGATTTTAGAGACACAAGCTTGCTAACCATTACACCACGCCGAGGTGCCTACCACGTGCTGTTATAGAAAAAGCTATTTTTCCCCATTGCGTTTATCTTTCTCTCTCACTGCCTTGCTGTCTTTTTGTTACCCGAAAACATATATCATTAATAATAATTATGAATTAACCCATTTGAATTAATATACCAGAATCATAATTTTAATATATTTTAAAATTAAATTTAAATTTAAATTAGTATTTAATTACAGCTCGAGTAGTCTCAATACTTCTCAAATACCATGAGAAAGCCACTTGTCTAAATAAAACCAGTGAATGTTTTTAAGAATATCAACTCGAAATTGTCTCCTATCTTAGCAAAATTATTTAACCGCGGTTTGAAAGATAAATCATTCCCAAGCCGGTGGAAGGTGTCAAATGTATGACAGGTTTTCAAGGATGCGGGTGAGTTTTCATCTTCTTAGTATAGCCATTCGTTTCTTCAGTGTCCTTAGCAAGCGGTTTGAAGTTATAATCAGCAAGAAGGTTGTTGATCACCTAAATAGGATCAACCTCTTGAGCGACAAGCAATACGAGTTTCAATCGGCTCGATTTATTGCTGATACCCTATGTAGCACTAATCACAGAATCCGTGAAGTTGTGGAAAGCTAGCAAATCACAAGTACTGTAGCATTAGATATTTCAAAGGCTTTTAACAAGCTGTGGCGTAAAGGATTGTTATACAAACTTTCTATTACGAGAAGAATCTTGTCAGTTATGAAATTCTTCCTAGGTCCCTGAAAATAGTTGTTAGCAGCCAGTTCTCCATTAACACCGGCGTCCTTTCATGCCTGCGATTGAGGATGATATCGAATATCTAGACAACTCTGCACAATTTCTGCTGATAAAGAAAGATGTACAGTAGCCACCACCTAAGGAAAAGATGCACAGTTGCCCCCACCTAAGATGTACAGTGGCCCCACCTAAGATGTACAGTGACCCCCATCTACGGAAAAGATGTACAGTGGCCCCCACCTAAGGAAAAGATGTACAGTGGCCCCCATCTAAGACGTACAGTGGCCCTCACCTAAGATGTACAGTGCCCCCACCTAAGGAAAAGATATACAGTGGCTCCCACCTAAGATGTACAGTAGCCCCACCTAAGATGTACAGTGACCCCCATCTACGGAAAAGATGTACAGTGGCCCCCACCTAAGGAAAAGATATACAGTGGCCCTCACCTACGACGTACAGTGGCCCTCACCTAAGATGTACAGTGCCCCCACCTAAGGAAAAGATATACAGTGGCTCCCACGTAAGATGTACAGTATCCCCCACCCGAGGAAAAGATGTACAGTGCCCCACACCTAAGATGTACAGTGACCCCACCTAAGGAACATGACCAGCTGTATTTTGGCTAGGCAAATGACTATTAAAACTGTCTACTGATCAACTTATTAACTGTAACTAATCTAAATTCACCGAGTCGAAGCATCTCCAGTGTCTACGAGATGGTGATGAAGGTGAGATAACTGACAGGCAAATATGTGATACTGGACAGTATATTAACTTTCGCCTATTTCCATTCACAAAACAAAGTAAGTTCGTGTTAAGAGCTTCAATTAATTAAAATCAGAATCTATAAGTTTCATCTCCCGGTTTGTTATAATTTTTAATATTTGCAGTTTTCTTAACAGGTTCTTTGATACAATAGTTTATCAAGCCTCTAATCTAGATAAAAGTTAAATGACAATTTTTAGCAGAAAATTATTGAGTATCTTCAAGTAGTTTTTTTTTTTCATATTGTGAGGGATTCTCATGCACACACGAATTTGTATCTAGGAAAGTGTTCGGATTCCTAGGGTATTTACATACATGCATCACTATTTACTAATAAATACTGTTTTTTTTTTAATAATGGATAGAGGTTTTATTTAATTTTGAAACTTCTTATTAATACTGCTATTATTATGTCCCTTTTCATTATAGATTTATTTCTGCTATGGTCGCACTACCTACCAAGTCTGCAGGAAGACCAAAGGCTGATTGTGGTGTGTTGTTATGGCTCCATTTCATGTTTTTCATATCTCCTTAACATCCCTAGCGTTACATAGACTTAGTGTGTTGGCTGTACTTATTAAAACAATTTTTTGTATATCTCTTAAGCTGGAGTTTCCAGGGATTATTTCAATGTGTTTTTTTTTATCCCATTTTTTATCATTTTTAGTCCACCCACTATTGCTGGTTCGATACTTGTTTTCAATTTCCACACTTTTTCTATTTCAATTTCTAGGTCTTTATATTTTGACAGTTTTTCGAATTCCTTGGTTGCTATGTTACAATTAATAGACAAGGTTTTTTCCTGATTTTTAACCATAATGTCCGGCCTATTTGCTTTAATTATTCTGTCTGTGTAGATAGTGTAATCTCATAAAAAGGCGACATCTATTTCTGTAACCGGTGCTGGGTGATGTTCATATCAGTGTTTGTTTATATATTTTCTCTATTGGGTTTATTAGCACGTCCTGGATAGTGACCATGCAGAGGTTCATTATTATTAAACAGAAAGCTGTAACTCTTCCAATATTTTGCAATGCTCAGAGAGAAGTGCAATTTAAGAAAAGAAAAGACAAAGTGCTTTGCCATGTTTAACAATATCTCGACAGTATGTCTCTCTTCAAATTTTATAACTCCATGCAGTTTTTAAAACCTTCATATAGTTATTTTAACATAAAAGCCACGATTGTACAAAGTTATATATTTCTTAAAATATGTTTTATACTTGTATGCAATAGATAAACATAACTTGAAAAAACACAGACTGTCGAATTATTGTTAAACATTATTAAGTACTGTATTGTTATTATTATTATTATTGTTGTAATTGTTACTGCTATTATTCTATATTATGATCATTATACTACTATAATTTTATTATTGTCTTTGCCACTACTTTTATTAATTAT